>OX578145.1:15036533-15549033 GCA_951213105.1 Amaurobius ferox
ACTAAAGTTGGTAATTTAATATGCAGAGTGTATCAAAAATATTTCACGCCTCAGTATCTCTTGCACGATGAGTCGCTGAGACATGGTTCGTATTTGAGAAATGGTTGAAATAAGCTAGACTTTCAGACTACCCCAGTTTGGGTCACGTGACGCGTTAACTTTTTAGAAAGTTTCGATTCCCTACCTGTCTGGGGGATCCAATTTCGGAGCCCCTAGCCAAAAAGACTATTTCAGAATTTAGTGTTATGTAGCTCCAACTTAATGTGTTCTGTAGCTCCAACTTGTGTAATAACCTGACATGCTCCCATGAAAAAGGATGATATTTAAATGGTTGGGCCTTGGGACTCATCCAGTGCTTCCTATTGGATGTTGCATGAACATCTAGTTTGAAAAATGAAAATAGTTCCTTTCCCAGAAGCTCAAATTAGAAAATTATTTTTTTATTTATTTACAGACATTTTGCAAAAAAAAATAACCGGTTCTCGGCTATGCAAAATGAGTTACGAAAAAATTGTCAAAGTTGTAAGCTAAGTTATATAGTCAAATTTATGACTGACACCACTCTTACCGGATCAAAATAGACGACGGAAACATTTATTTAAAGGGTCGTATTCCATTAGTTAACATACACATACGAAAACTTGCATTCATGCACCTATCTTTAGAAAAAGTTTTATACAGTTCCCAAATATCGCTCGAAAATTTTAATGATTTTAATGATTTTATGACAATGAAACGTTCTTTATGTCACTTATTGGGATGTGGAACATATTTTTGTAACATATTTTTAACACTTTACAACAAAGTTGAAAAGTGTTTATGACTTTGTTCATTCTGTCTGTCTGTCTGTCTGTCTGTCCGTTAGCACGATAACTGCCGTAAAAATGACTTAATCAAAATGAAATTTTAGTATGTTGTTCAGACGGTCTATAGGACCTATGGGAATATAAATGAATAATATCACCCAATTAGTTTTGGATTGAACCCGGGTTGAAAAAATGGAATACATTGAGCCCTATGGGACCTAATTTTTCAAGCATTTTTTAAGCGGATTTAAAATTCACAAATTGCTTCGAAAATTTTAGGCAATATTCAAATTGTTCCATAAAATATATAAAAAAAAATTCAGCGAAATATATTCAGTTGTTTTTTAAATAAAAATTAAAATAATAATAACACCTCTTATATTAAGCGATCACGTGTCCATGATATGAAACGATCACATGACCCACTTCAAAATGATATATGGCATCCATCTTGTGTCAAAATCGTGATTTTTAAAGTTCTTTTTAATTCATATTGAGTGTTGTATCCGTCCTAAAATTACTTTATTTTTGCCTAAATTCTGTGCATCTACATACTGAAACAACGCAATGACAATATATTTCAGTTTAAATGCTCTTCCAAATTTGATTATTTCTACTATTAAGCCTATTTTTCACCTATGTAAAATGTAAACAGCAAAATATGTAGAATGAGTTGTATTAGAATCGCTGTAATTCTTTCACACAAAATCATTTAGTCCATGGAGTCTGCTTAGCTGATATGAATTCATTGATTTTAGAAAGAGAAGGACGATATTTTTCGATGAAGTTTTACGCATTGAGTTTACTTACTTGCAGCTCAATGGTCTTAATTTTTAAATAAAATAAATTATTATAGTATTCTGATGAATGACATGAATGGGGGAATTATTTATGAATGAAATGTTGCTTTTATAGAGAGAGCCAGGCGTGTTATTTTTTTATGACGTCATTTGAATGGATTTCAGTTGTTTTCGATGAAGTTTTCAAATATAATAAATTATCGTAGTATTATGATAATTCTAAAATTATTACCGAGGAATGTATAACATTTTAGAGATGTTTAAACCAGGCAATTTATACTTTAATGCCGTCATTTGAATGAAGTTAATTTTTTTCGATGAAGGTTTAAGGTTTCAAATATAATAAATTAATGTAGTATTGTGATAAGTTTTAAAATATTACCGAGGAATGTATTGCATTTTAGACATGTTTAAATAAAATTGCATTGAAGTTGGAAAGTGTTTCATAATCAATGCTTTAAGCATGATTGATCTTTCTTGTTTTCTTTCTAGAAGGCAGGTATAGAAATTTACATTTTGTACATTTTATCTAATAGGTTTCACTTGATCAAAAATAGCATACGATGATAGTCTACGTTATTAGTGTATTTCTTAAATTGGGACTATGGGTCTGCGAGCCATATTAATTAAAAAATCTGATGTGGGCAACACATGACTTTCCTTATATAATGCAATGAATTTACTACTTTTACAGTAAAAAAATAGGTTTTTTTTTATAGTAGATACTTATATTCTTTCCAAGATATTGAATTTTCGACAATTAGTCGTCATTTTCATTGATTTAGCGTCATTTTAATCCATTTGGCGATATTTTCGTTAATTTGACAACATTTTAAAAAGTCGCCAAGTTGGCGACATTCCACCAAATTCGTCGCCAAAATCTCGCCATTACTGACGGAGAAATAAGTTATTCTTATAACAGATAAATGACTATTGGCGTTCAAATACAAAAGTATTACTCGGAGTATCTTTTCTCATGAATGGAACGAGCTAGATCCACGAAAATGATGTCACTCAATTTATCGCATGGTATTACATATGAAAAGTGAACATGTTTCTCAATAAGAAATATATTTTTTTTATTTCAAATGACTTTTTGATAATTTTTTTGAAAAATGTGAAATATCTCGAGAACAGTTCATGTTAGCGTTCTAAATTTTATGTTAATCGTTTTCTAATGAAAAATTACACAAGAAATGTCTATTTGCGTAACTTTATTAGCGGTTTTGATTTTTTGACGATTTTTTCAAAATTTCACTCGAAGATTTAGGGGGGTTCTGAACATTCGATTATGTTCAAAAACAATAGGCTTCCAGTGTTTACGGATTGTGATTTTTGTACCAAATTTCGTTCGAATCGGTCCATTCGTTCGTTAGTTATCGTCTCCACAGACCCACTGACACACACACACACACACACACACACAGACATCACCTCAAAAATGTTCGATTCGCAATCAGGGATGCTTGAAACTTGCTCTCCCGTCGAAAACTCGAATTCAAATTTTCGACCCCGTCACAATACTTTCCTTATACTTTATGTATATAAGGAAAGTAAAAATAGTAATTCGTCCAACATTAAAAAAAAACATGTATATGCAGGAGCTATCCTCCGTATTAAAGACATTATACGCAATCCTTATTGTCCTACTTGATGTTGTAATACCTGTATTGGGAAACGCTATACTCGGCTGTAATATTTTTATCAAATGATGGTGTTAGCCGTTCCATTCATTCCATTCATTATTAATATTCCGCTGCAAGGCAGTAGCCAGAGACGAAATAGAAGAGAGACTGGATGGATATTAAAGGGACTCAACAGTCTTAAAGGAAGGGCTCACCAAAAACACAATCCTTAACATTTATAAACCATAATAGTTATTATTCTTATATCAATTCATATAAAATATTAATAAATAATTACATATTTATATTTGCAAGCTAAGAGCTAATTGTTAATATCCATTTAGCTACCGTACATCAATAGTAATTCATAATAATTACAATTGATTTTAATGTAAGCATTAACTTGTAAAAAGCTGTTAATACTGTGTAGAAACATCTTGAAAGTTAACGCAAGTTAATGCTTAATATTAACTCTTACCGACTTATCAGTTGATTTTGACTCTATAATGTATAACAGTGAACCCCCACAATAATGCTAAATCATTCTAAATACTATTGTCGTAATTTTTAAATTAATATGTAAATAAATGGACCCTGAGTATAATCACACATTCAGTTAAATTAAAAACCTATAAAACGAAGTAATTTATAAAAAATCTCATAAAATTTGAATGCAAAATTTGAATGACAATTTATATGAAATTTCATATCACTACTAAAAATTTAATTTTTTTACCAGGGGGGCTGAGTATACCTCTTGGTGGGGCCAGCCTCCTCTGGCCCCAGCTTGGCTACAGCCCTGGGGCCATATTTATTTTAGTTTTTTAGGTCCCCGATACGTAGGAAAGCTATTTAAATGCCCCCCCCCCAACACACACACACCAACTTCAGAATAAACGGTCCTTGAGTATACACGTTAGATTTGTGGCTATGCCCGGTCGTATACATGTGAATTCGGTGCTCATATAGGAGAATTAAAGAAGATGATGGGAGCATGAAATTAGCAAGACATCGAGATATAAGAAAAGTGAGCATAGAAATAGTCTTAGAACATTGTCTAATTCGCAGGAATCGCCATTCAATTGATTACAGGAAGCATTTAATTGTATGATTATAATGAAATTGCAGTTTTATTAATCAACTAGCAGCATACCCGTTCTTCGTACGGAGTACATAATATAAATAAACTTAAAATTCACAATCATGTGCAAATTCCTATAGTATACTTAACGGCATTTTTAATCAAAATATTCTGTTAAAATATTTAACATAATGCTCCTAAAAAGAAGTTAAGGAATGGCTGTTCTCGTTATTCAAAATTATCTTCACCGGTAGATCTGAAGAATAAAATATCCTCGCCTTTTTTGTAAGCAAATTTATAAAAAGTATGGAATTGAATCAATATATGCAAAATAATAGCGTATTGTATGGGACCCGTACCACTTATATACGCGAATATTAGAAGATATAACCTGTATTAGTAGATTACATATATACATTGAAAATATCAATAAATCCGTAATCTTTAAACCAGTAGGCAGTAATTAATTCCAATATGTGCCCAAATGAAAGTGCTAAAATTATATAGGAAGATAAACCCGTACTACTTATAATGTCATAGATTAGAAGATATGTCCTAGTGTTAGTAAAAGATTACCCGTATTATATTTAGTTTGAAAAATTTTTGCCAATATATAAAACATATTACTTATTAAATTAAAAATATCAATAATCCCCATGATCTTCATACCGGAAGGCTTGATTCCAATATATGGCAATATACATGTACTACTTTTATTCTCTTACATTACAAGATAAATTGACGAACCATCATCAAAATATTATCCCCTAAAAAAACACAATTTCGTTTATTTAGGGCAATTTATCAATTTCAAAATATTTTTATGGATTTATAAATATTTTTATCAATTTGGTGACATTTTAAAAATTCGTTAAATGGGTTACTAAGTAGGGCGGTTGGACTGACAGACAAATGCTAACGAAACACCATTTCAGTACTTTCTTTTAACAAAACAAAATAAAATTCATTGATTTACGTGATTTTTATCAATTTGGGGACATTTCAATCAATTTGGCAACTTTTAAGAAATTTGCCAAGTTAGCGATATTTAGCCAAATTCGTAGCTCTAAATTCGCAGATCTGAATAAAATATCGCGATCCAGTTTGTATATACTAAATGAAAACACTAAAATATTATTAGAAGATATACCCATTCTACTATTTTTCTGTTTAAACAATTGGATAAATGAATTTATTGGGTAAACAGAATATGAGTTTATTAGCTAAACACAATATATAAGCTTAAAACCTCTTTGCTAAAATACATGAAAGTGATGTATGCAGTTCGCAATTAATATAATTAAAAAAAATCAAACCGTTCATTTATAAGATATATTTTAATATCCATTTATTTATTATTCAAATCGAAAAAATAATAATAATCATTAACAAACACATTTAATTCCACTCCTTTGCCGAGCAACATGATATAAGATAGAATCTTCCTCATAAAATGCAAAATTAAATAACCATTTTAATTTCTTTATACTTCTATAATCGTTGAGTAAAAGCTTGTGAAATATAAAACATGGAGGTAGATTTTTCCATTTAAATTCATGTTTTAAACAATTCATGCTTTCAGATAGTGACTATTTAATGCAAAAATCCTGCATCAAACTCAAAAATAAAGTTTTAATTCCCTTTGACGCTTTAAACAAACGATTTTATCCTTTCCGTTTGGATAAACCACGGAGTTGGAGAGTAGAACTCCTATAAAAAAAGTTCCGTTTTTCATTAATATCTCGACAACCCCTGGTCTTAGAAACTCGAAACTTGGGCAAAATTTATGGGGGCTATTTCAAGGCCACCCACAAAATTTGATTAAATTTGGTTTAGCCGTTCTCTCGTGATGATGAGACAAACGAAAGTTTCGTTTTTTACTAATATCTCGAGAATCACTGGTCGTAGAAATTCCAACCATAGACTAAATTTTAAGTGGGGCTATTTCTAGGCTACCCACAAAATTTCATCAAATTCGGTTCAGCCGTTCTGCCGTGATGATGGGACAAACAGACAGACAGATTTTCAATTTTATTTATATAGATAAAACAATAAACAGTACTTTTATGTTCAGGGATCTAATGCAGAACCTGCTTAAAATACCTTCCGCAATCTATGATACACGTTTAATTCGAGAAAGAATACTGCACAATAATTACTTATGCGTGACTGCCCATCTAACAACTGAAGTAAGACAGGGATTTATCACTTTCTATATGTATACGCGTTTAGTACATTACTAATACCTGTCCCTACTAGTTAGGTAGTAAAAGGCATTAATAATGCATTAAACGGTATGCTTAAGTTCAAGATTTTTATGTATTAAAAAATCTAAAACTTGACATTGTAATTGGCATTGTTTGTCTATCTCGTTTTCTTAACGAGTTCTTATTCCTAACCTCTTCGTGGCAACCACTTGTAAAGTAGGACGTAACATGTAATTTTTAGAGGCCCTTTATTCCGAAGTCATTAGAGTGCTCATGGACTTTCTTAACCTTTTGCTTACGAGTGGGACAGTGCAATCCCAAACGAAAAACCTCCCAAAAAGACAGGTATTTGACATACCCTATCCCAAACAGTTTGATCCCCCTTTGCAGACACTGGCGTCCGGACACCAATGTCTGCAAAGGGGGCTCAAACTGTTTGGGATAGGGTATATCCAGGGGCGGCAAATAGGGGCCGCGAGGGGGCGCGGTCGCGCTCCCAAATATTTCCTCGTCGTCTATCGGCTTCTACCTTTTTATCGACTGTCCACTGGTCAGTTTTCTCACGCTATGGAGCTTTAAAAGAGCCAACCTTCACAGTGAAGTTCCCACTTCGGGCTGGAATGAATCCTTTTCAACTTGAAAAGATTGGGGTGATGTTATCCTTTTCACTTGAAAATTTCAAGTGTTCGATTAAATGTATGTGTAGTTAGTGCATGGTCATCCATTCTTTCTGCTAGAAATGCATTTCAGTAGCTCAATGCATTATATTTTTTCATAGAAACATCCTATAAAAGGCATGCTATTTCCGAAGAGATTCGCTCATCAACAAATACTTTTACTGGAGGTTTTTCAACTCTACAATCACTAAGTGATAAGAGGTGGTCTTCAAGAGTTAAAGCCATAAAAGCACTACTTGATAATTTTGAAGTGGTGATTTTAACGCTGGAAGAATTATCTGAAAACGATTCTCTCAATAGTGGAAGAGCCGAAGCCCTTTTAACATGTACCAACATCGTTCGAAATTTTGCTCACTTTGTTTGTATTGAACAGTGTTTCTGATCAATACAATACTCTCAAAGCATCTTCAGTCATCGGATCTTAATTTTTAGACCGTGCAAGCTTCGACTAAAGCTACTATTGAAACTGTTAGTTCTTTTCGCACTGATGCATATTTCAATCAAGTGTGGAGCTTTGTGACAGAACTTGCGAAAAAAATTCTTATTCTGGACCAAAACTGAAAAGGCATAAAAAAATTCCAAGCGAATTCGGAGGCGGTGAAAAAAATCCCCTTGATGATGTTAAATCATGTCACAGAATCAATCTTCAATATGAAATTATAGATTCAGTATCTAATAAAATTGAGACAAGATTTAATGAGAACAAACACCATATCTGTTTTGTTTGCCCTTAGTTCAGTATTATCCGGATCAGATGTCGAAAAAGAGAAAGAAAATGTTTCAACCATATGCAAAGTATATGACATCCAGAAACAGGAATTGCTGTGTGAATTGAGTCTGCTTTATTCAATGGTGGAAAATGAAAACATAGACTATTTCAATTTTAAAAGTCGCCTGGATTATTTTAAAGAGCGGAATTTAAAAAATGTGTTTCCAGTCATAACATTATTAGTTGAATTGTTTTTGACTGTGCCAATCAGCTTAGCCAGTTGTGAAAAGTCTTTTTAGTGTCTTAGGAGGCTGAAAAATTATTTTTGAAGTACAGTGGGACAAAAAAGACTTTCATTTTTAGCTCTAGAACAAGATATACCACTGGATTATGGTGATATTGTAACAATTTTTTTCTTCTTCCAGATTCTAAGAACCAGCGTTTAAAACTTCAATATAAGGTAAATAAATATAGATATTTGTATTTAGAAAAATTATGTTAACAACAATTATGTTAACACAATTATGTACAAAAATTATATTAGCAGCAATTATTTTTCTCAACATCAATTCAACATTGTGATACCCCCCCCCACCCCCCCCCCCACCTCCTCTGTTAACAAACATTTTATTTATTCCATATTGTCAATTTTCATACATACAAATCTCGCACCCCCAAATGAAGCGCTGAAATGCCGCCCCTGGGTATATCAAATACCTGTCTTTTTAGGAAGTTCTTCGTTTAGAATTGACGCTGTCCCACCTGCACGCAAAAGATCAAGAACTTTGAATATTTATTTCAAAACATCAACTTGACCATCCTGTTTCCAAATTATTCTTCGAACAAGACCGTACGACCTACCTAAAGGTTTAAGGTATCTGTTTGGATGACTGGGAAGTGTCACCCAATTTAAACCGGAACCCAGTGGGGGTGACATCCACAGGGACCATACCCTCCTTCTCTACCAACAACCTCTCGGAAGGACTTACGGACGCACATATTTAACGTGTCCGTATTCCGCTTGAAAACGAGTACAGTTTAGGCGAAGCCGAGAATCGAACTCGGGTCATCCGAGTGCAATCCCAGCGCTCTAACCACTGGGCTGCCCCACCCCTGTTGCCAAGTTATAGTTTTTAAGAGTGAATTAACTTCGTTTGCATGTTTCAACATAAAAATTCAAACCAAAGCTAATAAAACTATCTACATTTCGCTCTTATACAGATTGTTATACAAATAGATTTTGTTAAATAAATGTAGACTAGAAGTGTAGCAGAATGCCGACTGTAGATCAACCCTCAATAGATTTTATACATATGTAACTCAATAACAATAACCAAAAATAGTTTAGCGTAGAATAATTTACATCTCCGAGATAATGCCATCTAATTAACGCGAATAAAATAATTTCTCATAAACATAAATAATAAGTAATTTGACATTTTAATGATACAGCAGAAGCTCAAATTTAATTTAATAACTATAAAATGATGTCATAAACTTCAATTAGAACTTTTTTAATTGAAGAAATTCCTTGAAATTCCTATTTTAATTAAAATTTAGCGTTTTAACTTTCAAATAAAGCTACTTAAAAACAAAGAAATTGTTAAATTCTTTCGGTATAAAATATTAACTTTATAAGAAATTAGTAAAGTGGACATTTTAGATGTTTTATAGAACTCCTAATTTTATTTTCTTAAGCTTTACAACCCTATAAAAAGCAGAAATGAAATGTAAACTAGAATACTTTTATCCTGTAAAAAGTTTTCCTACCACGTAGTATGTGATGCATGGCCACCGCATTCACGGATGCATTACCAAAATTGCTACGTCAAATAAATACGATATACTTTTATCAGAAAGAATGAGAAGATGAATAAGAATAAAATATAATAGTTTAAATAAATCTTTGGATTATTACCTTGTTACATTATATGCAGTTAAAGGAATAAATGTAATGTAAGAAATCAAATGATTTTCTGGTAGAAAAATGTAAGTAAAATTGATTCTATTATAGAAAAAAAAGTAAAAGCATATTCCTTTCAAAATCCGTAACTTATGTTGCAAAGTCCACTTCGACGATAACAGCTTGCAGATAACAGCTTGTCCCAGTAGCTCAACGGTAGAGCGTCGGCTAGCCAGTTCGGAGATTCTGGGTTCAATTCCCGGTTGGAGCTGCAAGGCTCTTTACAAAGTTGATATAAATGTCTTCATATAGCTGGAATACAGGTACTAAAATGAAAAGCATATTTTAATATAAATGACATCTAACATAATGGAATAAGAGATTTGTCTGCGATTTTTGTCTGTCTGTGTTTTTGTTTGTCTGTATATTTAGTCTGCTGTGGAAAATAAAAGAGGCAAAATTTGTTACATATTTGCTTTACGTCCCCGAACGATGCACCTCGACGAGATTTAAAAGCACATACAAATTAGTTTAAAAGTTATGAATTTTTAAAGCCTAAAATGTCTCATTCCGCCATTTCGTCAAATCAAATACAATCATTCTTTGCCGCTGCTGACGATATTTAAAAGCAGGTGGTTTGATGATTTTAAAGCATGTGATTTGATGATTTAAAAGCAGGTGATTTGATTATTTAAAAGCAGGTGATTTGATGATTTAAAAGTAGGTGATTTTATGATTTAAAAGCAGGTGATTTGATGAAATGGCAGACATTTTCTCTCAACGAAAAAAACAGAAAATTAAGTGGATTTCATTTATTTATTTTCTACCTTTGAGAATTTAAAATATTTTGTTCTGATTTTTTTAAACTTCCTCTTATATTATCATTATGAGTATTGGGTTAAGCTTTGACTCAAATTAAATGACAATTCGCTGAGATAGCCATTTTTTTTCTAATTTTGCTTTTGAGGTAAAGGACCATTTCTAGTCACTTCAAGTATTCTCAACGATCAGCGATTGAGCGTTTATTTAGGGCGTACAAAATAAGCTTATTTATGGCGTATTACGTCCGGTACAATTGGCATGGCTGCGTATGAAAGAAACACGGGGAGCGGCATGATTTTAGTTTGAAACAAGCAACTTATAAATCGAGTGGTGTTTACTGTATATGTAATGTTTAAGAAGCAGGCGCTTATTTAGGAACTTATCAACCTTGGGTAATTTGTTCCAGTAACGAATAATTAAAACAGGCAAGGACGGATATCAGATTAAGCATATATATTAAACTAATCCTCTTTTGTTCTAAAAGCCTGTTGAAGAAATCTGAAATAATAGAAAAAGAAATGTAGTTCTCAAGTGACACTAAAAGAAAAATTCTTTTCGAACAAAAGAAGCAGGAACTGAGAAAATTGGATTCGTATGTGTAACTATCCCCATTTGAAAAGTAGCAGATAATTTAGTTTAGGTAACAACTTTACTTTTAACTGATTCAGATTTTCTCAAAATTTCTTTGAAAAGTTTCTACGCCATTTAAATAGGAAGAATTAAAATAGCTCCTTAACGTGTCATACAGATATTTTATTTTTAACTTCATGGAGCTAGTTCAGACATTGTTGTTACTAATCACTTGCCCTACCCAGATCCGGTAATGTATAGGGAAATAATTCTAAAACTGGAAATTTGAAGCATATAACTATGAAATTGAGAAAGAAATTATTGTAAATTTAAATTTCCGCAGCGTATTTTATTAGGATTCTTCTCTATCGGCCATTCGCCGCCAGTTTGTCCGGAATGTGTTCGTTATGGCGTTGTCTTGCTATGTACAGTCTTCGAACTAAAGGAAATGTTGAATCAAATCATATATGTTTAAAAAAATTTGCCAGTAAATGAAAATATTTAAAAATATATGAATCCAATAATTTGTACCTATAATTTAAGACAAGCTGGGTTCATTCCATGGCAACGGCAATGAGCTTTTTAAAACCCCACAGAATTAAAAGATATTGGATTTTAAGTTTGGCAGCAGTTTTTTTTTTTTTCAAATAATAAAAAAAAAATCTGCTATATTTTTACCGTTTTGATTTTCACAACTTTCATCCCAAGATCATTTTATTTAGGACTAGCCGCCTTTGGCGACCAGCCTGTTCGCAACCCTTGAAAATGCTGATCGTGGCAAATTCCAGCCGTGGCAAACTCGTTGGCGCGACCGACCAGAAAGGTGTAAGGTAACTGGTTGGACGGCCAGGATGTGCCACCCAATTTAGACTGGAACCCAGTGGGAGAGGCATCCACAGGGAACGTACCCTCCTTCCCCTACCACCAACCTCTCGGAAAAACATACGGACCCATATGTTTAACGTGATCGGACTCCGTGTCAGTGGCGGAAATCGAACCCGTGCCTACCACGTGCAATTCCCGCGCGCTAACCACTGGGCTACTTCGCCCTCCGCGACAATCTCCATAACTTTCTTTTTATTCCCCCAATTTAGACCGTACCCTCCTTCCCCTACCACTAACCTCTCGGAATGACTCACGAACCCACATGTTTAACGTGATCGTACTCCGCGTGAACGTGGCGTAAGTTTTGGCAGTGGCGGGAATCGAACCCGGGCCTACTGAGTGCAATTCCCGCGCGCTAACCACTGGGCTGCCGCGCCCTCCGCGACAATCTCCATAGCTTTCTATATATTCACCCAATTTAGACGGGAACCCAGTGGGGGAGGCATCCACAGGGGCCGTATCCTCCTTCCCCTACCACCAACCTCTCGAAAGGACTTACGGACCCACATATTTAACGTGATCGTATTCCACGTAAACACGGCGGCAGTTTTGGCAGTGGCGGGAATCGAAACCGGGCCTACCGCTAACTTCCCGCGCGCTAATTTGCAATTTAAAATGACCATATGCTTAATTCCATCATTCTCATTCCATTGTTTCATCATTTAAAATATCCATAAAATTAAAATATCCATTTAAAAAATCCATATCGTTCCATCATTTAAAATATAAATATAATAATTTATATGGAGTAAAGGAGCTCTATTCAGAACCGTGACGTCACCTCCACCTTGACGTCCCCACCCACCACCTGCCCTTCTACTGCAGGGGAGAAACGCCGGTTAAGAAGCGGCACGTCGAGCGGAACGCCGAGAAATTGAAATTCGGAAACTTTTAAAATCCCGATCCTGTGGGCAATACGAAATATTTCCTGACCAGAATTGACTTGTAAGAATGCCAGATGTTTGACCTTTCTAAAAATGTAAATTATTAGTCGAAATTATGAGTACTTTTTACTATGCGAGAATTTAAAAACCAAAAATACTTTTCTTGAGCAAAAAGTGACTTTTGTTTTAAAATCTTTAAAAAATATTAGAAATCGAAATTCAGATTTGAAATTGATATATTTTTACTCGCAATGGTCAGCTCTTTCCGATGGTGTGATTTGTTTTTCCCTACGATGTCCGGATCGTGGGAAAAAAAGGGCAAAAATGGCAAAACACGGTCGAAATCGCATAAAACATTAAATAACAAAAAAAATAATTAAAATTTTAAAAATCTGTTTTCACGTGTCCCCTTCCCTCCCCCCCGGGTCTCCGATTGCCAAATTTCGTAGCTCTCCGACGCGCGGTCGCGAAACGTATAGTGTATAAGACACACAGACACACAGACGCACAGACACACAGACATTGCCTTTTATTATTTACTAGCCGCCTTTGGCGACCAGCCTGTTCGCTACCCTTGAAAATTCTGACCGTGGCAAATTCTAACCGTGGCACACTCGCTGGCGCGACCTACCAGAAGGAACGACCTACCAGGAAGTGCCACCCAATTTAGACAGGAACTCAGTCGGGGAGGCATCCACAGGGACCGTACCCTCCTTCCCCTACCACCAACCTCTCGGAAGGACTTACGGTCCCGCATGTTTAACGTGATCGTACTCCGCCTGAACACGGCGGCAGTTTTGGCAGTGGCGGGAATCGAACCCGGACCTACCTAGTGCAAATCCCGCGCGCTAACCACTGGGCTACCGCGCCCTCCGCGACAATCTCCATAACCTTCTTTTTATTCACCCAATTTAGACCGGAACCCAGTAGGGGAGGCATCCACAGGGTCCGTACCCTCCTTCCTCTACCAACAACCTCTCGGAAGGACTTACGAACCAAGTGGGAGAAGCATCCACAGGGACCGTACCCTTCTTCCCCTACCACCAACCTCTCGGAAGGACTTACAGACCCACATGTTTAACGTGATCGTACTCCGCGTAAACACGGCGTCAATTTTGGGAATCGAACCCGGGCCTACCGAGTGCAATTTCCGCGCGCTAACCATTGGGCTACTTTGCCCTACGCGACAATCTCCATAACTTTCTTTTTATTCATCCAATTTAGACCGTACCCTCCTTCCCCTACCACCAACTTCTCGGAAGGACTCACGGACCCACATGTTTAACGTGATCGTACTCCGCGTAAACACGGCGGCAATTTTGGGAATCGAACCCGGGCCTACTGAGTGCAATTCCCGCGCGCTAACCACTGGGCTTCTTCGCCCCCAGCGACTATCTCCATAACATTCTTTTTATTTACCCAATTTAGAACGGAACCCAGTGGGAGAGGCATCCACAGGGACCGTACCCTCCTTCCCCTACCACCAACCTCTCGGAAGGACTTCCGGACCCACATGTTTATCGTGATCGTACTCCGCGTGAACACGGCGGCAGTTTTGGAAGTGGCGGGAATCGAACCCGGGCCTACCGAGTGCAATTCCTGAGCGCTAACCACTGGGCTGCCTCGCCCTCCGCAACTTTCTTTATATTCACCCAATTTAGACGGGAACCCTGTGAGGGAGGCATCCACAGGGACCGTACCCTCCTTCCCCTACCACCAACCTCTCGGAAGGACTTCCGGACCCACATGTTTATCGTGATCGTACTCCGCGTGAACACGGCGGCAGTTTTGGAAGTGGCGGGAATCGAACCCGGGCCTACCGAGTGCAATTCCTGAGCGCTAACCACTGGGCTGCCTCGCCCTCCGCAACTTTCTTTATATTCACCCAATTTAGACGGGAACCCTGTGAAGGAGGCATCCACAGGGACCGTACCCTCCTTCCCCTACCACCAACCTCTCGGAAGGACTTACGGGCCCACATGTTTAACGTGATCGTATTCCGCGTGAACACTTCGGCAGTTTTGGCAGTGGCGGGAATCGTACCCGGGCCTACCGCTAACTTCCCGCGCGCTAATTTACAATTTAAAATGACCATATGCTCTCTAAGCTCTTAATTCCATCATCCTCATTCCATTGTTCCATCATTTAAAATATCCATAAAATTTAAATATCCATCGTTCCATCATTTAAAATATCCATAAAATTAAAATATCCATCGTTCCATCATTTAAAATATCCATAAAATTAAAATATCCATTTAAAAAATCCATATCGTTCCATCATTTAAAATATAAATATAATAATTTCTACAGTGCATATGTTAAGCTCGGAAGCGCGGGAAACGGAAAGTAAAAACTAATTCGGTTTCTTATTGTCCCACCCATCGCTATGCATATACAGAACCGTGACGTCACCTCCACCTTGACGTCCCCACCCACCACCTTCCCTGCTTCAGCGGGGGAGACACGAAGCGTCACGCCGAGCGGAACGGCGAGAAATTTAAAATCATGACGTCTTTAAAATTGCGATCCTGAAGGCAATTTTCATTATTTCTGGACCAGATTAGACTTGTAAGAATGCCAGATGTTTGACCTTTCTGAAAATGTAAATTATTAGTCGAAATTATGAGTACTTTTCACGATGCGAGAATTTAAAAACCAAAAATCGTTTTCTTGAGCAAAAAGTGACTTTTGTTTTAAAATCTTTAAAAAATATTAGAAATCGAAATTCAGATTTGAAATTGATATAATTTTACTCGAAATTCTCTGCTCTTTCCGATGGTGTGAGTTGTTTTTTTCTACGACGTCTGGATCGTGGAGAAAAAAGGGCAAAAAGGGCAAAAAACGGTCGAAATCGCATAAAACATTAAATAAATAAAAAAATAATTAAAATTTTAAAAATCGGTTTTCACGTGTCCCCTTCCCTCCCCCCCGGATCTCCGATTGCCAAATTTCGTAGCTCTCCGACGCGCGGTCGCGAAACGTATAGTGTATAAGACAGACACACAGACATTGCCTTTTATTATATAGACTAGCCGCCTTTGGCGACCAGCCTGTTCGCTACCCTTAAAAATTCTGACCGTGGCAAACTCGTTGGCGCGACCTACCAGAAAGGTGTAAGGTAACTGCTTGGAAGGCCAGGAAGTGCCACACAATTTAGACCGGAACCCAATGGGGGAGGCATCCAAAGAGACCGTACCCTCCTTCCCCTACCACAAACCTCTCGGAAGGACTTGCAGTCCCACACGTTTAACGTGATCGTACTCCGCGTGAACACGGCTGCAGTTTTGGCAATGGCGGGAATCGAACCCGGGTCTACCGAGTGAAATTCCCGCGCGCTAACCACTGGGCTACCGTGCCATCCGCGACAATCTCCATAACTTTATTTTTATTCGGCAATTTTGGGAATCGAACCCGGGCCTACCAAGTGCAAATCCCGCGCACTAACCACTGGGGTACTTCACCCTCCGCGATATTCTTCATAACTTATTTTTTATTCACCCAATTTAGACCGGAACCAAGTGGGAGAAGCATCCACAGGGACCGTACCCTTCTTCCCCTACCACCAACCTCTCGGAAGGACTTACAGACCCACATGTTTAACGTGATCGTACTCCGCGTAAACAGGGCGGCAATTTTGGGAATCGAACCCGGGCCTACCGAGTGCAATTTCCGCGCGCTAACCATTGGGCTACTTTGCCCTACGCGACAATCTCCATAACTTTCTTTTTATTCATCCAATTTAGACCGTACCCTCCTTCCCCTACCACCAACTTCTCGGAAGGACTCACGGACCCACATGTTTAACGTGCTCGTACTCCGCGTAAACACGGCGGCAATTTTGGGAATCGAACCCGGGCCTGGTAACTGGTTGGACGGCCAGGATGTGCCACCCAATTTAGACCGGAACCCAGTGGGGGAGGCATCCACAGGGAACGTACCCTCCTTCCCCTACCACCAACCTCTCGGAAAAACATACGGACCCATATGTTTAACGTGATCGTACTCCATGTCAGTGGCGGAAATCGAACCCGGGCCTACCGCGTGCAATTCCCGCGCGCTAACCACTGGGCTACTTCGCCCTCCGCGACAATCTCCATAACTTTCTTTTTATTCACCCAATTTTGACCGTACCCTCCTTCCCCTACCACCAACCTCTCGGAAGGACTCACGAACCCACATGTTTAACGTGATCGTACTCTGCGTGAACGTGGCGTAAGTTTTGGCAGTGGCGGGAATCGAACCCGAGCCTACTGAGTGCAATTCCCGCGCGCTAACCACTGGGCTGCCGCGCCCTCCGCGACAATCTCCATAACTTTCTACATGTTCACCCAATTTAGACGGGAACCCAGTGGGGGAGGCATCCACAGGGGCCGTATCCTCCTTCCCCTACCACCAACCTCTCGGAAGGACTTACGGACCCACATATTTAACGTGATCGTATTCCACGTAAACACGGCGGCAGTTTTGGCAGTGGCGGGAATCGAACCCGGGCCTACCGCTAACTTCCCGCGCGCTAATTTGCAATTTAAAATGACCATATGCTTAATTCCATCATCCTCATTCCATTGTTTCATTGTTCTATCATTTAAAATATCCATAAAATTAAAATATCCATTTAAAATATCCAAAAGTTAAAATATACATTTAAAAAATCCAGATCGTCCCATCATTTAAAATATAAATATAATAATTTATATAGAGCAAAGGCGCTCTATTCAGAACCGTGACGTCACCTCCACCTTGACGTCCCCACCCACCACCTTCCCTTCTTCAGCGGGGGAGAAACGAACGGAACGCCGAGAAATTTAAAATCATGGCGTCTTTAAAATTGCCACCCTGAAGGCAATTTTCATTATTTCTGGACCACATTAGACTTGTAAGAATGCCAGATATTTCAGCTTTCTAAAAATGTAAATTATTAGTCGAAATTATGAGTACTTTTCACGATGCGAGAATTTAAAAACAAAAAATTGATTTTTTGAGCCAAAAATGAGTTTTGTTTTAAAATCTTTAAAAAATATTAGAAATCGAAATTCAGATTTGAAATTGATATATTTTTACTCGAAATTCTCTGCTCTTTCCGATGGTGTAATTTATTTTTTTCTACGATGTCTGGATCGTGGAGAAAAAAGGGCAAAAAGGGCAAAAAACGGTCGAAATCGCATAAAACATTAAATAAATAAAAAAATAATTAAAATTTTAAAAATCGGTTTTCATGTGTCCCCTTCCCTCCCCCCCAGGTCTCCGATTGCCAAATTTCGTAGCTCTCCGACGCGCGGTCGCGAAACGTATAGTGTATAAGACAGACAGACACACACACACACACACAGACATTGCCTTTTATTATATAGACTAGCCGCCTTTGGCGACCAGCCTGTTCGCTACCCTTGAAAATTCTGACCGTGGCAAATTGTAACCGTGGCACACTCGCTGGCGCGACCTTACCAGAAGGTGTAAGGTAACTGTTTGGACGGCCAGGAAGTGCCACCCAATTTAGACCGGAACTCAGTGGGGGAGACATCCACAGGGAGCGTACCCTCCTTCCCCTACTACCAACCTTTCGGAAGGACTTACGATCCCACATGTTTAACGGGATCGTACTCCGAGTGAACGCGGCTGCAGTTTTAGCAGTGGCGGGAATCGAACCCGGGCCTACCCAGTGAAATTCCCGCGCGCTAACCACTGGTGTACTTCGCCCTCCGCGACATTTTCCATAACTTTCTTTTTATTCACCGAATTTAGACCGGAACCCAGTGGGAGAGGCACCCACGGGGACCGTACCCTCCTTCCCCAACCACCAACCTCTCGAAAGGACTTACAGACACACATGTTTATTCCGCGTGATCGTACTCCGCGTGAACACGGCGGCAATTTTGGAAATCGAACCCGGGCCTACCGCGTGCAATTCCCGCGCGCTAACCACTGGGCTACTTCGCCCTCCGCGACAATCTCCATAACTTTCTTTTTATTCACCCAATTTAGGCCGTACCCTCCTTCCCCTACCACCAACCTCTCAGAAGGACTCACGAACCCACATGTTTAACGTGATCGTACTCTGCGTAAACGTGGCGTAAGTTTTGGCAGTGGCGGGAATCGAACCCGGACCTACTGAGTGCAATTCCCGCGCGCTTACCACTGGGCTGCCGCGCCCTCCGCGACAATCTCCATAACTTTCTATATATTCATCCAATTTAGACGGGAACCCAGTGGGGAGGGATCCACAGGAGCCGTATCCTCCTTCCCTTACCACCAACCTCTCGGAAGAACTTACGGACCCACATATTTAACGTGATCGTATTCCACGTAAACACGGCGGCAGTTTTCGCAGTGGCGGGTATCGAACCCGGGCCTACCGCTAACTTCCCGCGCGCTAATTTGCAATTTAAAATGACCATATGCTTAATTCCATCATCCTCATTCCATTGTTTCATTGTTCCATCATTTAAAATATCCATAAAATTAAAATATCCATTTAAAATATCCAAAAGTTAAAATATACATTTAAAAAATCCATATCGTCCCATCATTTAAAATATAAATATAATAATTTATATAGAACAAAGGAGCTCTATTCAGAACCGTGACGTCACCTCCACCTTGACGTCCCCACCCACCACCTTCCCTCCTTCAGCGGGGGAGAAACGAAGCGGCACGCCGAGCGGAACGCCGAGAAATTGAAATTCTGAAACTTTTAAAATCCCGATCCTGTGGGCAATACGGAATATTTCCTGACCAGATTGGACTTGTAAGAATGCCAGATGTTTGACCTTTCTAAAAATGTAAATTATTAGTCGAAATTATGAGTACTTTTTACTATGCGAGAATTTAAAAACCAAAAATCGTTTTCTTGAACAAAAAGTGAGTTTTGTTTTAAAATCTTTAAAAAATATTAGAAATCGAAATTCAGATTTTAAATTGATATATTTTTACTCGAAATTCTCTGCTCTTTCCGATGGTGTGATTTGTTTTTTTCTACGACGTCTGGATCGTGGAGAAAAAAGGGCAAAAAGGGCAAAAAACGGTCGAAATCGCATAAAACATTAAATAAATAAAAAAATAATTAAAATTTTAAAAATCGGTTTTCACGTGTCCCCTTCCCTCCCCCCCGGGTCTCCGATTGCCAAATTTCGTAGCTCTCCGACGCGCGGTCGCGAAACGTATAGTGTATAAGACAGACACACAGACATTGCCTTTTATTATATAGACTAGCCGCCTTTGGCGACCAGCCTGTTCGCTACCCTTAAAAATTCTGACCGTGGCAAACTCGTTGGCGCGACCTACCAGAAAGGTGTAAGGTAACTGCTTGGAAGGCCAGGAAGTGCCACACAATTTAGACCGGAACCCAATGGGGGAGGCATCCAAAGAGACCGTACCCTCCTTCCCCTACCACAAACCTCTCGGAAGGACTTGCAGTCCCACACGTTTAACGTGATCGTACTCCGCGTGAACACGGCTGCAGTTTTGGCAATGGCGGGAATCGAACCCGGGTCTACCGAGTGAAATTCCCGCGCGCTAACCACTGGGCTACCGTGCCATCCGCGACAATCTCCATAACTTTATTTTTATTCGGCAATTTTGGGAATCGAACCCGGGCCTACCAAGTGCAAATCCCGCGCACTAACCACTGGGGTACTTCACCCTCCGCGATATTCTTCATAACTTATTTTTTATTCACCCAATTTAGACCGGAACCAAGTGGGAGAAGCATCCACAGGGACCGTACCCTTCTTCCCCTACCACCAACCTCTCGGAAGGACTTACAGACCCACATGTTTAACGTGATCGTACTCCGCGTAAACACGGCGGCAATTTTGGGAATCGAACCCGGGCCTACCGAGTGCAATTTCCGCGCGCTAACCATTGGGCTACTTTGCCCTACGCGACAATCTCCATAACTTTCTTTTTATTCATCCAATTTAGACCGTACCCTCCTTCCCCTACCACCAACTTCTCGGAAGGACTCACGGACCCACATGTTTAACGTGCTCGTACTCCGCGTAAACACGGCGGCAATTTTGGGAATCGAACCCGGGCCTGGTAACTGGTTGGACGGCCAGGATGTGCCACCCAATTTAGACCGGAACCCAGTGGGGGAGGCATCCACAGGGAACGTACCCTCCTTCCCCTACCACCAACCTCTCGGAAAAACATACGGACCCATATGTTTAACGTGATCGTACTCCATGTCAGTGGCGGAAATCGAACCCGGGCCTACCGCGTGCAATTCCCGCGCGCTAACCACTGGGCTACTTCGCCCTCCGCGACAATCTCCATAACTTTCTTTTTATTCACCCAATTTTGACCGTACCCTCCTTCCCCTACCACCAACCTCTCGGAAGGACTCACGAACCCACATGTTTAACGTGATCGTACTCTGCGTGAACGTGGCGTAAGTTTTGGCAGTGGCGGGAATCGAACCCGAGCCTACTGAGTGCAATTCCCGCGCGCTAACCACTGGGCTGCCGCGCCCTCCGCGACAATCTCCATAACTTTCTACATATTCACCCAATTTAGACGGGAACCCAGTGGGGGAGGCATCCACAGGGGCCGTATCCTCCTTCCCCTACCACCAACCTCTCGGAAGGACTTACGGACCCACATATTTAACGTGATCGTATTCCACGTAAACACGGCGGCAGTTTTGGCAGTGGCGGGAATCGAACCCGGGCCTACCGCTAACTTCCCGCGCGCTAATTTGCAATTTAAAATGACCATATGCTTAATTCCATCATCCTCATTCCATTGTTTCATTGTTCTATCATTTAAAATATCCATAAAATTAAAATATCCATTTAAAATATCCAAAAGTTAAAATATACATTTAAAAAATCCAGATCGTCCCATCATTTAAAATATAAATATAATAATTTATATAGAGCAAAGGCGCTCTATTCAGAACCGTGACGTCACCTCCACCTTGACGTCCCCACCCACCACCTTCCCTTCTTCAGCGGGGGAGAAACGAACGGAACGCCGAGAAATTTAAAATCATGGCGTCTTTAAAATTGCCACCCTGAAGGCAATTTTCATTATTTCTGGACCACATTAGACTTGTAAGAATGCCAGATATTTCAGCTTTCTAAAAATGTAAATTATTAGTCGAAATTATGAGTACTTTTCACGATGCGAGAATTTAAAAACAAAAAATTGATTTTTTGAGCCAAAAATGAGTTTTGTTTTAAAATCTTTAAAAAATATTAGAAATCGAAATTCAGATTTGAAATTGATATATTTTTACTCGAAATTCTCTGCTCTTTCCGATGGTGTAATTTATTTTTTTCTACGATGTCTGGATCGTGGAGAAAAAAGGGCAAAAAGGGCAAAAAACGGTCGAAATCGCATAAAACATTAAATAAATAAAAAAATAATTAAAATTTTAAAAATCGGTTTTCATGTGTCCCCTTCCCTCCCCCCCAGGTCTCCGATTGCCAAATTTCGTAGCTCTCCGACGCGCGGTCGCGAAACGTATAGTGTATAAGACAGACAGACACACACACACACACACAGACATTGCCTTTTATTATATAGACTAGCCGCCTTTGGCGACCAGCCTGTTCGCTACCCTTGAAAATTCTGACCGTGGCAAATTGTAACCGTGGCACACTCGCTGGCGCGACCTTACCAGAAGGTGTAAGGTAACTGTTTGGACGGCCAGGAAGTGCCACCCAATTTAGACCGGAACTCAGTGGGGGAGACATCCACAGGGAGCGTACCCTCCTTCCCCTACTACCAACCTTTCGGAAGGACTTACGATCCCACATGTTTAACGGGATCGTACTCCGAGTGAACGCGGCTGCAGTTTTAGCAGTGGCGGGAATCGAACCCGGGCCTACCCAGTGAAATTCCCGCGCGCTAACCACTGGTGTACTTCGCCCTCCGCGACATTTTCCATAACTTTCTTTTTATTCACCGAATTTAGACCGGAACCCAGTGGGAGAGGCACCCACGGGGACCGTACCCTCCTTCCCCAACCACCAACCTCTCGAAAGGACTTACAGACACACATGTTTATTCCGCGTGATCGTACTCCGCGTGAACACGGCGGCAATTTTGGAAATCGAACCCGGGCCTACCGCGTGCAATTCCCGCGCGCTAACCACTGGGCTACTTCGCCCTCCGCGACAATCTCCATAACTTTCTTTTTATTCACCCAATTTAGGCCGTACCCTCCTTCCCCTACCACCAACCTCTCAGAAGGACTCACGAACCCACATGTTTAACGTGATCGTACTCTGCGTAAACGTGGCGTAAGTTTTGGCAGTGGCGGGAATCGAACCCGGACCTACTGAGTGCAATTCCCGCGCGCTAACCACTGGGCTGCCGCGCCCTCCGCGACAATCTCCATAACTTTCTATATATTCATCCAATTTAGACGGGAACCCAGTGGGGAGGGATCCACAGGAGCCGTATCCTCCTTCCCTTACCACCAACCTCTCGGAAGAACTTACGGACCCACATATTTAACGTGATCGTATTCCACGTAAACACGGCGGCAGTTTTCGCAGTGGCGGGTATCGAACCCGGGCCTACCGCTAACTTCCCGCGCGCTAATTTGCAATTTAAAATGACCATATGCTTAATTCCATCATCCTCATTCCATTGTTTCATTGTTCCATCATTTAAAATATCCATAAAATTAAAATATCCATTTAAAATATCCAAAAGTTAAAATATACATTTAAAAAATCCATATCGTCCCATCATTTAAAATATAAATATAATAATTTATATAGAACAAAGGAGCTCTATTCAGAACCGTGACGTCACCTCCACCTTGACGTCCCCACCCACCACCTTCCCTCCTTCAGCGGGGGAGAAACGAAGCGGCACGCCGAGCGGAACGCCGAGAAATTGAAATTCTGAAACTTTTAAAATCCCGATCCTGTGGGCAATACGGAATATTTCCTGACCAGATTGGACTTGTAAGAATGCCAGATGTTTGACCTTTCTAAAAATGTAAATTATTAGTCGAAATTATGAGTACTTTTTACTATGCGAGAATTTAAAAACCAAAAATCGTTTTCTTGAACAAAAAGTGAGTTTTGTTTTAAAATCTTTAAAAAATATTAGAAATCGAAATTCAGATTTTAAATTGATATATTTTTACTCGCAATTGTCTGCTCTTTCTGATGGTGTGATTTGTTTTTTTCTACGACGTCTGGATCGTGGAGAAAAAAGGGCAAAAAGATCAAAAAACGGTCGAAATCGCATAAAACATTTAATAACAGAAAAAATAATTAAAATTTTAAAAATCGGTTTTTATGTGTCCCCTTCCCACCCTCCCGGGTCTCCGATTGCCAAATTTCGTAGCTCTCCGACGCGCGGTCGCTGAACGTATAGTGTATAAGACAGACAGACAGACAGACGCACAGACAGACACACAGACATTGCCTTTTACTATTTAAGACTAGCCGCCTTTGGCGACCAGCCTGTTCGCAACCCTTGAAAATGCTGATCGTGGCAAATTCCAACCGTGGCAAACTCGTTGGCGCGACCTACCAGAAATGTGTAAGGTAACTGGTTGGATGGCCAGGATGTGCCACCCAATTTAGACCGGAACCCAGTGGGGGAGGCATCCACAGGGAACGTACCCTCCTTCCCCTACCACCAACCCCTCGGAAAAACATACGGACCCATATGTTTAACGTGATCGTATTCCGTGTCAGTGGCGGAAATCGAACCCGGGCCTATCGAGTGCAATTCTCGCGCGCTAATTTAAATTTTATAATGACCATATGATAAGCGCTTAATTCCATCATCCTCGTTCCATTATTTAAAATATCCATTTAAAATATCTATAAATTAAAATATCCTTTTAAAATATCCATACCAGAAAGGTGTAAGGTAACTGTTTGGATGGCCAGGAAATGCCACCCAATTCAGACAGGAACTCAGTGGGGGAGGCTTCCACAGAGACCGTACCCTCTTTCCCCTACCACCAACCTCTCTGAAGGACTTACGATCCCACATGTTTAACGTGATCGTACTCCGCGTGAACGCGGCTGCAGTTTTGGCAGTGGCGGGAATCGAACCCGGGCCTACCGAGTGAAATTCCCGCGCGCAAACCACTGGGATGCCGCGCCCTCCGCGACAATCTCCATAACTTTCTATATATTCACCCAATTTAGACGGGAACCCAGTGGGGGAGGCATCCACAGGGGCCGTATCCTCCTTCCCCTACCACCAACCTCTCGGAAGAACTTACGGACCCACATATTTAACGTGATCGTATTCCACATAAACACGGCGGCAGTTTTGGCAGTGGCGGGAATCGAACCCGGGCCTACCGCTAACTTCCCGCGCGCTAATTTGCAATTTAAAATGACCATATGCTTAATTCCATCATCCTCATTCCATTGTTTCATTGTTCCATCATTTAAAATATCCATAAAATTAAAATATCCATTTAAAATATCCAAAAGTTAAAATATACATTTAAAAACTCCATATCGTTCCATCATTTAAAATATAAATATAATAATTTATATGGAGTAGAGGAGCTCTATTCAGAACCGTGACGTCACCTCCACCTTGACGTTCCCACCCACAACCTTCCCTCCTTCTGCGGGGGAGAAACGCCGGTTAAGAAGCGGCAGGCCGAGAAATTGAAATTCGGAAACTTTTAAAATCCCGATCCTGTGGGCAATACGGAATATTTCCTGACCAGATTGGACTTGTAAGAATGCCAGATGTTTGACCTTTCTAAAAATGTAAATTATTATTCGAAATTATGAGTACTTTTTACTATGCGAGAATTTAAAAACCAAAAATCGTTTTCTTGAGCAAAAAGTGACTTTTGTTTTAAAATCTTTAAAAAGTATTAGAAATCGAAATTCAGATTTGAAATTGATATATTTTTACTCGCAATTGTCTGCTCTTTCCGATGGTGTGATTTGTTTTTTTCTACGACGTCTGGATCGTGGAGAAAAAAGGGCAAAAAACGGTCGAAATCGCATAAAACATTAAATAAATAAAAAAAAAATTCAAATTTTAAAAATCGGTTTTCCCGTGTCCCCCTTCCCTCCCCCCAGGTCTCCGATTGCCAAATTTCGTAGCTCTCCGACGCGCGGTCGCGAAACGTATAGTGTATAAGACAGACACACAGACACACACACAGACATTGCCTTTTATTATTTACTAGCCGCCTTTGGCGACCAGCCTGTTCGCTACCCTTGAAAATTCTGACCTTGGCAAATTCTAACCGTGGCACACTCGCTGGCGCGACCTACCAGTAAAGTGTGAGGTAACTGTTTGGAGGGCCAGGAAGTGCCACCCAATTTAGACAGGAACTCAGTGGGGGAGGCATCCACAGGGACCGTACCCTCCTTCCCCTACCACCAACCTCTCGGAAGGACTTACGGTCCCGCATGTTTAACGTGATCGTACTCCGCCTGAACACGGCGGCAGTTTTGGCAATGGCGGGAATCGAACCCGGACCTACCTAGTGCAAATCCCGCGCGCTAACCACTGGGCTACCGCGCCCTCCGCGACAATCTCCATAACCTTCTTTTTATTCACCCAATTTAGACCGGAACCCAGTAGGGGAGGCATCCACAGGGTCCGTACCCTCCTTCCTCTACCAACAACCTCTCGGAAGGACTTACGGATCCACATGTTTAACGTGATCGTACTCCGTGTGAAAATGGCAGCAGTTTTGGCAGTGGCGGCAATCGAACCCGAGCCTACCGAGTGCAATTCCCGCGCGCCAACCACTGGGCTACCGCGCCCTCCGCGACAATCTCCATAACCTTCTTTTTATTCACCCAATTTAGACCTGAACCCAGTGGGAAAGTCATCCACAGGGTCCGTACCCTCCTTCCTCTACCACCAACCTCTCGGAAGGACTTACGGACCCACATGTTTAACGTGATCGTACTCCGCGTGAACACGGCAGCAGTTTTGTCAGTGGAGGGAATCGAACCCGGGCCTACCGAGTGAAATTCCCGCACGCTAACCACTGGGCTACCGCGCCCTCCGCGACAATCTCCATAACTTTCTTTTTATTCACCCAATTTGGACCAGGACCCAGTGGGGGAGGCATCCACAGAGACCGTACCCTCCTTTCCCTGCCACCAACCTCTCGGAAGGAATTATCGACCCATATGTTTAAGGTGATCGTACTCCGCATCAGTGGCGGGAATCGAACCCAGGCCTACCGAGTGCAATTCTCGCGCGCTAACTTCCCGCGCGCTAATTTAAATTTATAATGACCATATGCTAGGCTCTTAATTCCACCATCCTCGTTCCATCGTTCTATCATTTAAAATAGCCATAAAATTAAAATATCCATTTAAAATATCTATAAATTAAAATATCCATAAATTAAAATATCCATTTAAAATCAAAAAATCATCCATATCGTTCCACCAATCCATAAATATAATAATTTCAAATACATCACCACAATTCAAACCACCATAATTCAATCATTTAAATTATTTAAAATATCCATTTAAAATATCATATAAATATAATAATTTCGCCCGATGTATACAACACTTATGCTCGTAATTCATTTAAAACCGAAAGCGCGGTCTCCATGGAGACGGGGAAGAAACTACTGCGGATGGGGGGAAAATGCCGTTGAAGAACTGAGCCGGTAGCCGACAAATTTAAAATCATGGCGTCTTTAAAATTGCGATCCTGAAGGCAATTTTCATTATTTCTGGACCAAATTAGACTTGTAAGAATGCCAGATATTTCAGATTTCTAAAAATGTAAATTATTAGTCGAAATTATGAGTACTTTTCACTATGCGAGAATTTAAAAACCAAAAATCGTTTTTTTGAGCCAAAAGTGACTTTTGTTTTAAAATCTTTAAAAAATATTAGAAATCGAAATTGAGAGTTGAAATTGATATATTTTTACTCGAAATTCTCTGCTCTTTCCGATGGTGTGATTTGTTTTTTTCTACAACGTCTGCATCGTGGAGAAAAAAGGGCAAAAATGTCAAAAAACAGTCGAAATCGCATAAAACATTAAATAACAAAAAAAATAATTCAAATTTTAAAAATCGGTTTTCACGTGTCCCCTTCCCTCCCCCCCAGGTCTCCGATTGCCAAATTTCGTAGCTCTCCGACGCGCGGTCGCGAAACGTATAGTGTATAAGACAGACACACAGACACACAGACACACAGACACACACACAGACATTGCCTTTTATTATTTAAGAAGAAGGTACTCTATTTCATATACTTAGCATTCACGTTTTAAATTCCTGGACATACTTACTGCCAACCAAACAACCAACTAACCATCGAAATAAGAAAATACTGAACTATATAGGTACATGTTTGCAAAAATTCTTGTTCCTGGTCTCGCTATTGCTAGTCTGTCCAGGACACGATCTTGCAGCCCAAATGTTCTTTCTTTAACTTTGATATTAAATATATTTTAAAGTTTAAATCGTAAAACGTAATATTTAAGCTCGTTCCTTTAACATTCCTCTACAAATTTATTTAATTTCATATTTTTTATGCTATAGTATTGTGTGATACAAGACAAAGAAACTCGAGGGACACGAAATTTATCAAACAGCAGCGACTACTTTTTACTTTCCCTATAATACATGTAAAATACATGTACAAAAGTATTGGAATCATGTCGAAAATTGCAACTCGAATTTCGACAGATTGACATGTCATTGGATCGCTAGAATAAGAAAAAACTACTTTTAGCGTAACATATGCCTCTCCCCCCCCCCTCCCTCCCTCCCTCCCTCCCTCCCTCCTCTTCCTCCCTCTCTCTCTTTCCCTCTCCCCTCCCTCCCCTCTCCCCCCTCTCCCGCTCCCTCTGTATGCTTCAAATTTCATAAAATTGTACATTTGTGGGCTACCCTAGTGCTGATTAGATCATGATACGATTTGGGATAAAAGATCCTGCATGTGTTGCAAAATAGCCTGCAAAAATTTTCAAAATCTAAAGTAAAAGACTACGTATACTCAAATGTGTTAATTAAAGGTTTGGTCTATACGTCATTTTTAACGATGAAAGTAATAAGACCAACTCCATTACTTTAGGACTATCCTTTGACGAGACATTTTAGTTTTTATTTTCCTTATATATATAATGTATAAGGAAAGTATTGTGACGGGGTCGATGATTCGAATTCGAGTTTTCGACGGGAGAGCACGTTTCAAGCATCCCTGATCAAGAATCAAATATTTTTGAGGGGATGTCTGTCTGTGTGTGTGTGTGAAAGTATGTGTGTGGGTGTGTGGGTCTGTGAGTGAGTCTGTGGAGATGATATCTCACGAATGAATGGAGCGATTCGAATGAAGATTGGTACAAAAATCACAATCCGTGAATACTGGAAGCCTATTGTTTTTAAACGCAATCGAATGTTCAGAACCTTCCTAAATTTTAGAGTGAAATTTTTAATAAAATCATCAAAAAATCAAAACATTTAATAAAGTTACGCAAATAGGCATTTCTTATGCAATTTTCTTTTAGAAAACGATTTTCGTTAGAAAACATACACTTTAGAACGCTATCATGATCCGCTCTCGAGATATTGCACATTTTTCAAATAAATTTATCGAAAAATACCATAAATTAAAAAAAATATATTATCTGTTAAGAAACATGCTCACTTGTCGTATATGATATCTTGCGATAAATTGGGTGACATCATTCTCGTGGATCTAGCTCGTTCCGTTCATGAAAAAAGATACTTTGAGTAATACTTTTGAATTTGAACGCCAATAATCGTTTATCTGCTATAAGAATAACTTATATCTCTGTCCATAACACTTGGTGATTTTGGCGACAAATTTGGTGGAATGTCGCCCACTTGACGCCTATTAAATGTTGCCAAATTAACGAAAATCTCGCCAAATTGATAAAAATGACGCTAAATCAATGAAATTGAAGAAAATTCGATAGCTTAGAAAGAATATAAGTATCTACTATGAGAATAACATTTTTTTAACTTTTAAAGTAGTAAATTCATTGCATTATATAAGGAAAGTCATGTGTTGCCCACATCAGATTTTTTTTTCGCATTTTTGATACGCCGGATTAGGAAATCCATCCAGTGACCGAATAAAAACGAAAATTGAATTAAAAATGCAAATTCAGTGTCATTTTAAATAATTATGGCTGTTATTTTGTGCATTTCAACTCGATTTAATGAATTATTAAAGTAATAAAGAGAAATTGAATTTGAGTCTGTAGGGAAAGTCATGTGCTGCCCACATCAGATTTTTTTTATTATAGAGTGATATGCACACTGCTATATTTATATAGGTACATAGCATGGTTAATGTAAAAAAATCTTACTGTCTATAGTAGTGCTGTATATGAATATTTCACTAGGCAATTATGGTACCTCTATTTTGCACACAATTTTGCACATTATTTTGAACTGATGGATCGTAATTTGGTACAAAAGTAGGCTGTGATACAAATGTGGTGATATTGTCTTGATTGTTTAGGAAATTTTGCTAATATCATCAAAACTACTCAATTGAAATCAAAATGTGGTATAAATATAGGCTTTTATATGAACTACAGAATATCTAATAAAAAATATCAAGTAAAATTTTTTCGGATAAGTTATTATCCATGTTGAAATAAACGCCGTTTTAGTAGAACATGAAAAGTAAGATCATGTTTAGTAATTTTCTACTACATTGGAATATACTTGAAACTAGTCAGCCGATTGAAATCAAATTTGATACATAAATGTAAGCTTGGGGAAGATAACTCTTGTTTCCAGTTTATTGATTAATTTACAGATCCCGTTTATTGATTAACGTTTAACAACGCAGTTCAACCATTAGAAACTTTAAAATTCACTTTACCGCTTTAATAACCCCCGAATTTTTAATAAAATCAGTTTTACTCTGTACTACCACTGACGTCTTTTTGCTTGATATAGCCCCCTTTAAAGGGCTACAGCAGGGACAACCACAGAGCTTGCAGTCATCAATACATCTTGTTTACATTCATGATTTATTTTGTGATTTAAATGCGTATTACTCGAATTTAAATTTACATTATATATATTATTTTAATAATACTATGCTTTTATTTGTAGTGTTACCTAATTTTCTTAGAGACTTCAATGGATTTCACAATATATTTTTATAAGCTGGCAAAACAATTTGTTTCTAAAAGTATTTCAACCTTATTAGGCACCTTTTCCGTTCAAAATACTTCGCTTGCCATCTTGCCGTTTAATTAAAGAGTTTAAATATTATTTCAAAAGTCGGCATAATAGTAATTCTTACATTTTTCAGTGTTTATGTCAAAGATTTTAATTAACGCTATGCATGTGATATTTCTCGGAGGGACGCAAATCGCTTCTTGCACATTTTAATTAAGCTCAGAAGTTTCAACTTGTATTTACAATTTTTTAAAATCAAATATTTTGAATCATTAAAGAAAATGCATATTGATGTGCTGTGCAAACCTTTAAAATTATAAATGTTTTCCCGAAAATTTTTTAATTCGAAAATTTGACGGATAAGCGCGTTTTAAGACCACCTAAGCATCCATTTGCACCACTTTTGGAAGTTTGTGTATGTGCATTTGTGAATTTATGTGTGTGTCTGTATGCATGTATTTTTCTGCGTGTGTGCATTGTGAAAGTGGAACACAATCATTCAAGTACGGATGCACCTATTGATATCAAATTTTATGTGTAGACACATTGCGTAGAAAACTAGGTCTAAACTAACTTTTTAGTAATTATCGTGATCAAGTTTCAAATTATAAAGAATTTTATAGCTTTATTACTTTCGTCACGTTGAGAACAAGAGGGAAAAAATAGTGATAGTGATTGTAAGACTTTTCTCGATAGATATACTTTTTCACCAATAGATAAAACTACCTTTTTACTTTAATCGACATAACCGAAGAAAAATACGGTGATTGTAATATAATCAGATGTCGAGTTTACAACGTGCATACATCATGATGTCCCTAGATACAGAAAAGGGATTATGTCTATGTGTGGGTGTGTAGACACGTTGGTGGATTTCAAATCGTTGGCACTTGGTCATCTCAAAAACAATCGAAGCAATTTTGACTAAATTTAGTAGGTAAGTTTTATACATTCTGTAGATGAGTTATAATTTCAAAATATGTATATAGTTTAGCTATGAAACGGGTTTCTGTCAAAATCAGTGACTCTTTATGAATTTCAGAAACCGCTTAAGCTATTTGGGCCAAATTTGGCTGGTAAACGGTATATATTATGTAGATGGGAATACATAGAAATAAATTGAGAATGTATATAGTTAGGTTCAGAGGTGGAATGCTCTCCTGTTTTGCATGGAAAATCTCAGGATTGCGTTGATCCTCTATTTTCCTAAGGAAAAGAACGATCGATTTTTCTTGGGACAGTAATCGTACTGTACAGTATATGGGAGAAATTGATAAATTTTACTTGGTAATGGATGTCAATGGTATCAAAATAGTTTCATTAATATCAATTAAACTTCGCTGCAGTAGCAACTTTCTTTTAAAAATAAAACTAAAAATATCAATAAAATAAAAATATCCTGACGCTTCACTTCTTATCAATTTCATCTACCACCGTCGAAAAGCTGCACACGATTTAACATACTCGAAACTTGTGTGTTTTTTCGCGCTTCTGAATGGCTGGACTGGCACTTTCAAGCCAGCTTTTAATCCAAGTCTTGAGTATATGACCCCGGCTGTTTCTTCTATTTGCGCCCATACCTGTTTTGGACTTCGGGTTTGTTGGTTCTCGTGAACTAACGAAGGCAACCCCACGCATCCTCGAACCAGATGTATGCTGCATTATTGCGTCATTTGTGTTTATATACGTTGCTTAAGTTTTCCCTCATCTTCATCTATTGTCGCTCATAAACGTGGAATGCGAAATTATGAGCAAAACCTCTAACCAGACTAGAAACATTTTGTAATGTCAAAAAAAATGGCCCAAATCTTACGTTCTGTTAGCTATGTAGAAATCAAGCGCATTTTCAATTTAACCTTAAGGAAATTTAGTGGGGAAGAATTAACTAGAACGAGACAAAATTATTGCCGGTGTGAAGTTGTTCCTCGCCAACAAAGAACGAACTCGAGAAGTTTTCTCAAGCGAAGAGAACAAAAAGGAACACAATACTCTAAATAAAGATCAGAAAGTCCAAAGATGGAACAAAGGGTTTAAAATGGTTCTCTTTTGGTTATTTTTGCAAGTCCGTTTCCTCTGGCAGATTTAAGCTTAAGGAAAATAAAAGAGTTTAAATTGTGACGAAATTATAATTCATTATCTGTTACATTTAACTTGGATAATAATGCTTGCGGAGATAAAATATATATTGTTGGTTTGGTTCGATATAAGCTTAGTTATTTTGTGCATGCGAAGGGCAGCGTTTATATTAAAAAGAGGAAACTGACGGTATGCACTAAAAAGTAATGCAAAACACAAATTCGAACGTATTTTTTATTTCTTCTATTACTAAGTTCAAAATCATTTACTCTGAAAGGCTGTCGGGGAACATAACTGCTGCATTTAATTTTTATTATCTTTAAAAATGTCCGCCTGTATATGTACCTTATGCAGCGCAATATTTAAGCTTCAGACAGCCTCAAAATTTGGTACTGGGTAAGAAATCTTGTTACCTATACTTAGCCGAAGGTGTTATCTATATTAAGGGGAGGCGAATCCCGGCCTTTCATACTCTGGTAAACATTTTGCAACCTCTGCTCATTTTTTTCAGCTACTTTGTTGATAATTCCGGCAACCTGATAAGAAACGCCACAATTACAGCTGTTGATAAAAATTCCAGCTTTATTTCTAAAATATTCAGCTAATTTTGCCGAAGCATTATTTTTGTATTTATATATATAAATATTATTATAATTATCAAGAACCTTTCACCCCATTACAGACAGCTAATTCCCTCGAAACTTTCTGTAACATGTTTGCAAATCTTTTACAGTGTGCTGTTGATTCGAAACCTCAACAGTAACACCATCCAGTAAGGCAGGATCCAAGTTCTCTCACCTGTCACCAACTCACGGCTAAAAATTCACGTTATCTGATGTATGGCCATTCGCCAACAGTCCTGCCAAAAATTATTTTTTGTCTGTAATTTTGAGCGAAGGCCAAATTATGGGCAAAGCCCAAATATTAATTTTCCTGAAACGCCTGAGTGGCGAATGAGACTCATTATCTTAAGAGCAGACACCTCTTATATTTTTATTTTATTTTTTTTACATTTACTGGTGGAGACATACTACTGCGTTGCATTTTCGTTTCGTGTCAGGGACATAACCTCAAAAACTGACACACGCAGGGGTGGAATCACCTATAAAAGGTAAATAACAACCAAGCTTCTCGTTATTTTTCTTTCTCATTTTCCCTGTTCTGCCTTTAGAACTGTCTTCGCCATTTTTACTAGTTATTATTATACATAAAACACATAACAAAAATTCACAACCCATTACGTCAGTATGCATAACATCAATGGACTGTACATACACCATTCTCTCCACCTACCCTACCTCCTCCTCCTCGATCCTGGTCTGAGAAATATGCCAGATGTCCACCCTCTTTTGGTAGATAACTGTACTTCATTCCCTGTTTTATTTTATTTACCTCAATATACTTTAAGGGGCAGATTTTGTCTGTACTACTATGCTCTGCATTGAATTAGGTTAAACTTTAAGTTATTCTCTTACGTATTACTTTACTTACCTTCCTTCTATCTCTCGACAAACCTCTCCCCCTTCCCGTCCCTCGGTGCTAGGTAGATTGAATTCCTAGTACGACATACCTCATCGAGTTATTTTAATTTGAATTAGTTTTTTAGTTATTTTATGTTGAATCACGATTTTAACCTTTTGTTTACGGGTGGGACAGCGCCCATCCCAAACGAAGAACCTCCCCAAAACCAGATATTTGACATACTCTATCCCAAGCAATTCGATACCCCTTTGCAAGCATTGGCGTCTATGGACGCCTATGGCGTTCAAGGCACCAATTTCGAATTTATGATGATCGGGCAGGATAAATTCTAATAAACCTAGTAAATCCATGTGATCTAAAACCAAGGAAGTTGAGCAGTGTTTATAGGCTAAGTAAAACTCGAACCATTCAATATATCCTTTTTTTTGTTGACAATCGTATAAGTCAAAAATTCCTAACTGTATCTAGAATAAATATATATATTTTGTCACTGGAATTGTCTTCACATGATTGTAATTTTATAAGATTTAGCATACATTTTCCGGAACAAAACTAAAATTTTGACGGTTAAAAATATGATAACTTGATTATGCATAACTGGATCACAAGAATGCGAAATATATTAATTGATTCAATATTCTACTTAATGGAATATTACATCTTGGAAAAATGGCTACCCTCTGAGCGGGTGTTTAAGAAAGAAAGCCGATAAACATTATAATTTTGCAATTATATTTCTTTTAGTGTTCGCACAGAAAGTTAGGTATTGGTTTTTGAAATTACTGTTCTTAACAAAAGGTTTTCGTTTGAACAGAAAAAAAAACTACAAACAGTTTGACTGATCTTTTGTGAAGCATTTCAGGAAATTAAAGCAACTGCAAAGCATTTCTCTCTCTTACTAAAACAGCTTCCACTTAATCGATTAAAAAACGATATTGACATAGTAGCCACTCTTTATTTTTACTTCGATCTTTTTTATTGCATGCTGATTTTAGAAAGCATTTTATTCTTATCAAAGAGTCTTGCTTGTTTACTTTATTTCTTTCCATGGAGTGTCAAGTAAAGGCGTGTAAGCACTTAAAAGAATTCAGAAAAATGTTATTATTGAAAAGAACTCGCAACCCCTATTTTTCTTTATTTGTACGATGCGTTTATTTCTTTTTTGTCCTCAGATCAAGAGGTTGCTGATAATGAAGTGCACTTGTGACTACTATGTATAAATGTATAAATTCTAATCTTTGCAGATTATATATGGTTATTCTAAGTGGTAAGAATTTTAGACCAATTTATAATATCAAAATCGGGATACTGTATTTCAGGATGTATAGTATATATATATATATATATATATATATATATATATATATATATATATATATATATATATATATATATAATATAAAAATATAAGTTCATATATATATATATAGTGCACTTGTGACTACTATACATGAAAAAAATGTATAAATTCTAATCTTTGCAGATCATATATGGTTATTCTAAGTGGTAAGAATTTTAGACCAATTTATAATATCAAAATCGGGATACTGTATTTCAGGATGTATAGTATATATATATATATATATATATATATATAATATAAAACTATAAGTTCATATATATATATATATATATATATATATATATATATATATATGAGCTTAAATTTTCCATTCAAATTCTGTTTTAACTATACTGAAGCCAAGTTATTCTTATCACATAAATAATTTATTTTAAATAATGTTATTTCACATAATTTTTTACAAACCTTTGAACCTCAAATTAATTAAAAAATAATCTGATGTGGGCAAAACATGACTTTCCTTATATAATGCAATGAATGTACTACTTTTACAGTTAAAAATGTTATTCTTGTAGTAGATACTTATATTCTTTCCAAGATATCGAATTTTCTTCAATTAGTTGTCATTTTGATTGACTTAGCGTCATTTTTATCCATTTGGCGAGATTTTTGTTAACTTGGCAACAATTAAAAAAGTCGCCAAATTGGCGACATTTCGCCAAATTTGTCGCCAAAATTTTGCAAAGAGTTATGGACGAAGAAATAAGTTATTCTTACAGCAGATAAATAACTATTGGCGTTCAAATACAAAAGTATTACTCAAAGTATCTTTTTTCATGAATGGAACGAGCTAGATCCGCGAGAATGATGTCACCCAATTTATCGTATGGTGTTACACATGAAAAGTGAACATGCTTCGCAATAGGAAATATTTTATTTTTATTTTATGACTTTTTGATAGTTTTTCTGAAAAATGTTCAATATCGCAAGAACAGTTCATGTTAGCGCTCTAACATGAACCGTAGTGTTAGCGCGAACCGTAATGTCAGCGCTTTTGCGTAACTTTATTAGCGGTTTTGATTTTTTGACGAAATTTTCAAAATTTCACTCAAAAATTTAGGGCGTTCTGAACATTCGATTGCGTATGAAAACAATAGGCTTCCAAGGTTTATGAATTGTGATTTTTGTACCAAATTTCGTTGGAATCGGTGCATTCGTTCGTCAGTTATCGTCTCCACAGACACACTGACACACACACACACATACTTTTACACGCACACACGCACACGCACACACACACAGACATCCCTTCAAAAATGTTTGATTCGTGATCAGGGATACTTGAAACGTGCTCTCCCGTCCAAAACTCGAATTCGAATTTTCGACCCCGTCACAATACTTTTCTTATACATTATGCATATAAGGAAAGTAACAATGTACGACCATAATTCTGCTTTAAGAAATAGTACTTGCTGTAGGAAATATAGCCATGAAAATTACATTTAATGGATTTTAAAACGATATTGAAGGGACTACTTTCTCAGAAATTGACCGCATTACACCAATAAATGTGCTTTGAGAAAATCAAGAACATAAAAAATGTTCCATTTTCATCATAAATCATGTTTAATGCATATCCGATTCAATAATCTTACTTTTTATAGCTTTATTATGCCTATCCATTATCTATATCGCATAATGTAATAACAAACCTAATTTCACACAAAATATTCGAACAAAAATGCAAATTGTTTCCTTAAAACAAAGAATTTAAAAAAAAAGTTCACCGTCACTGTTGTTGTTGTTGTTGTTACCCAGACCGTCCGACCTACCAGAATCACCGTCACTGTAAAAGTCACATGAGTAATAAATATTTTTCTTAAAATCAAGTATTATTTTTAAATTGGTTTATGATTAAGGGTATATACAACACTGTCGAACATTGATAAAAATCTCCTCATCTCTCTCATATATATATATATATATATATATATATATATATACAGGGTGTCCCCAAAAGATTGAAACGCGCTTTAATTCTTTACTTGTTGGAGATAAGTGGGCAATTAATTAAATTGCAAAACTGTTGAAAGTAATTTAGCAGATAAGACTGCGTTAATGAAATAGTCCTCCCATTCATTTTCAAAAAGTTACACTTTTTAAATTTTATACGATCCCCTTAGACAAATTGGGTCAATCAGAAAATTTTTATTTTTAATTCATCAACATCATTAAAAAACCCGCATATCTGTATCTTTAAAATGGAGCGAGGTATATTTAATGGAAAATTGAACATTGTGAATGGGGACCCTATATCAAGATAGAAATGTTGGACAGAAATTTGGGACATATCACAAAAACGATAAAACTGGATGATAATACATAGGATACTCAACCGCGTATTGAGTACCACTGCTTTATATGATCTCTGTCCGTGCAATGCTTTATTTAGATGCATTTGTGATAAAAAATTTTGACACATATTAACGTAATTTTGATATAAAAAATTTCCATCAACAATTTGTTTATGATCCCTATTTTCACTGATGAAACAGCCTTTCACATGGTAAGGAAAAGTAGCATAAGTTATATTTTTCCTTTATCATAATTCATTTGATTTTAAATATACATATATGTGGGGTTTTTTAATGATATTGTTGCATTAAAAATAGAAATTTTTTGATTGACCAAATTCGTCTAAGGCGGTCGTATAAAAATTAAAAAAGTATAACTTTTTGAAAATGAATGGGAGGATTATTTCATTAGCGTAGTCTTATTTCCTACCTTACTTTCAACATTTTTGCAATTTACATTACCCACTTATCTCCAACATGTAAAGAATTAAAGCGCGTTTCAATCTTTTTGGGACCAGAGCCTCTAGCGAGTGATGTATTGGACAAAATGAAACAAAATTCGGTAGGCGTACACAGTGGAATATGAGGTTTTGATTACTAAAAGAAAAATTAGTTCCAAAAGTCGCCGCCAGTGGAAATTTTAGCGCTGTTTACTGAGTAAAATGCACTATTTTGCGTAATCGCGTTCCATGTAGCGATCATGTAGATAAAAGGAAAGGCTAGGAAAATTGTCAGCATTCGAAGGCGAACTACCTAGTACCTTTCGATGGCTCTAACCTTACATGAACGCTCTTTGTTAGTCAAGCTGTATTATCAGCGGAACGTAAATATCAATGCTGTCCTTCAACGATTTGAAACTGGCGGAAACTGGTGGAAAATGGCGTGGGACACATGCAGTTCTAGGAACATGACAGTGATGGTCATATTGAACATCATTTATAATTAATAATAAACGTTGTAATGCATTGCTAACAAAATGGATGTGTGCTATCTCATATGGCATTTACCCATTCATTATTCACACAACTACAATTTGTATTGCCAAAATTCCCCCTGGAGGCGACTTTTGGAACTTTTTTTTAGGTATCGAAACCGCATATTCCAGAGTGTACGCCCACCGAATTTTGTTACGTTTCGTCCAATACATTACTCGTTAGAGAGATCTGAACACCTCACATTATTTTATGGCCACCCGGTACATATCCTCTAAAACCTTTATAAAAGTAAAAAAATGAACGAAAGAATTTCGCGAAACTTCCTATTTAAATACAGAAAAAAACCCAATTTAAACGCGAAGAAAAAATAACATTTCACGCTTTTGTTGGTAAAGCAAGAAATTAAATTTAAATTCGTGTCAGAGCAATTTCAAAGTTCCACTTAACACGTCAGGATTGTAAACAGCAGTGTTGAAATATGTTTGTTTGAAAGTTGTGCATTTAAATTAATTCTTTTGACAATTTATGGGATCTTCTACTAGTTTCCGTGAAGAGCTGAATATTCTTATTTGTATATAACTTTAACTAACGCCACAGAATATATTTTTCAATTTCACGAATGCTTTATTTACCATATTGTAAATTTGCACAAAGTGCTTTAAATATCAATAGAATCATTTTTAATTTTATATAAGCAAAAAAACAATTATGTATTTTTGAATGTTTTATGATTTTTTAACACTTTACAATATAATTGAAAAGTGTTTATAACTTTGTTTATTCTGTCTGTCTGTTTGTCCGTTAGCACGATAACTGCCGTAAAAATGACTTTATCAAAATGAAATTTTACTATGTTGTTCAGACGGTCTGTGGGACCTATGGGTATATAAATGAATAATATCACCCAATTAGTTTTAGACTGAACCCGGGTTGAAAACATGAAATACATTGAACCCTATGAGACCTAATTTTCAAACATTTTTTAAGCGAATTTAAAATTCACAAATTATCCCATAAAAAATATGAAAAAAAATTTGGCAAATTATATTTGGTAGTTTTTTAAATAAAAATTAAACTAATATTTACACCCATATTATATGAGGATATCACATGACCCACTTCAAAATAAAATATGGCATCCATCTTGTGTCAAAATCGTGATTTTTAAAGTTCTTTTAATTTATATATAGTGTTGTATGCGTCCTAAAACCGCTTTATTCCTGCTTAATTTCTGCGCATCTACATTCTGAAACAACGCAATTACGAAATATTTGTGATTAAATGATCATCAAACTTTGATTATTTCTGCAACGAAGCCTAATTTTTACTTATGGAAAATGTAAACACATAAAGATGTAGGATGAGTTGTATAAGAATTGCTGAATTTCTTTAACACAAAATTATTTAGCTCTTTGAGTCTGATTCATTAGAGAGCAGATGATTTTATAGCAGACTTTTTTGATTAAGTTTTAAGCATAGAGTTAAACTACATTTACCTCCATGGTTTTAAGTTTTTAAATAAAATAAATTATTATAGTATTGTGATGAATGAAAGAAATAGAATAAAAGTGCATGAATGAAATATTTATAGCTTTTACATAGAGAGCTAGACGATTTATATTTCAATGACGTCATTTGAATAAAATTAATTTCTTCGATGAAGTTTTAAGTTTTCAAATGTAATAAATTATTGTATTATTGTTATAATTTTAAAAATATCACCGCTGAATATATCGCATTTTAGAGATGTTTAAAAGAAAATTGCATTTCAGTTGGAAAGTGTTTCATTATCAATGCTTTATGCATAATTGATCTTTCTTGTTTATTATAAATTCGTATATATCGTATTCTATTTATAATTAAAATTTTGTTAATTCTGAAAGATGTTTTAATTGACCCTTTCTGAAAAATCTCGTGCTTGCGATCTCAACTGAACTGGAGATATAAAATATTATAAAGTATCAGTAAGAACATATAACCAATTTATGTTGAATAATTTAGTTATTTAAACTTTATTCTACCTTTAATTTTCAATAAAAATTATTGGAAGGGTAATCATATTTAGTGGCTATATTAAAAGTAGGAGTATTTGAAGCAATACAATCATAATTGAATTTTGTCCGTGGAGAAGCTTAGCAAATAATAAGTAAATACATAAATAGTAAATAAATAATAAATGAATGTTAAATACATTAATAAATATATGAATTTTTAAATATTGCAGAGCCCACTTCGACGATAAAAGCTTGTGATTTCGTCCCAGTAGCTCAATGGTAGAGCCTCAGCTGCCCAGTTCGGAGATCCAAGGTTCGATTCCCGGATGTGGTAGCAAGGTTCTTTGCAATTGCGCCTGAACAAATCAACCCTGTAGTTTAGTGCAAAGATAAAAGCCGTCTGAAAGTGACCCTAGTACGACTAGTGTGGATTCTGAAAGATGGAGTGCTGATTCCAAAGTGAGGGTATAATGACCACGCAGGATACTGACCTGTTGTTGTTGAGACCCAGACCGTCCGACTTACCAGAAAGGTGTAAGGTAACTGTCTGGACAGTCGGGAAGACTCACCCAATTTAGATCGGAACCCAGTGGGGGAGGCATCCACAGGGACCGCACCCTCCTTCCCCTACCACCAACCTCTCGGAAGGATTTACGGACCCACATGTTTAATGTGATCGTACTCCGCTTGAACACGGCGGCAGTTTTGGCACTGGAGGAAATCGAACCCGGGTCTACCGAGTGCAATTCCCACGCGCTAACCACTGGGATACCGCACCCTAGGATATTAACCTGTTGTTGTTGCGACCCAGACCGTCTGACCTACCAGAAAAGTGTAAGGTGACTGTTTGAACAGCCGGGAAGTAGGACACTTACCTATGTAAAATTAGTAGTGGCAGGAGGGTAACCTGGGGTAAAAATAGCAGGAGGTGGTCAGTCAGATTGTCAGTTGCCCGCCAATCTGACATTAGAGGATGGAGAATGCAGAGTTCACTTCGACGATAAAAGCTTGCAATTTCGTCCCAGTACCTCAACGTAGAGCATCAGCTTCCCAGGTCGGAGATCCAAGGTTCGATTCTCGAATGTGACAGCAAGGGGCTTTACAATTGCATCCAAAAAAATCAACCCTGTAGGTTAATGCAAAGATGTCAAATATCTGATAGTGACCCTAGTACGACTAGCATGGATTCAGTAGACTCTGAGATGTGGAACGCCGATTTCAAATCACACTTCGACGATAAGAGCTTGCAATTTCAGCCCTGTGGCTCATCGGTAGAGCGTCGCTGGCCAGTTCGAAGGTCTAGGGTTCGATTCCCTGTTTGGACAGCAAGGCTCTTTACATTGTAAAGGACAACGTTGTAAGTTCAAATTAAGTACACGAATGCATTGTTTCCAGCAGTCTGATTAAATGGATCACAAAGAGCGATACATATAAAAAAGCCATTCAATGCTTCCATCTGTTTACTACACTGGTGCTTGTGCAAACTTAACTGATGATATTAGCTTGAAATTCTTTTATTGGTGTGCTCTATGAAATACATAAAGGATTCTTATCAATAATTTGAAATTATGAAATCAGATACCAACTGACGAGATACAAAAATAAACACTCTCACAATCTCGCCGATAAAATATACAGAAGAATTTGAACAATGAAGGTTGCTGATAATAAATAATTTAATAGATAATATGAAAATAATTATGTTCAATTCAATGGCATTTTGAAAGAATCACTAAAAGATGGAAACATTTTACAGGAACATTTCAGAAGAATATAATACAAATTACGCAGCGAGTTGTCATGGTTACATATTTTGCAGATTATGCAATTTTAAAGATTTATGAGCTGCCCTTCTGAATCTAAAAGATTTATAGCTACTCTTTAAGATGCAGAAGAATTTCTTAGCTTTTCGGTTAAAATCTCTATTATTATCTTCCGTTAATGCTTGCAGTTGGTGGATTTAACAGTATTGTATTTTTTTGGCATTCTACAGTTCTTTTTATCTACACAACGGCGATTTTGACCGGAGTTTCAAATTATTAGGATTATGTATACATAGAGCTGTGTAGCAGTATTCATTAAGCGAATCAGGTTCGCATGAATATCACGTAGTTATATGAATACGCAGAGCTCTGTAGCTTTACTAATCAAATCCGACTCGGGCGAGTTTAGTGGTAAGACCTGATACAATTAAATCACGTGACTTTGCGCACAATTAATAATAAACTGGTTTACAACGCAAAATGCAACGACTTCATTTGATTCAATTGATTTCTTACATTTATTCCTTTAACTGCATAGAAAGTTACATTTATTCCTTTAACTACATATAATGTAACTATATTAAGCTAATAATCCTAAGATTTATTTAAACTATTATATTTTATTCTTATTCACCTCCTCATTCTTTCTGTTAAAAGTATATCTTATTTATTTGAAGTAGCAATTTTGGTAATGCATCCGTGAATACAATGGCCATGCACCACATACTACGTGGTAGGAAAATTTTTACAGGATAAACATATTCGAGTTTACATTTCGTTCTTGTTTTTATAGGGCTATAAAGCTCAAAATAAAATTAAGAGTTTTATAAAACATCTAAAATGTCCACTTTACTAAATTCCTATAAAGTGAATATTTTGTATCGAAGGAATTTAACAATTTCTTTCTCTTTAAGTAGCTTTATTTGAAAGTTAAAACGCTTATTTTTAACTAAATTAAGAATTTCAAGGAATTTCTTCAATTAAAAAAATGCTAATTGAAGTTTATGGCATCATTGTATACTTATTAAATTGAAATTGAGCTTCTGCTGGCTCATTAAAATGTCAAACTACTTATTATTTATGTATATGAGAAATTATTTTATTCGCGTTAATTAGATAGTATTCTCTCAGAGATGTAAATTACTCTAAACTAAACTATTTTAGTTTTTTATTATTAAGTTACATATGTATAAAATATATTGAGGGTTGGTCTTCGCGGTCGACTTTCTGCTACACTTCTAGTTCACATTTATGTAACAATCTGAAAAAGAGCTAAATGTGGAATTTTTTATTAGCTTTGGTTTGAATTCATTTTTTGAAGCATGCAAACAACGTTAATTCATTCTTGAGAACTATAACTTGGCAAGAGGGGTGGAGCAGCCCAGTGGTTAGCGCACGGGGATTGCACTCGGACGACCCGAGTTCGATTCCCGGCTTTGACTAAATTGTCTCCGTGTTCACGCGGAGTACGGACACGTTAAGTATGTGAGTCCGTAAGTCCTTTCGAGAAGTTGTTGGTAGGGCATGCAGTTTGTAGATGCAGCTCCACTGGGTTCCAGTTTAAAATGGTTGGCACTTCCCTGCCGTTTAAACAGATACCTTATATCTTCAGGTAAGTCGGATTATCTGGATCGAAGAGGAAGAATTTGGCAACAAGATGGTCAAGTTGATGATTTTGAATAAATAGTCAACATTTTTAGGAAACTCCATACGCACCCTAATGACTTCGGAATAAAATACCTCTAAAAATTCCATGTTACGTCCTATTTTGCAAGTGTTTGCTATGAGGAGGTTAGGAATAAGAACTCGCTAAGAAAACGAGATAGACAAACAATGCCGATTACAATGTCAAGTTTAAACTTTTGGTCACGGGTGGGACAGCGCCAATCGCAAACTAAGAACCTCCCAAAACGACAAGAATTTGACATACCCTATCCCAAACAGTTAGATCCTCCTTTGCAGGCATTGGCGTTCATGGACGCAGTAATCTCCACAAATGATATGGCTGAAGATTACTAACTAGAGCCATAATAATTATTCATCTGCTACGCATTTAATTACACATTTTACTGAAGACGCATCAGAATATGTTTAATAAGGAGCCTAATTGGTTGCATAAGGTGGCTAAAAATTGGTCTCACTTGTATTTACACGTGAAACAAGTATATGCAAATAAATATATAAATTGTACTGTCAACTATTTTAAACATCAAATTCTAACAATTGCAAAACAATGACTTGTCTTTGCATAATGGAGTTTTTTTAATAAACAAATTTACTTTGTATAAATCTATGGAAATTTTAAAAGAACGTTCGATGACGCCTTTAAAGAAAATCGTTTGGGAATAAGCACAGAGAAAGTATGCAAAAACAATGTAAAATTTCATATCAAATATTTTTATTGAAGTGTAAATATTAAATGCTACCGATACTTTACAAAGCTACGACGGAATAAACTTAAAAGTATAAATTAAATTTTAAAATATGGAATGCAAGAAACGGACAATTAGAGAATATTAACACAACAAAATGTTGAACAAATAAGAATGAAGAAAATGAATAACATGGAAATAAATGTAAATAGTATATTTTAATGATGTTTTGCAAAGCTATGAAAAAATATATTTGAATGGATATAGGAAGGATTTCTGAGTAATGATAAGGATTTGTTAAAATGTTTTGAGTTTATTTAAGATAAACATGCAAAAGCTTAAGGTATTAAATGCCAATTACTTTGAGATCATATTTTGGCATTATTTCAAGCATTTGATGTTGAATGCTGTTCTTCACAAATATAAATAATTATTCTTGAGAAATGAAGAAAAATTTAGATTAAAAGATGTAGAAAAAGTAAAAGTTATACATAATTTAACTTTTGGAATTCCAATATTTTATCTAATTTATTAAAATGGGTCAATTTATTTCATAACAAATCGTATTTTTAGCAACAACGATTTTATAACAAATCGTATTTGCTGAAAAAGAAGACCCCATTGTTATCCAACTGGCAATACTTCTACTCGTAGGAATTCAGTCTACGTATGTATCATATATCTATGTATGAATACTTATGTGTATCAGTTTAATTCTGTGAATACTTTATTCTGGAAGACAGTTTTGTTATGTAGGTACACTACGGATCTGTAAATATACATGGGCTAATAAGAGAAAATCGTTTTTTTATTAATTAATTGATTGAGAGGGGGATTATCTAGAAAGCTTTGCAAGTAAAAGATGCTTTCTCAAATCGTATTTGCTGAAAAAGAAGCCCCCCATTCTTGTCTAACTAGAATTACCGTTTGGAATTCCAATAATAATCGTAGGAGGCTAGTCGTGCTATAAGGAATATTTACTCAATTGTGTAATTGGTTGCCACTTACGATCTTACCAAAAAATAATGAATATAATAAAAGTTATAAAAAAATTTGCATAATTACCATTTTTGTTCTCCAGCAAAAATTCGAGTATCCCTACAAAAATAAATTTTTATTTTACCAGTAGACACTGCAGATTTCCTATGGTGCGATTTTAGTAGATTCGTCTGAGAAAGCATTGATAGCTTTTTTTTCTTTCCCTACAATAAATGATAATATATGGGAAAATATTGGAATCGTGTCGAAAATCGCAACTTGAGTTTTCGACGGATGTACACGTTTTGGGACCTCTAGAACGGAAAATTTATTTTTAACATAACGCCTGTGTAATGTCTCCACTCTAACTCAAAGGCGAATGACCAAATTTTATAAAATGTTATAGGTAAGTCACTTGGGGGATATCCTGGTGCTGATTAGATTTTGAAATGATTCGCAATAAAGCAACCTGTCTTCTCTTGCGAAATGGATCTCAAAAATCATCAAAATCTAAAATAAAAGTTTACGCATGCTCAAATGCATCCATTAAATGCTTGTATAATATGTAATTTTTACCGATGAAAACAGTAAGACCAATCCCATTTCTATAGGACTAACCTTTCTCGAGATATATTATTTTATTTTTCACATTTTTGATAAGCCGCCTTTACAACTACGGCCAATTACCGAATGAAAACTAAAATTTAATTAAACGTGCAAATACAGTATAATTTCAAATAATTAAGAGTATTATTTTGTGCAATCCAACTTAATTGCCTCAGCAAAGTTAATCTCAATTTCACCACTATAGAAATAAAGAGAAAATAAATTTAAGTATGTAGGGACTGTCATGCGCTGGCCACATCAGATTAACTTTCTCCACAATACACGGTAATATGTAGAGTGAGTAAAAAATGGAGGCGGAAATTAGAAATCGAGTTCTACAGGTTTTGATCTCTCTAGAGCACGAAAAAACCGCAGTTCTTAACATGGCGTCTGTGTGTGTGTGTGTGTGTATGAATGCGTGTGTGTGTGTGCGCGTGTGTCTGTGTGTGGGTGTGGGTGTCTTTTGGTTTGTGCAATATATGTATCTACTCTAATTTAAGAACTGTGCCGTGAAATTTTTATAAGACTTTGTATATAATTAATTTATTAGTTGCCCTTGTATGAGTATATTCGTGTAAAATTTGAAAAACAAAACATAACAGAACGGATTTTTTTTTATCAATATGACTCCAAAACAGTCAAAAACTGTAGTAAAGAAATATATATATCCTGAAATTATTGATGAAATGCTTGATAATGCTTGAAATGCTTTTTTCATACGTAATTTTAAATCAGAAAATGAATAAAATCGGCCTTTTATTTTATTTTAGGATAAACCTTTTTCGAGATATTAAAATTGTGTGTTCTGCGCACCTTTTTAAATGAAATAATTCGTTAAATAAAAAGATTTTGTCACAGAAAATTGGATATGATTTCAAATAATTGTTCATTTTATACAATACGAATTTAATTATTGCATTGCGGAATATAAAGAAAAATAATAATGAGCCTGCTGGTAAAATCGTTTTCTGTCCTAGATATTTTTCACTTAATTTTGTCGTTAAAAACTCCAGTATAAATTTCATAGAAGGTGCTTTAATTAAGGAAAAACTGTGTAAAAAATACTTTCTCTCCCAATCGGGTATCAGCTTATGGAACATCATACTGGCCAGCCGACGCTCTACCATTAAAGCTACTTCGACGGAATGACAATGCTTTTATTGTCGAAGTGGGATGTGCAATTGCTTAAGGGGACGGTGGGCGTTGAAATGAGCAAAAATCGACTAAAATAAGTTTTAATATATAACATTATTTTACACATTTAACCTTTTGCTTACGGGTGGGACAGCGTCCATCCCAAACGAAGAACCTCCCAAAAGGACAGGTATTTGACATACCCTATCCCAAACAGTTCGACCTCCCTTTGCTGGCATTGGCGTCCATGGAAATCGCCGACAGAAACGTTGCACCTGCTTGCAGGTGCAACGTTTAATTCAATCATTGAGAAATACTGGAGAGCTCTCTGTCTAATGATCTAGTGGCCAAACGACGGGCATTTGTAAACACACTTTAAAGACAAATGGTAAATGACTACTCAACGGCAACACTGAACACCAGGTTATAAAACTTAAAAACATTCAATAGTGACGGAGCCAGCATGTCTTCTGATGTGACACTTGATGGCATTGAAGTTTATTAAGGACGTATCGTGTAGTGCCCAGCCGGGTACAAAATGGGAGAAATCGAGCATCAGAAGGAGCGCACGTACAAACAACTATTCTGACAAATAGCACGGCTCGAGAAAATGTTGAGAGATCCAATGTTAAGTGCTAACTTCCATCAGAGGGCGGAGCAATATAAAAATACGAAGTAAATCTAAAAATACCAACTATGGAAAATACCAAGGGAACAATGACTCTGCTAAAGTCTCAAACTGTAAGAAGCAATAACATTAAAAAGAAAGATGATTTGAAGCGTGTCCGATGGAAGTAGTGCTATGGTAAAGTCATAACAATATGTCGGGCATAACACCAAACAAGCCCTGTTGTGCAAAAAGTGAACTAAAGTCTGTCTCCTCGATTCAAATAAAAGATTCCTAAAGAGAGTCGGGAATCAAATTCTTGACTTTGATGACTATGTATGAGGTATTTTGTTTGAAACAATTTTTCACATTTCTATTTAACTAAGGATTTTCCAGAATGTTGGAGGTCATATTTTATGAATGGTGATCTGTTATGAATAGTCATATTTTATTAATGTTAATATCTTTATTAACGGGTCATTACATTCCTTCAATATATTTTAAAATGTATATTACATTCCCGAAGTATTTTCCGCAATTTCAAATCTTTAAAAAAATTTCGAGGTATTTCTTTAACATACTGAATTATTGTTCTGAATGTGAAAATTCAGATTAATATTGGAAAAATTCTCTAATGATAAATTTGATAAAAATCATTATGATATATTTTTTGTATAATAAACAAGTGAAATTGTAAACTTTATCTCTTTATTATGTAAAACATAGCTATTCCTTTTTATCAAACTATGGAGAAGTATTACAGAGATTCCTAAGTGCAAAACAAGTAGGCGGGTTCTGGAGATTCGCACAACTCAAAGTTAGAATGTTAATTGTAATTTATTTAATTCCCGTACAATTTTAAATAATAATACATTTACATTTCTCAACATTTTAGCTTTGCAGTATAGACCTTATTAGATTTGTTACAAATCAAGAAAGCATCCCTAACCTTTGTTCGAAAAAATGAAAAACAAATCTGAAATAAATGAATAAATGCGTTCAAACGTATTGCATCTTGTTATCCCAAAATAAATTGTCAAAGATAGCTCGTAATTTATAAACTGAAATAAAGACTATTTTAATGATGGTGCTTCTAAATGACGTCGTTCACTTATACAAGATTTATTCTTTTTTTTTATTTTTTTCTCCTAGGAGAATGTTTTATTGAATATTTATTAGAAGAGAGTATAACTGAGGACATTTTGTGCTTGGTACATCATTAATCAAATCCTCATAAAACAAACATTTTTCTTGCAATTTTAGTAAAATATAATATTCATCTTACTCAAAAATATGTTTCAATAAAGAAATAATTCGTTAATATTTTCGAATAAAATTATCCAAAAATGATGTATATTTCTTGTAATGTCAGCACAACCCTATAAAAACCTGTAACGCAGATTTTTCAATATGAAACTTGTCGTTTGGAGTTTATTTCTTTCCATTGTGTTACTTTCTACAGGCTTCAAACTGTTTTTCTCATGCATTTTGCATCAGCATATAACCCAGAAGTGCAAGCTCGATGGATTTTAAATCTCTGTGCAACGATATATATGGCTGCTTATTTCTCGCACAAAAATAGATATATAGCGACATATCCGTTTCCAAGAAAAAGCAATATTGAAAAGAATATTTTACCATATCAATTTTTCAGCGAACTCACACTGATACACACATACATTTACACACGTAAATCATTTTATCGGAACAGGAAAATAGTGCTTTTATGTTGCGTATAAGGATTTGCGAATATGTTTGGTTCGGTTGCTGAAGCTCTATGTAGGATGATTTGAAACTCTCTGTACACATTTTATGAGGGATGGGGAAGTGCTAAAGAAACATTTTCCATTAATACATGAATGTCCGCGGGTGGCTCGTTGCTGTTTTGAAACCAGAGTTCTGACAAATCTTGAAGAGATGCGGTTCTAAATGTTACTATCAACTCATGTGGATATGGTGAAGTATAATGAAATACAAGGAATATTAGGCCCCTCTTGACTGTCGTATACATCCATTTTTCTTTCTCCGTATTACATGATAATGGAAAGCATTGGAATCATATCGAAAGTCGAGTTTTCGACGGATCTACACCCTTTGGGACCACTAGAACACTAACAACTATTTTTAGCATTCGTTATGTCTGTGTTTGTGTCTGTGGATCTGTTCGTGCAACGATTGTAACAACACTAACTCAAACATTAACTGATCCAATTTCATAAAATTGGGTAGATAAGTGACTTGTAAGTTACCCCTGATACTGATTAGATTTTGGTACGATTCGGAAAAAAAGAAACTGCTATATTTTGGGAAAAGGCTGCAAAACTCTTCGAAATATAAAATAAAAATACGTATGCTCAAATGTATCCATTAAATGCTTGTTTTATACGTAATTTTTAACGCTGAAAGGAATAAGACCAACCCCATTATTCTAGAACTAGGCGATCTAGATATATTTTAGTTTTTGTTTTGTATTTTTGCTACGCCGCTTTTGAAAACACGTTCAATTACCAAATAAAAACGAAAATTGAATTAAAAGTACAAATTCAGTGGCATTTCAAATAATTAAACGTGCTATTTTGTGATATTAAAACCAATTTAATGAATTATTACGGAATTAAAGAGAAAACGAATTTGAATCCGCAGCGAAAGTCATGTGTTGCCCACATCAGATTTTTACGTATTATTTTGGAACATATTAAGTATCACAATTAGTATAAGATTGGAAATGAAAATTGTATGTTTTATAAGAATTTGTTAGCAGGTTATGCTTTAAATGTGTTATTTCAAATTGTTTTCTTTATTTGAAATTAGACATATTTTCTTAAAGTGGGAAACATATAGTTGCAGAGTTGCAGACCCGCAGTTGTGTAGGGGCACAAGAGGTGAGGATATATTTGATGGCTCAGTGCTGAGAGGATTGGTAGGGGAGCTTAGAAGAAACAGGAAAAATATGAAAAGAATAAATTAATTTTATCACATTGAAGACGGAAGGCGTAGTATTGCATGTTTTCCCAAAGTATCGTTAAATTTCATTATAGATTCGTTTTCTACATCAAAATCCCGGAGGAATAAGTTTTAGACATTTTGTAAAAGTCTCTACATTAAAAAAATATTTTTAAGCATTCTTATTCATCTTTTGATAAATTCTGTATTACACTATTACACTAAAAAGAGGTTACGTAAATTTACTGCAGAATTATATTTTACTGTAGATTTTAATTTTACATTTTTTTTCTATTTGTCATTTTCTAAATGACTTATTTTTCGTCCTATAATTTTATAGTCTTTTTTCAAATTGTTGCTTAAGATGTAGACATAAAAAAAAACATTAACTAAACTACGTGTTCATAGTATTTATGTATAAAAAACCTCTGCATTTAATAAAAGTGGAAGTTTCTTTAAAATGATGTGGCATAGTAATATGAGAGCTAATAAGTACAAGGGAGAGTTAAAGTGGACTCAATATTTTAACCCGCACAGGGATGGGACGCAACCCAAAACTAAGGTTTGTCATTCGCAACATATCAAGTAATCTCGTTAATCTAATGCGTACAGTAGACGTGTGCTCATGCTTACGAAATTGCCCATTGCAACATTTTGCCGGCAATTTTTTTTAGTTTTGAATGTCACCACACAGATTTTTAGAACTGCAGCACACAACAAATTTTATTCCTGCCATTGCAGTTATCGGATATTCGATGATAAAAAGTACCAATACAACAAAACCTTTGTCCGTCTATATTTAGAATCCTTTATAGAAAAATAAATGTCCTTATAAAAAAATAAACGCTTTACAGCATGAACATTAATTTTTTTGGCTGAATTTACAGTGAATGAACATGATGTTAATAAACAAGACAATACTCAGAACTAAGAACAGTATTATTATCTTATTTTTTGCATAGCATAATACACTTATATTGGCATCACGAAAGTGTAAAAATGTTATTAGCAAAAAAACAATATTTATATAAACATGTAGCGCAGTTAAGATAACTTGTATGTAAAAGTACACAAGAATTCTATTAAAAAAATGTGATATTTTCAGTGATGAATTTAAGTAATTACTTTTACAACGAGATAATTAGATTTTTGGATAGTATGCTTGAGTTCAGGAAAATATTTATTTTTTGTTTCGTCGTGGAAGAAAAGGACACAGTGTTTTTTAGTTACTGCTTTTGTTGTTTCATTTTGTGTAATTTTTTGCCTGACCAGAATGTGAAATTGTTGATTCGAGTCACTTAACGCAACCTGCTCATGAATATGCATTACTTTTTGCGCATGCATTGCAAACTTTTTACTTTCCCTACAATACAGAACAATTCATAGGGGAAGTTTTGGAATCGTGTCGAAAATTGAAACTCGAATTTTCAACTGATCTACACGTTTCGGGACCTCTATAACACGAAACGGCCATTTTTAGCGCGACATCAAAATGTGTGTCTGTGGGGCTGTCTCTGCAATAAATATATCCACTTTCTCAAAAATTAATTGACCACATTTTATAAAATGTATAGGTAAATCACATCATATCTGAATAAATCAATTTATCTTTATTTTCGTTACGTTTTTTTTTTACAATTTTAAGGATATTTTTGTTAATCTAAGGCGAAATATTGCCAAGTTGCCAATTTCTCTAAATGAGTCTTCAAGTTCGCCAACTTTATCGCCAAGCATTACAGACAGATGAACAGAAGAGCTTTTCTTCACTTAAATGGCTATTTAAGGAATTGTTAGTCGTCAAAATACAAAACTATCAACCAAAGTATATTTTCTAGTGAACTAAATCCACGAGAAAGATGTTAACAAATTTATCACATAACATTACATTGTAAAGTAAACATATTTCACAATATTTAATATATTTAAATTTTATGGGATTTCTTGTAAATTTATTTGGAAAATTTGCAATATCTCCAGAACGACTCATGCTAGCTTTATAAAGTGTATTCCATTCGTTTTCTAATGAAAAATTATGTAAAAAATCATCACTTACTTAACATAATTATAAAAAAATTGATAATTTTTTTTTAATTTCATTTTATAACTTAGGGGAGGGGGGTCTTTCAAGAAGCATTCTATTGAGTTTAAAATCAATGTTCCAATATTCACTGATTGTAATATTTATATTATACTAGCAGCTATTACCCGGCGTTGCTCGGGATTTACCATGCAAAACTATGATAAAAATTACACCGGAACATATAGGGCCGATTGTGATATATTGCCACTGAATGTATCGCATTTTAGAGCTGTTTAAATAAAATTAAAGTTGGAAAGTGTTTCATATCAATGCTTTATGCATGATTGATCTTTCTTGTGCTTTCTTAATACTTTTCGTTGTTGAGTAGGCCTGTGAAAAATAAATCATGGTGATAGTTTCCATTTAAATTCATATCTCAAACCTGTGATTTTCAAAAGTGTCTAATACGTTCAATAAACTCCCACAAAACTCAGTGTTGAGTAAGCCTGTAAGAAATAAACCATGGTGAAAATTTCCATTTAAATTCATATCTCAAACTTGCGAATTTCAAAATTGTCTAATACGTTCAATAAACTCCCACAAAACTCAGAGAGTTAACTGACTTTCACGTTTTAAACTAACAATGTCCAACCTTTTTCGTTGTGAATCATAGACTTAGAGAGTAGATTTCCTAGGAATAGTGTCGGTTTTCACTAATATCTCGAGAACCACTGGTCGTAGAAACTCGAGACATGGCCTATGTTTTTTGTGGGATGATTTCAAGACTACCAAGACAAATTTCATGAAATTCGGTTCAGCCGTTCTCTAGTTATGGTGGATCATGCATACACACTTCTCTTTTTCATATATATAGATTTCGTTTAAAAAGCTCCTTTAATTCGTGAAATATTGCATCTACCGCCTCTTGGACACACTCTCATATACACATACACCACCTCATAAATGTTTGATTCAAGTTCAGGTATGCTGGATACGTGCTCTTCGAATTCGCTAACTCGAATTCGAATGTTCGACCCCGTCAAAAGACTTACATTATACATTATACATTGTATATAGGGAAAGTAATAATACATGTTCTAGAATGCTCAGTTAATCATTAATAATCTGTCGGAAATTCGACGCTAAATTTTAACTTAGTTACAATAAATTTACTATTCCTAATAAAAAAACTAAACTTCGGATGAAAAGGTTAAATACAGATTAACTAAATACAAAACTTAAACTAACAGTCAAGCGATTTCTGTTCTATAACAAGGTGGCATATAAAAGCAAGAAAGTGACCAACTATTCAGCACTGTGTAGTCATTGAAACGACTTCTGTGTACAAAACTCCTTATAGTAAAGATTTTATAATATTTCTGGTAGAAGAATTTTTGTTTTTGAAGAATATTTTTGATTTTCCGTAGTTACAATACATTTATGAGAAAAATTAGACAAGAAAGATCAATCATGCATAAAGCATTGATTATGAAAAACTTTCCAACTGAAATGCAATTTTATTTAAACATCTCTAAAATGCAAATATTCAGCGCTGATATATTTTAAATTATCACAGTACTACAATCATTTATTACATTTGAAAACATAAAACTCCATCAAAAATAATCAACTTTATTTAAATGACGTCATCAAAATATAAATCGTCTGGCTCTCTATATAAAAGCAGTGACTATTTCATTCATACACTTTTATTCTCAAGTGTTAAATAATCCGACTCAAGTGTTACATAATTTTGCGTGAAAAAAATTTAGCAATTCCTATACAACTCATCTTACAATCACTCGTTTACGTTCTGCATCCATTCAAATTAGGCTTCGTTGTCGAAATAATCAAAGTTTAATGATTTTCAAAAGTTTGATGAAAATCAAATATATTGTAATTGCGTTGACACAGAATATATATGCAAAGAAAATACGCAAAAGTAAAGGGGTTTTAGGACGGATACAACATTATGAATTTTAAAGAACTTTACAAATCATGATTTTTTTCAGTGAAGGAAAAAGATAAATGCCATATTTTATTTTGAAGTGGGTCACGTGATCTTTTCATATTATATATATGGGTGTCATTATTATTTTAATTTTTATTTTAATAACTACCGAACATATTTTGCTGAAATTTTTTTATATACTTTATGGAATAATTTGAATATTTCCAAAAATTTTCGAAGCAATTTGTGAATTTCAACTTCGCTTAAAAATTATTTTAAAAACTAGGTCCCATAGGGCTCAATGTATTTCATTTCTTCAGCACTGGTTCAATCCAAAACTATTTGGTTGATATTATTCCTTTACATTCCCGTATGTCCCACAAACCATCTGAACAACATACTAAAATGTCATTTAGATAAAGTCATTTTTACCGCAGTTATCGTTCGAACGGACAGACAGACAGAATGAAGAAAATCATAAACACTTTTCAACTATGTTGTAAAGTGTTAAACATCTTTGCTTTAAGGATTTTTATGCCCACTACATTGCCTGTATCGTACTGACGAGCAGCAATGACTGAGAAACTGAGATTCATGTTTGGGGAAAGATGATCGGTTGAGGACTTTCATGCTTTTACAGTTTTAAAATCGATGTTTTAAGTATAGCAATCAAAACTAAATCCGTATATAAAAAATAATACGGATAAAAATCCCCATAATAATACGGATAAAAATCCCCATAAAAATCCCCATAATAATACGAATAAAAATCCCCATAATAATACGGATAAAAATCCCCATAAAAATCCCCATAAAAATCCAACATATGCGCAATTCTGATCATCTGGTGTATTGTCATGCAAATACATGTAACTAAATGTAGAACATAAAGCTAACTATTAAGTTTATTGGAATTTTATTTACGTATCTCTGTCGGGGTTTCATCTGCAATTTCGATCCTGTTCAGAAACATAATTTTGCCTATTCACTAGCAGTGAAACCATTGTGTGTGTAACTAAGCATATAATGTTTTGCCATTTTTAACACTTTACAACAAAGTTGAAAAGTGTTTATGACTTTGTTCATTCTGTCTGTCTGGTTCTGTCTGTCTGTCTGTCTGTCTGTCTGTCTGTCTGTCTGTCTGTCTGTCTGTCTGTCCGTTAGTACGATAACTGCCGTAAAAATGAGTTTATCAAAATGAAATTTTAGTATGTTGTTCAGACGGTCTGTAGGACCTATGGGAATATAAATAAATAATATCACCCAATTAGTTTTTTATTGAACTCGGGTTGAAAAAATGAAATACATTGAACCCTATGGGACCTAATTTTTCAAACATTTTTTAAGTAAATTTAAAATTCACGAATTGCTTCGAAATTTTTAGGAAATATTCACATTATCCCATAGAATATATAAAAAAAAATTCAGTAAAATATGTTAAGTAGTTTTTTAATTAAAAAAATTATTTAATATAGGGAAAAAAACAAATTCAATGAAATTCTGACTTTGGGATATCTTCCAGAAAGAAAAGAGAGAGATATTATATAATAAATATCTCTCCATTTATTAAAACGTTTTGCATATAGGAGTGCCTTCATATTTTAAAATAATTTGGTAGATAACAATTTTTCATTTTTTTTAAATTTTATATAACTCTTCATGATAAATTTAATTGATGGCATTTTAAATGCACTTTCCTACGTCCTAGAGAGTTAAAATTTGGTACACAGCTTAAATTTGTAGAACATTTTATTCTACAGCAATTTGGTGGATCTTTAAATATAGATCATACATTTTTTTCGAAATGACCCGCAATTAATCCCCGTTCACTTTTATAAATCATTGTTGTAATATTGTTAAAAATTCTGATGTGGACAGCACATGTCTTTCCCTGCAGACTCATATTCGTTCTCTTTATTTATTCAATGATAATTTGAGTTTATCTGCACAACGTAAGTATTTTAAATGACATTGAATTTACACGTTAAACTTAAATTTGGTTCTCATTAGATAACTGGACTTATTGTCAAAGGTGGCGTAGCGAAAACGCGAAAAAACTAGAATATCTCAAGAACGGCTAGTCCTAGAGTAATGGGGTTAGTCTTATTCTTTTTGTTGTCAAAAATCACATATAAAATAGGAATTTAATTGATATAATTGAGCACACGTAGTCTTTTATTTTTATATATAACGATTTTTGCTGGCCATTTCGCAAAAATAGCCCGTTCCTTTTTCCCGAATCGTAGTAGAATAACCTACAAATGATTTATATACAAAATTTTGTTAAATTTGGTATATAAATCACCTGTAGGTTATTGAAATATTATACTCCAAATTTTGTTAAATTTGGTTCATTAGTTTTTAGCTAGAGTGGATAAAGGCAATTTCTGCGGCCATTTCGCAAAGAAGGCAGATTCTTTTATTACGAATCGTACTATAATCTAATGAACATCAGGATTTCCCACAAAAAACATACCTACCAAATTGTATGAAATTCGGTCCATTAGTTTTTCAATTAGAGTGGATGTAATATCCACACAGAAACATACACAGATACACCCTTACACACACAGACGTCTTCCTAAAAGTAGTTTTTTCGTGTTCTAGAAGTCCCAAAACGTGTAGATACTTTGAAAATTCAAGTTCCGATCTTTGGCACGATTCCAATACTTTGAGTACATACACATACACATATATATTATCTGTGTATTATCTGTGTATCTAAATTCCGTGCCTATGCAATTACAATAGTTGTGATTTTAAATGATCCCTAAACTTTTATTATTTCTTCAAGGAAGCCTAATTTTAACATATGCAGAATGCAAATATCTCAAGCGATTGTAAGATGAATTACATAAGAATTGCTGAATTTTTTTCACACACAATTATTTAGCTCTGGAGTCTGGAATACAAGTTATATGAATGAAATATTCATTGATTTTGCATAAAGAATCAGATGATTTATATTTCGATACAGTTTTAAATATTTAAGTATAATAAATTACTGTAGTACTGTGATAATGTAAAAGATATTACCACTGAATGAATCACATTTTAGAAATTTTTAAATGAAATTACATTTCAGTTGGAAAGTGTTTCATAATCAATGCTTATGCATGATTGATCTTTCTTGTTTCTGATTGTACCGGGTGATAACCAAAATAAAGAGGGTGTGTTTGAAAGCTCTCTGTCAGAAAAACTACGTAACGAATCGCAGCCCAATTTCGTACACATACTTCGCTGAGTATGCGGTTTCGATTCCTGAATGAAAAAAATATTCACATTTCGGACGCCAGGGGAGAAATTTACCGCTTCAGTCTCCACAACTTAAATATTGCCTAACTTATCTAATAAAAAATCTTATCTTTCTAACTTATCTATAATAAATATTGGCAAAAAAAATAAATAAAGAGTTCCGAAGATTACAAATCGTAAGTGAACCTTTACTTAAACTTAAATCTTTTGCTTACGGGTGGGACAGCGTCCATCTGAAATGAAGAACCTCAAACAGAATTAAAACACCCCTACTCTGAGCTCTCTATACATCGAACTACTCAGTGTAAAGGCTCCAAATTTGTTGAACCTACTATTCAAGACATGGGGAAAGGGATTACGCGAAAAAAATAGTTCTAGAAGCACCGATAGGTGGCGCTGTACAACAGAAAATATGCTGAAAAGACACAAAATAATCACAAAAAAACAAACACAAGCAATATGGAATTTTTCCTTTTTAATTTCTTTTGCTGATATGAACAAGAAAGATCAATCATGCTTATAGCATTGATTATGAAACACTTTCCAACTTCAATGCAATATTATTTAAACATGTCTAAAATGCAATACATTCCTCGGTAATATTTTAAAACTTCTCACAATACTACATTGATTTATTATATTTGAAAACTTAAACATTCATCGAAAAAAATGAACTTCATTCAAATAACGGCATTAAAATATAAATTGCCTGGTTTAAACATCTCTAAAATGTGATATATTACTCGGTAACAATTTTAGAATTATCATAATACCACGATAATTTATTATATTTAAAAACTTCATCGAAAACAACTGAAATTCATTCAAATGACGTCATAGAAAAAATAACACGCCTGGCTCTCTCTAAAAAAGCAGCATTTCATTCATAAATAATTTCCCATTCATGTCATTCATCACAATACTATAATAATTTATTTTATTTAAAAATTAAGACCATGGAGCTATAAGTAATTTAACTCTATGCTTAAAACTTCATCGAAAAAAATCGTCCTTCTCTCGGTAAAGTCAATGAATATTTCTTTCATATCAGCTATGCAGACTCCATGAGCTGAATTCTTTTGCATTAAAAAAATACAGCAATTCCTATACAACTCATCCTACATATTTTGCTGTTTACATTTCACATAAGTGAAAAAAATAGGCTTCGTTAGAGAAATAATCAAAGTTGGATGCGCATTTAAACTCAAATATATTGTCATTGCGTTGTTTCAGTATGTAGATGCACAGAATTTAAGCGAAAATAAAGAGGTTTTACGACGAATTACAACACTCAATATGAATTAAAAAGAACTTTAAAAATGACGATTTTGAGACAAGATGGATGCCGTATTATATTTTGAAGTTTGGTCACGTGATCGTTTCATATCATGCTCACGTGATCGTTTCATATAAGAGGTGTAATTATTATTTTAATTTTTATTTAAAAAACTACTGAATATATTTTGCTGAATTTTTTTTTTTTATATATTTTATGGCATAATTTGAATATTACCTAAAATTTTCGAAGCAATTTGTGAATTTTAAATCCGCTTAAAAAATGTTTGAAAAATTAGGTCCCATAGGGTTCAATGTATTTCATTTTTTCAACCCGGGTTCAATCCAAAACTAATTGGGTTATATTATTTATTTATATTCCCATAGGTCCTACAGACCGTCTGAACAACATACTAAAATTTCATTTTGATTAAGTCATTTTTACGGCAGTTATCGTGCTAACGGACAGACAGACAGACAGACAGACAGAATGAACAAAGTCATAAACACTTTTCAACTTTGTTGTAAAGTGTTAAAAAAAAAGAAGATAGAAAAGTGAAGAAACTTAAACTGTCATTGTAACTGCAATTTTCCACTGTAAGCACAAACATTTGCATAAACCCTTGGTTTGCAGCTACTGTGTTCTGGGCATAAAAGGGAATAAAACTGGGAAATTTTCATGCTTATCAGCGGTGGCTGTCACACTGCCAGAACGCGCTTTGCTTGTGAAGCTGTTTTATGAAAACAAAGGACATGCTGCAGCTGCACTTCGAGAGTTTCGTCGGCTTAAGAATTTGCGCAAGGGACCATTACTTCCACAAGTTCTCGGGAGAATGATCGCTCGATTCGAGAAAACTGGACATCTTGGAGTTCAGCCGGGTCGAGGAGGCAAATCGACTCGTTCAGATGTCGTTGACGATGTTGCCACCGCTATTGCTGAACAATCAATGGATAACGTTATACGCAACATTCCATGCATCGATAAGGTCCTTGTGATATGAATGTTTGCTACGTTCGAATAAAATGTGTTACAAATGTGTATTTTGTGTCTTTTCAGCATATTTTCTGTTGTACAACGCCACCTATCGGTGTTTCTGGAACTATTTTTTTCGTGTAATCCCTTTCTCCATGTCTTGAATAGTAGGTTCAACAATTTTGGAGCCTTTACACTGAGTAGTTCGATCTGTAGAGAGCTCAGAGTAGGGGTGTTTTAAATCTGACCACCCGGTATATACAGGGTGTCCAGAAAGTTCAGGAACGGCGCAATATCCCGAGAAATACACTTCGGATCAAAAAATAAAAAACACGTATTCAATATTTTTACAAATCTATCCAATGATAATAAAATTGAGGGGGGAGGGGTGGGGCAACTTTGAAATTTTCAATGGGAACCCCCATTTTTTATTGCAGATTTGGATTCTCCAGAAAAAATTACATGCATTTGACTTACGACTTTTCATTTTTGCTCCCACAAACGGTGCTATAATCGAGAAAAAATGAAGTGGGGCACTAACGTCTAAAAGTTACACAAAAAAGCACCCTGGGGCGCGGTAGCCCATTGGTTAGCGCGCTGGAGTTGCACTCGGTAGGCCCGGGTTCGATTCCAGCCGCTGCCAAAACTGCCGCCGTGTTCATGCGGAGTACGATCACGTTAAACATGTGGGTCCGAAAGTCCTTCCGAGAGGTTGGTGGTAGGGGAAGGACGGTACGGTCCCTGTGGATGCCTCCCCCACTGGGTTCCGGTCTAAATTGGGTGGCACTTCCCGACCGTCCAAACAGTTACCTTACACCTTTCTGGTAGGTCGGACGGTCTGGGTTTCAACAACAACAACAAAAAAGCACCCTGATCATGAGAGGCAAGGGGACTCATGTTAATCAAGCACCCCGAAGGGAACAGAAAACTACTACGTCCACATCGTTGTTCCTGGGTAGTGCTAAACGTAGTTTTTTAAACCGTTTTCTAATCTAAAGTCAGCAGTTGTCGCTGAAGTTAACGGTTAGCAGGGGGAGGGGGTCAATTTTAGCATCATTGGACAGTTTTTTTTGAAAATATAGAACACGTAATTTTTTTATTTTTCTATCCGAAGTGTATTTCCCTAGACATTGCCATTTTTAAACGTTTGTGCCCCACTTCCGTTTTTCTCGATTATAGCGCCGTTTATGGGAGCAAAAATCAAAAATTGTAGGTTAAATGCATGTAATTTTTTCTGGAGAATCCAAATCTGCAATAAAAAATGGGGGTTCCCATTGAAAATTTCAAAGTTGCCCAACCCCCCTCCCCCCAGGAGGGGGGAGGGGATCAATTTTGGTATCATTGGTTAGCTTTTCTAAAAATATTGAATACGTGTTTTTTTATTTTTTGATCCGAAGTGTATTTCGCGAGATATTGCGCCGTTCCAGAACTTTCTGGACACCCTGTATATATATTTATATATAATATATATATATATATAATATATATATATTTATATATATATATACATATATATATATATATATATATATATATATATATATATAATATATATATATATATATATATATATATATATAATATATATATTTCACCCTAATGAAACTTTGAGATTGAACATAAAACTAAATAATAATATATCAAGTTTTAACAAAATTCAGTATTTCACCCGAATAAAACATATTGATGAACTAAAATGCTATAAAAGAAAATAAGGCATTAAAGAAACGACGTCTACAGGAAATGAAATTTTGTGTTCGATGGGTTAAATTAATCATGTAAGATAAGTTTTAAGTTACGCCTGATTTCTTTTTTTTTCTTCTGATTCTTTTTTTCTTCTTTCCTGGGGTAATTCAAATACTTTTTTTTACGGTTCGCTATTTCTTGGAAAAGTCATGTGAGATAGAGGTGGAGTTTTTCATGGATCGAACACTTTGAAATGTATTAAGATTTTTTAAAGAGATTTCTTCAGAAAGTTACAGGTTTCCGGTTCTTCGAAAGTTTTCTAGCAAACTTTTGTGAAAGGAAAAATTTTCTTTGTGACTTCAGGGGGGTTGTTGGGAATGAACCTTGATAGGATGTCCAGAATATCGAATATTATTATTTTTTCTAAACAGCTACTGAAGTTTTAACTTTTAAATAATGCAAGATATCTGACACTTTTGCAATCCTTGTATAGTTAATACGTATAAAGAAAGTGTTTTTTCGGGATAGAAAATTCAATTCCCGGTTTTGTTCTGAAATTGCACATTATCGACATCTCTAAACTCAAATTGAATGTTTTTTGATGATGTTGTAAGTACTCATATAGAATAATATAAAGCATTATGAAATGTGTTGGATACATCTCAACGTAATAACGTATGTCTATTCTGCAGCAACCCAGAATCCCCCCCCAAGCACCACTATTTGCGAAAACATCAGTTAATATGAGTGTTTTTAACATGTTACAACATAGTGTCACAGGGGAAAATGTCACAGCGCCAATATGTCACACCGCTTTAGTGTGACGACGGAAAATACGTATAGTGGAATCACAGTGCCAAGCACCAATACATGTTATATGTGATACGAAATTAATAAGATATTTGAAGTTAGTAAGAAGCAAATATGCTAATGCCGTGAATGTGTTAAGCCGTGAAGATTGTTGGCACAACCCATAAATGTTTAACCCAGGTTCTATTTCGAAGTTCTCTCGTCCAGGAATAAATTCCTGGATGACCTGCAGTGCAATAAATACAAAAGTGCAATAAACCCTTACCTTGTAAGGCGTCCACTCCTAAAAACCCAGATGCACAATTTCAAGAGACAAAGATGTTAAATAACCACACAGGTTTAAAGATAAATCACTTTCTTTATTCAATATTGTAATTAAGAAGAGCAGAAGCTAAAGTTATAACTGAATCATTATCAGGAAGCACAACTGTGACAGTGACACTGGACTCAGGATAACTACTAATATATTTGCTGCCACGGAAGTAATTCAATGATAATAATATGATCAACGATATAAATAAAGTGGCACAGCAACATTTAAGTATATAATAAACATGATATAAGAATTCAAGGTATGGTCTCAAAGCAACAGGAGAAAACTCGCACTTAGAGATACGAAAATTAGAACTGATAATTAAACAAGTTGATATAATTTGGGAATGGAAGTCAGAGATTACGTAATTGAAGAAGATACTTTATATTTATGCTTCCGTAAGACAGGTGTAGATACAGAGGGCAGTCAACTCTTACCTCACCAGTCGGAGTTGCAAAAGGGTCGGAACATTATACCGTACCCACATTTCAACCCGGAACATTGATCTCGGGCCCCATCGTACCTTCCTCGTCGCAACTCTCTCAGCTAGACGTCGGGCCCTCCATCGATGTTCTTCGGCGATGTAGGCGTCTTCGGCTTTTCTTCCCATGCCCACAAGAGGCCAGAAGTCGATTTGGGGCCGACTCCCGCACTCCGTGGTGGGCAACATTGAAACATGGTCCAGGCCGACCTGAGAGCGTCGACAACTAGACAGGAAGAGAAAGCCACGAATATTCTTTGCAACAGCTTTTATGTTACCAGGCGGATTCAGGCCCCAGAATCATTCGGACCTAGCAGAAGACTAATTTACGGCATTTGACCAATCAAAAACTTCACAGACATAGCCTCTCCAGACCAGAGCGGGGTCCCGAAAATGAAATTTGCTGATACATCAGACCCTCGCCACAAGGTCTCAAAATCATCCAAAAGTTCCACTCCAAAATCTATTGTGCAGAAAAGTGCATGCCTTGCACTAACTTTACCAGGCCTCGAGCAAGCCACCATCTGCTCTGCCCGGGAATTAAGACCTTGACTTTAACGGTCAAATAATAACGAAACTTCTCTCTGAATGCGGTTTTCACGGATTAATAAAATGGCTAAAAGCTTTCCTTTCAGTGTAGAATATTTTGTATAATACGTATTTAATAGACAAGAGGGATAATTAAAACAGGGTTTTAAATGATGTAAAAAAATGGAATCTTGATAATTAATATATAATTTGCGATTTTTACAAGGGTTTGACGAGATTATGAAATCTCGTCACAACAATAGTTTAAAAGTGTGTATGACTGTGGTCATTCTGTCTGTCTGTCTGTATGATTGTTCGCACGATAACTGCCGTAAAAATGACTTTATCAAAATGAAATTTGAGTATGTTGTTGAGACTGTCTATGGGACATATGGGAATGTAAATGAATAATATCATCCAATTAGTTTTGGATTGAACCCGGGTTGATTAAATGAAATACGTTGAACCCTACGGGATCTAGTTTTTCAAACATTTCTAAGCACAGTTAAAATTCACAAATTGCTTCGAAAATTTTAGGAAATATTCAAATCACCTAATAAAATATATGAAAAAAAATTCAGCAAAATATGTTCGGAAGTGTTTTAAATAAAAATTAAAATAATAATTACACCCATATTATATGAAAAAAGCACGTGACCCACTTCAAAATAAAATATGGCATCCATCTTGTGTCAAAATCATGATGATTTTTAAAGTTCTTTTTAATTTATATTTAGTGTTATATGCGTCCTATTATTAAATATATGTTTAAATTATCCCATATATTTAAATTATCCCAAAATATTGAAATTACCCCATAAAGTATATATAAAATTTCAGCAAAATATATTGACAGTTTTTTAAATAAATATAATAATTACACCCATATAATATGAAGAGATCACTTGAATCAATTGAAAATAAAATATAGGATCCATCATTTTTCCAGTGTCAAAATCATGATTTTTAAAGTTCTTTTAAATTTATATTTAGTTTTGCATCCATCCTAAAATCGTTTTTCTTTTTGTGTATTTTCTGTGCATGTATATTTTGCGCCATCGTAATTACAACTTTTTTGAGTTTAAATGATCATCAAACTTTGATTATTTCTACAACGAAGCCTAATTTAAACGTATACAGAATGTAAACAAATCAAGCTGTAAGATGTTCAAGAATTGCTGAATTTTCTTAACGCACAATTATTTAGCTCTAGAATATAGGTGATATGAATGAAATATTCATTGATTTACATAGAGAAGCAGAAGATTTTATAGCATTGTCTTTTTCGATTTTAAGCATGGAGTTAGAAAGTACTTTTACCTCCATGGTTTTAAGTTTTTACGTAAAATAAACTATTGTAGTACTGTGATAATTTAAAACATATTACCGCTCAATGTATCGCATTTGAAAGATATTTAAATAAATTTGCATATCAGTTGGAAAGTGTTCCATAATCAATACTTTATGTATGATTGATCTTTCTTGTTAATTCATCAAACAAGATCAAACCAGTGTAACTGACCTATTTTTTATCAATCGCACAACATGGTGTTTCCCCAGAGTAAAAGAATTTTTATGTTAGAGAAATATTACTGTAGTCATTCTTCTGGAAGTATCATTGAAGAATTTCCGAAGAAATACACATAAAACTACTAACTCTAAAACTACTAACACTTCAACAATTATATGAGTTACCAAAACGTTTTTTAGAAACCGGATCTTTTGCAGACGCAAACAAAAACAGAGAGGTCTTCCATTGAAACTCGGGATAAATTGTCTGAAATAAAGACGACGTTGTTAAAACTTCTCAACAACACTTTTATAAAGGTGACTATAGAAATATTGTTCTAAAATAAAAATTATTTTACTGTGTGAAAACGGCATATTCTTTGATTGAAAAAGAAAGAGGTTTATAATCCCAGTCTGGTGTATTAAAAAGTGCAGACAATATTTCTGATATAGTCGTAGTATTTGTATATGTATTTTTAATTATTTTTAGATTAAGGGTTCCCTAATTATGAGTATAATTGACCAGTATTTTTACATAGTTGTACGATATATGAAGATAAAAATACAGAATATATGGGGATGAAAATAAATTGAAAGGCAAAATAATTTTGAATAATTAGAAATATTCTTTGTTGTTTCAGTTCTACTTTGCATTGCGCTAATAATTCATTTTTACAAATCGGGCAGTTTAAATAAATATTTTAAGCCTTTTCCCATAGAAATGCATACAATACAGGACTACTTATCTGATCCCAGCGCCACATGAATGATTTTTTCAAGCAATATGGACGTTTATTATTTTCCTTACGTACATAGTATAATGTACAAGGAAAGTATTGTGACGGGGTCGAAAATTTGAATTCGAGTTTTCGACGGGAGAACACGTGTCAAGCATCCAAGAATCAAACATTTTTAAGGTGATGTGTGTGTGTGTGTGTGTGGAAGCGATATCTCAGGAACAAATGGAGCGATTCGAACTAAATTTAGTGAAGAAATTAAAATCCGTGAACGCTGAAAGCCTATTGTTTTTAAACACAATCGAGTATTCAAAACTCCTAAATTTTCGAGTGAAATTTAAAAAAAAACAATCAAAACCTTTAATAAAGTTACGCAAATCATCAGTTCTTAGGTAAATTTTTCTAAGAAAACGATTGACATAAACTTTAGAAGCCTAGCATGAACCATTCTCGAGATATTGCACACTTTTCAAATAAATGTATCACAAAATCACATAAAATAAGAAAAATATTTAATATTGTTAAATATGTCCACTTTTAATATGTAATATCATGCGATAAATTTGGTGACATTATTCTCGTGGATCTAGCTCGTTCCAGTCATAAGAAAAGATACTTTGGGTAATACTTTTGTATTTGAACGCCAGTAGTCAGTTATCTGTTACAAAAATAACTTATTTCTCCGTATATAACGCTTGACGAGATTTTGGCGACGAATTTTGCAAAATGCCGTAAACTTGATTTTTTAAATTTTGCCAAATTAACGACAATGTCGCCAAATTGATACAAATGATGCTAAATCAATAAAAATTACGACAAATTACAAATTGACGAAAATTCAGTATTTTGGAAATAATATAAGTATCTACTACAAGAATAACCTATATTTCTGTCCGTAACGTTTGACAAAATTTTGAGGACGAATTTCTCAGAATATATCCAACTTGGTGACTTTTTAAATGTTACCAAATTGGCGAAAATGTCCCGCAAGTGATAAAAATTCGCCAAATTTATGAAATCGACGCTAAATCAATGAAATGACGACTAATTGTGTTCAATACCTTGGAAAGAACATAAGAGTTGACTATAAGAATAACCCATTTCTCCATCCGTCCTTCTGTCAGTAACACTTGGCCAGGAATTTAGCGGGATGTTTCCAAATTGGCGACTATTTTAAATGTTGCCAAAGTGACAAAAATGTCGCTAAATTGATAAAAACGACGCCAGATGGAAAGTAATGTTTCGCAAATTCTGGTTTTAGTCATATGACGGGCATACCTTCTTTATAAAAAATGATTTTCTCTCTGTTTGTCTGTAACACTTGCTGATGCATCTGGCGAACTTGGTAAATAATCTAGCAACGTATCGCCAGGCGATAGTTCACCCCAGATAGACGAAAATATCGTCAAAATTGCAAAAATAACGCTAAATTAATGAAAATGACGCCTAATTGATAAATTATTTATTAAAATATTTTAATATATGAATTATGTCGCTTATTAAGGATGCTGCCAATATTAATAATTGTTTATGTAGAGTTGCGCGAAATATAAGTTAATTGGGTACATTGAAATAGTTTTACATGTTGTCATCCGGAAAATCGCCAAATGTACAATTCAACGTTTAACAGACAACACAGTAGATTTCATATGGCTGTAAAAGGAATAAATTCATTGCATTATATAAGAAAAGTAATGTGCTGCCCACATCAGATTTTTTAATATGAAGTTTATGCTCCTTACTTGTATCTCCATAATTCTACTATTTAAAGTTTCACGAACATTATTGGCACTATTAATATGAATTTAAAATTTGATATGTTAGATTTTCCCCTTGCATTATATATTTTTGTTAGCATGAGTTCCAAGCAAACAAATTACAATTTCTTATGTCCAGTTCTATCACTTTTATATTTGGATATAAATGTACCATGGATATAGAAGTATTCCTACTTCTATTACTATGATGTCTCCACCTCACAGACACACACACACACATGCAAAGATCCAACCTGATACCAAAAGCGTTCGAAACCGTGCATAGTTAGCCTCAAAATGTATATCTCCTCAAAACTTCGAATTTGAAATAGTCAGTGAAACAAATACTTTTCTGTAACTCTAGAATAAGAAACAAAACCATCATTACAAATAATGCATTTCTCATAAGTTCTATGTGTATTGGAGTGAAGTGTATATTTTCAAGTTTGAACACACTCCATTCCTTTTCAATCTCCTTTCCTTTTAGAAAATTACTCGAACTTTTGTAAACAGAAGCAATTTCAGAAATGGATTTCGTAAATACGAGATGTGTTTCCGTGACTTTAGAATACGTAAAGGAGAGAAGCCTCAAAGTAACCACATGATTACTTGCACCGTTTCTGTTGTATAAAAGAAGCCCAATGCTGCCATCTGGGAACACATTTTAAATCGCGAATATATTATTCTGAGGTAACATTTAGAAATTTTATTTTTTACCTTAATTTCTGAAATAATTTTACAATTGAAATTGCATATTTAAAAGGTAAGTGGAGTGTAACTCGACTTTTACATACCACAAACCATTTTTAGTAGCTTTTTTATTTTCAAATTCTTTGAAGAATTTTTTTGAAAAATTGGTATCATGGGTCTACATGATTGCAATTATAGTCTGTTACCCTTCACTTTAAAAGGATTGTAAAACATCTTTTAATGGATACCATACTTAAGAATATACCCTAACACAGACAAGTAAGAAGGAGTAAAGGAGGGTTAACTTGCCCTCCGAAGGGATTAATGACGTCACGAACAAAAAAAATGTATCGCAGCTATCTTTCACAACGATGATTGAAACTATTAAGTCTCGTGATGAGTGAGTAAATAAAAGATTTTATGTATGATTATGTCAAATTTTGTCCTATGTTGTCACATTAAAAAATATAAAATTTCGAATACATTTCAAAGTTTTCACTCGAATTTAAAAAATATTATATCTAATTCTGGATTTTTCAATAACAAAGCCAGATTTATAGTTTTTTGAAAATACATCCATATTTGTGGTCACTATCGTGTGCACATGAAATCGACTAGACAGACAGACAGACAGGTGGGCATCACTCCAAAAATTGTCAAAATGTGTTCAGGAGGTCATAAAGCAAATAGTGACATCTAAATCTCGAATTCGAAAATTTTCGTGTAACAAATATTTTTTATACTATATTGCATTGTATGAGCAAATAAAAATAAATCAATAAATTCAAGGTTTTATAAGTAAAATATACTCATGTCTCAACAGGCAATCTAAGCTACTGTGTTTTTGTTTCTCCTACATTTGAAGTAAATCAATCTCACATGCTCAGCCTTCAGATTTTAGAGCGAATGCAAAATGCAACTGATCCACCGATCTCTGGTCAATCACATCAAACATTTTATTCAAACCATGAATTTATATTTATTTAATAATTATATAACGCGTTTTTATCTTTCTATACTCTCCAGAAGTCCCCTGTTGATCTAGAGGGGTGAATCGTATCAATCACTTGACAATCCCTTATAGTATTAATCATGAGCCAATCACTTAATCACTTATCGTATCAATCATGAGACAATCGCTTATCGCATCAATCATGATACAATCACGTATCGTATCAATCATGAGACAATCACATATCGCATCAATCATGAGACAATCACGTATATCAATCATGAGACAATCACGTATCGTATTAATCATGAGACAATCACTTATCGCATCAATCATGAGACAATCACTTATCGTATCAATCATGAGACAATCACATATCGCATCAATCATGAGACAATCACATATATCAATCATGAGACAATCACGTATCGCATTAATCATGAGACAATCACTTATCGTATCAATCATGACCACAGTCACTTATAGTATTAATCATGAGAGAATCACTTATCGCATCAATCATGACCACAATCACTTATCGCATCAATCATGAAACAATCACTTATCGTATCAATCATGAGACAATCACGCATCGCATCAATCATGAGACAATCACGCATCGCATCAATCATGAGACAATCACGTATCGCGTCAATCATGAGACAATCACTTATCGTGTCAATCATGAGACAATCACGCATCGCATCAATCATGAGACAATCACATATCGTATCAATCATGAGATAATCATTTATCGTATCAATCATGAGACAAATTCGGATTTTCGTTTCCAGCCCTCAAGAGCTGGAGGAAATAGAATTTTTTCATAAACATTTTGCAGACGCCCCCTCCTTGTTGACCTATAAACCGAGTCTTTGTACACTATTCACAGATCTTCTAGAATCCCTCTCACGACCCATACACCGAAACTTTGCAAACTTACAATATCGTCTATGGGACAGAACTTAACATATTCGGATTTTGCTATCTCACCAGGGAATAAAACTGGATTAAGTAAAACGTATTTCCAGACCTTCCAGAAGTCCCCCCCCCCTTCTTCGCGGCACAGAAGGCTGAAACTCTGCACACCCATAATATCGACTAACAAACAGAAATTAACTGAGCAAATTTCCATTTATGAAGCCAATTAAGTGACGTTAAACAACACTTATTAAAAAACAAATAACACTTATTATCTGAAATTTTGTACATCACCATATTAGTGCATGGGGTACATTTTACTCATTGGAAATGTTTTTGTACGGGGCAGCATAAAAATTTTGTATTCCTTAAAATTTAATTCCCTTGAAAATTTTAATATATTTCATAAAATTTTGTACCTTTTTTTACGCAACTTCGTAGTTTATTATATTTAACGAATAAAAGCAGAAATCAATGTTTTGGGGACACCCTGTATGTGTGTTCAGTCATCACGTGAGAACGATTAAGTCGAATTTAATGAAATTTTGCGAATTGTCTTGAAATAGCCCACTTAAAAGTCAGTCCATGTTTCGAGTTTCTTGAACCAGGGGTTGACGAGATATTAAAAAGAAACGAACCTCCCATAGAAATAGCATTATGCAGACGATATTTTTTGTCACATTTATTTGAACAAATTATAGCATGATACTCAGTAATGCAATTGCATTAAATGTGTTTATACGGTAAACGAGTGTTATTAATTTTTCTCTTTAATAACAAAGAAATGCTATAAGAAGAAAGATCAATCATACATAAAGCATTGATTAAGTCATAAACACTTTTCAACTATGTTGGAAAATGTTAAAAACACGTGAATCCAAAAAAAAAAATGCATAGTTAGTTCTGTCGTAAATCGTTACATTTTATAAATTCATCCAAAATAAAATGTAATTTCCTTTATGGTTTGAATTCGACACCATTGGCGTACTGCAGGTTTTAGGATTGCGCCATCTCCGTCCATTTTAAGTCTCTTCTACGCAGGCAGGAAGCTTCTGCCCTAAAGGAAATGTCGTGGGTACTGTTGGTCTCATCACCATCTTAATGAAAAGCAATCTTTATTTACAGGTATGTCCAAAGACTTCTAAATGTGATTATGTGTTATGACTTCTAAATGTGATAATAAACGTGCTATGTAACTCATGTTGTAAAAGTCGTTCATAAGTAACTATCCATTTCAAAATTTCTGTAGATTTCATTTGATTCAAAATCCTTCCCTGTTTAAAGAAATGGCGTTTAAACCTCTATTTCGTTCCCAATTTCAAACAAATTATACGATATTTTAACACTTTTCAACATAGTTGAAAAGTATTTATGACTTTATGCATTCTAACTGTCTGTTTAGCACGATAACTGCCGTAAAAATGACTATTAAAATGGAATTTTAGTATTTCATTGAGCTGGTTTTGTGGGACATATGGGAATGAAAATGAATAATATCATTTTAAAAACATTTCTAAGCGAAGTTAAAATTCAGACATGACTTCGAAAATTTTAGGAAATTTTCTAATTATCACATAAAGTCTGTAAAAAACAATTTCAACGAAATATGATTGATAGTTTTTTAATTAAAAATTGAAATAATAGTTACGCACATGTATATAAAGAGATCAAGTGATTCATTGCAGAAATAAGGCATCCATTCTTTTTTCCGTTGTGTAGGAACCAGTTCGTAAAGTTTATCTGGCAAATACTGACTTAAAGTTTTTGGTTGTACGGATGGGTGATCATGATATTTGAAGATCTTTTAAATTTATATTTATCCGTTATAAAACAGCTTTATATTTTCATGTTATCTGTGTATCTAAATTCTGTATCAATGCAATTACAATATTTTTTTATTTTAAATGATCACTAAACTTTGATTATTCCTATAACGAAGTCTAAATTTAATACCATAATATAGCATCCAGAATATAAACAAATACAACGATTGTAAGGCGAGTTATATAAAAATTTCTGATCGATAATTCGAGCAAAATTTACTCTGGAGTCTGGAATATAAGTGAATAGCATGAAATATTCGTTGATTTTACACATAGAAGCAGACGATTCATATTTCGATGACGCATTTGAATAAAATTCATTTTGTTTAACTTGCATTTTCTTTTTAGATGCAGTTTAAAGTTTTCAAGTATCACACATTACTGTAGTACTGTGAAAATGTAAAAATATAAGCGCTGAATATATCTCATTTTAAATATGTTTAAATAACATTGCGTTTCAGTTGGAAAGTATTTCATAACCAATACATCATTGATATTTTTTGTTGTACTTGTCGACGGCTGTCATGAACCTTGTGTTGTGTTTAATCTCTGTTAACACTTCCGTGGGGTCGACTGCAAAGTCACAACTTAAATGGGTAGATGTCAAAAGGCCTAGTCACACTTCAACTTGTCAGATTTCTCAAACTATACTTAAGTCTGGCTTAGTTTAAAAAAAATATGGACTGGCGGCGATAGTTTTTTAGACAGTGTTTAGACAATGTGCGAAATATTTGTAAATAAAATGTAAAACATGAAATGATAGTGTTAGCATCAGCTACCTTCATTCTATTTACAAAAATTGCATATTGTTGTTTTTGACATATTTGGATGAAAGTTATTTCGGTCCCGGATCCGGCTGAGATCCAAGGCTGTCCGGATTGGTGTTCTACATTTGAAAATGCCTTTTGGTTCGATAAATGGTATTGTCAGGTTGCGCCGATACGAAACTGTGCAGATGTAGACCATTTCTGATTTAGAATGTGTAATAGTATCCTATATATCTTGTTAAAATAGTCACATTTCTAATCGTGTTTCTCATTTTTTTTAACTCGTCATTCTATGGCTCTCGTTTACAATGGACTTTAAAAACAAGTGTCAAGTATTCATTGAAATGTGTATTATTTGTCACGAACCCACCTCTGTACATGTAAAGAACGACTGGAAAAGAGGTTCTTTTCAATTTACCATGTTACCTCTTCGAGATTAGATGGCCCAAATGACTGTTCTAGGAGTTGACCCGGTATCGCAGAAACTATCGGGGAGGGGGATAGCCGTGGAAGAACGAACACTTGCCTTCTGGACTCTCTCTTATGAACAGCTGAGAAAAGACAACGGGACTCGAGTCCGAGTATTATGATGCATGAATAATAATCCATTATCATAATTGTAAATATCAGTATATAGAAAAAATGTCACGTGATTCCATTAAAATGTGCGTAATAAGCTCAAAGAAAAGAATCCGCGAGTGGGTTGTATAAGCACGGGTCAGCCCGGAACACTGTTGATGTGTATTATCTCGATGAATGATTGTTTGAAGTAAATTGATTTCTCCGAAAAAAGGAACCCTTCATAAACTCTATTTCCTTGCGATATAGTGGACAATTGGAATCATTTATGTTGGTGGATATAAAATTTACTTTTTGTGAGGCATTCAAATAAAATGTTCGTTGTCTCATTCTTGCATGTTATATAGAAATCCATCCACTCATTTTTTAGAAAGAAAAAAAATTGTTCTCTGAAAATTATCCCAGACTGACCGATTTTTTAAAGGATGGCCTAGAAAATATCCTAAATGTTTAACGTACAGGGCCGAAGTATGCGAACCTTCTAAATATTTTGTTTAGATGGTCTTAGATCCAGCAAAATAAGATTATCTTGACTTGCCGGTCATTTATTAATATACACAAAGTAATTTCAATGTTTTGAACCATTTTCTTTCGAAAAAGTTTTTGTGCGAGCGAATTTTCGATTCCCTTTGCTAACTATCATTCGAAATATCTTCTAAATGATAAAGGGCGGATGTAAACGTAAGTGACCCAAGTACTCAGTGGAAATCGTTTGTTTCATCAAAGCTCCTAGTATTCAATTCATCGCAGAAATTATTCTGTTTTAAAAATGCTTCTATCTCAACTCCAACAATAAACAGTGATCGATTGACCTTCAGAACATATAATTTGATTTCGAAATTTCGAGATCGAGTGGATAGAAAGACGAATAACTCGAGTGATCGCAAACTCTCGACTTAAATAACAAGACACGAGAAAATGCGAAGCTTGAAAGTTGCATGAGGTTCTGCGAGATCGTCACTTGAAAGTACTTTCAATCATGTTATCTGAAATACATCAGATTAAAAACAGCGAACAAACTTATTTTTTACTTCTGCTCCGTCGGACCAAAGTTATCGTCAACTTTTTATGAGTTGTTTATTATTTTAAGATGCAACGATGACCACCTTTTATTTCTTAATGATATCAAAGATACGGCAGGTATCAAGTATTCGCGAGAGTCAATGGATTCTGCTTTTAGTTTCGGAATCTCGGTATAGACAAAACTGTTTCTCATATTTTTATGGCGTTATTATTGGAGCAGAATGTATAAGAAAATTGTAGGTTGTGCTTTATGAATGCATTCAAAGTCCTTTGTATTTTGAATTTCAGGTACAATTCCCAATCTTCTGCAATCGCGAGATGTACCCGTCTCTCGCCGAATCGACAATTTCACCTCAGAAGCCAGATGACGTTGATTATCCTTTATTGACAAGGTATGTAACGCACTATATTTCATGAATACTTTTATAATATGGACCTCATAGCTTTGGAAGTCTTCCACGCGTGGCAGGGTTCTCAAACGGTTTTGAATTGAACCGGACACGAGTTCCGTTTTAAAAATTCGGACCAGAGTCTTTGAAACATGTATGATTGAAACTTAAGAGTGCCTAAAATTAGAGTGTTCATTATGCAAGATACTATGTAAAGATACGTGCTTCAGAAACATTAATTTTGAGCCTGACTCGGCTGAATGACATACACGGATCTTTGAGCGGGTTTTACATTTGAAGTTTTTTTTTCGAGCTCGAGCCAGTGTAGGACCACTCATATGGTCAATTAAGACGAAGTCAAAGTATAAATTTTCATCTGATGTACATACATCGGAAAGGCCATTTTTGGAATATGACAACATTTGTAATATGTCATATTTATCTCGTTCCGTAGGCACACTAATCAAACACCTATAATTTTCTGCCGTTACTCGTTGTTTCAAAGTATCCCTAGGCTATCTAGTATTTGAATGGGCTGATAAAGTACATTAAGCACGTTACAAAGGTCCCTAATATGCCCGGTATGTTTATTGTCTTAGTTCATTGTCTCTATGAATAAATGATTTTTCTTCTTTGAGTAGTATTTCTCATGATCTAACATTTTTTTTTTATCGAACTGATTTATTTCTCACGATCAACGAAAAATTATGCTTCCATTCAATTCTAAGTATATCTTTTAAACCTTAACACATACATTTAATATTACATACACTCTTTAAATATATTTCATCATAAAACTTTCTCAATTTTCTGAGCCATCCAAATGAAACGAATAGAATGTCACCATCAAACTTCTATAGTTCGAACGTCTCATTGTTTTATAACTCGTCCCAATAATAAACGGTTCATTTTAAATGTACATTTCTTTTTGATTTCTGAAATTTGAACTCTAAATAACATTCAATGGAATCCTTTTCCTATTCCAAACACGAATATTCTTAGAAAGAAGTACGTCATCACTGCTTGATTGATTTCTTACAAGAGTTCACATAGTGTTGTAACTTTCGAGAATGAAGGTAGTGTATTCATTTTTACTTTCCCTGCAATACATGGTAATGTATAGGGAAAGTATTGGAATCATGCCAAAAATCGCAACTCTAGTTTTCGAAGAATCTACACGTTTTGGGACCTCTAGAATACGAAATAACTATTTTTAGCATTTTTAGCATGTTTAACGTGATCGTACTCCGCATGAACACAGCGGCAATTTTGGCAACAGAGGAAACCGAACCCGGGTCAACCGAGTGCAATTCCAGCGAGCTAACCATTGGTCTGCCGCTCCCCTTTTTTATAAAATTTGGTAGGTAAGTCACTTGGCTGTGACCCTGGTAATGATTAGTTTTTAGTACGATTCGGGATAAAAGAACCCGCCATTTTTTACGAAATGGCCTGCATAAATCTCATATATCCAGTCTAGTTGAAATACTAATTGACTAAATTTCACAAAATTTGGTAAATAAGTTACTTGTGGGATATCCTGGTGTTGATTAGAATTTGGTACGATTCGGAAAAAAACCTGCCGTTATTCACGAAATCGCCCGCAAAAATCTCCCAAAAAATAAAGACTGCATATGCTCAAATTTATCAATTAAATACTTCTTTTATACTTTATTTTTTACAAGGAATAATATGACTAATCTTTTATACTCTAGGACAAACCCTTCTCTAGATATTTGAGATTTTTCGCATTTTTGTTACGCCACCTTTGGAAAAATGTCCAATTACCAAATAAAAACAAACTTGAATTAAAAGTGCAAATTTAATGTTATTTTGTACAATTAAACTTCATTTTTCCTTAATTTCTTTAATTAAATTAATTTGAGTCCGCAGGGAAAATCATGTGCTGACCACATCAGATTTTTTTCATATCCTAGTCATGGCACACAAGTTATATTTATTATAAAATGGAACTGTTAATAAACTCAGGGGTCTCAAAAGTTCGGAAAGTTTCTGACATTTCCAGACGTTTTTCTTTGGGAATGTGGACGGAATCATGGTGGAAATAGGTTTCGGAAAAGGAATTAATATTGCAACCCTTGAGGGATGGCAGCCGACCCACATTGAAATGCTTGCGTAGTGAGGGAAATGAAACAGAATAATACGTATCACATTTTTTCAAATTATTCTGTGCCGTAAGGTCACTCCATTAACAGTTTGCAAAAACTTATATTTTTAGTAGTGCATTCATCTAAAAACTCAATCTTAGAATGCGCTACATTTGAGAGTAGATTAAAAATGTATCAGTGTAGATGTTTATAATAAAGATGTTTGTCTGCCTGTCTGTCGATGTCTACTTTTTATTTTCTACACAATCGACAGAAATTAGCTTCGGTGGTACTTCAGGTCGCCAGATAATGCAATGAGGTTTTTTTCAACTGCGAATTAATTTTTTAGTTACTTTAGAGTGAAGCCCCTTTTCAAGGGGTTTTCATACAAATCGGTCATTTTGCGACCTGATATGGTATCACAAAGTTTCCTGGAAAGGATGGAAAAACTTTCTTTCTGACGATCTTTAAGCAGAGTCCATATTCCTTCCTATTTATTTATGTATAAATACTTCCGAATATATAGTATGATTCTTATGTCAGCATTCCAAAATGAAATATTAGCACAATTCTATAGCCTGGAAAAAATAGGGGGTATATCTTTGCACCCCCTCAAAATATTTTTTTTTATTTTGTAAACTACTCGGTTTTCTGATTGTCTTTTTGAATTTCCAAACAAAAGCATTAACATTGAGATTTTCAATTTGACTGTCTTTACTTCGTTATGCACTGGAACTTCTAACGTCCTGTCTGTTCATTGCTGTGGGATGCAGTAGCGTATTGCATCGTAAAAGCGTTGTTGAAATTCCGGGCAGACGAACCTATCAGGTCGCGAAAATTGGATTCAGTGAATCTTTGCTTTAAATCATTTTCTAGTTATGTGCAAAATCCTATTCATGGGAAAGTTCTTTCTGGGACATTTCCCATTTTTGAATGGGCTGAGATTCCAGCATTCGACGTTTCCTTAACTCGGGAACATGGTTTTACGCATTAAGTGCACCCTTTGTGTTTTCTCGCATAGGTAGAGAATTGTTTTTTCGAGTTTGGGATTTTGGCGGAAAAACGCGTTTAAAGACACAATTCGGTCTATCTGTGTGGATAAAATGCATGATTTCTCTGAAATGGAAAAAAAGGCAGACATAACACGTATTTTAATGACCGATGGAGCCAAAAGAGTTACAAAATTGAGAAATGCATTTAAATCTATATATCATAAAGGTACCTCCTTATTATAGCTGCCCCCGAGGAAGCGACCGAGATGTAATGCCAAGGTAGGATGTAAAATATCTCCAAATGTTTGGAGTCCTAAAAAAACAGCAGGCATTTATATTATTTTTGGTTATTTATTTTTAGATTTTACAACCTACCTTGGCGATACACCTCTGTCACTAGGCGATTTCATCCTTATTTTTAATTGTTTTTGCCGAGGGTCCCTATAATAAGGAAGTACCTAAATAAGAGTGAAAATATGTTTATTTATGCGTGCTGTTTATTATGTAATTGAATGAAAAATTTTTGGGATAGACTTGGAATAGCCCTACTTAAAATGGACGTCCATATTTCTAGTTTAGAACCAGAGGTTATCGAGATATTATTAAACAAGAACGATCAATCATTCATAAAGCATTGATTGTGAAACACTTTCCAACTTCAATGCAATTTTATATAAACATCATCTCTAAAATGCAATAAAATACTAAGTAATATTTTTAAAATTATCACAATACATTAATTTATCATATTTGAAAACTTAAAACTTCATCGAAAACAAATGAACTTTATTCTAATGACGTCATCGAAATATAAATCGCATCTATATAAAAGCACCATTTTATTCATAAACTTTTTCCATTCATCACAATACTATAATAATTTATTTTATTTAAAAACTTAGAACTATGGAGGTACAAGTAATTTAACTCCATGCTTAAAACTTCATCGAAAAAATCGTTTGGTTCTCTGTGTAAAATCAATGAATGTTTCATTCATATCAGCTATATTGCAGACTGCATGAGCTGAATAATTGTGTGTTAAAAAAATGCAGCAATTCTTATACAACTCATTCTACATCTTTTGGTATTTACATTCTCCATAAGTGAAAATTAGGCTTCGTTGTAGAAATAATCAAAGTTGGATGATCATTTAAACTAAAATGTATTATCATTGCGTTGTTTCAGTATGTAGATGCACAGAATTTAAGCAAAAATAAAGCGGTTTTAGGATGAATACAACACTGAATATGAGTTAAAAAGAACTTCAAAAATCACGATTTTGACACAAGATGGATGCCATATTTTATTTTGAAGTGGGTCACGTGATCTCTTCATATAAAGGGTGCAATTATTTAATTTTTATTTAAAGAACTATTGACTATATTTTGCTGATTTTTTTTTATATATTTTATAGGATAATTTGAATATTTTCTAAAACATTAGAAGCAATTTGTAAATTTTAAATTCGCTTAAAAAATGTTTGATAAATTAGGTCCCATAGGGTTCAATGTATTTCATTTGTTCAACCCAGGTTAAATCCAAAACTAATTGGGTGATATTATTCATTTATATTCCCATAGGTCCCACAGACCGTCTGAGCAACATGCTAAAATTTCGTTTTGATAAAGTCATTTTTACGGCAGTTGTGCTAACGGACAGACAGACAGAATGAACAAAGTCATAAATACTTTTCAACTATGTTGTATAGTGTTAACAAAGTCATAAACACTTTTCAGCTATGTTGTAAAGTGTTAAAAACGCAATATTAAGCATTTCATTGAGATAGCATTATGCAGACGATATTTGTTCCGCAAAATTATTTGTGAAAAAAATATGTTGCTTTAGCAACGGATTTTAAACGCAATGAATTAATACCGGATCAAATCTTTTTTGATTTAAGTAATAAATAAATGTATATAAATAAATGGGATCAGAATTGCATTTTGAATTGAATTCTGTACATTACGGACTTTGGATGTAAAGATCACGGGGATTATTGATATTTTCAAACTCTAGACGTCATATGTTTTATTTGAGTGAAATATCTTTCAAATCCATATATTGTTAGTACGGATATATCTTCTAATACAATTTTAGCGGGGTTTTTTTTTGCTCATATTGATTCAATTTCATATTTTTCTGTCAATTTGTTTAGAAACGGGATCAGGATGTTTCATGTTTTACATGTGCCTGTGAAGGTAATTCTGCAGAGCGAGAACATATATTTTTAATGTTTTTAGGAGCATCGATTTAAATATCTGAATAGAATGTTTTGAATAACCATGTCATTTAAAATGCTATAGAAATTTGCACATGATTGTGAATATTCAGTTTCTTTATATTGCATATACAGTACGAAAAACGTGTATACTGCTAGCTAGTACGTATATAAAAAATAGTTTTCGTGAGTTAATGGTAAAGTAAATATTCACCTAACAATGAAGTGTAGAGAAACAAACCATTTAGGAAGAGTCTTCGAATTCAGAATAAAATCCATTGGACTCAAACAATTTATACCCGTTTTTTGTTGGTACTATTTATGAATATAAATAAAAAAATAATTTGAATGTTTTATTATTCCGAACTTTTTGAATCGAACAACAAAGTTTGCAGCCGTTCACTCGAAATATCGTTTAAACTATGAAAGATGGATAAAAACAGTAAACGATCGAAACATTCTGTAGGACATTTAATTTCTAGACGAATCAGTTGATTTTACAAAGCTATCATGGTTTTTGAAAGTGGAAGAAGATTGAAAATGTTCCGTTTTTAAAGTTTGTAAGTCGAACCAAAAATGTCACATGAACCCTAAGCCTTACACCTTTCTGGTAGGTCGGATGACTTGGGTCTCAACAACAACAAGATGGAACCCTAAGCGAGCTACACAGATATGGAATCGGATTCACAGTTTTCTTAGTTAAATAGCGGTTCAAATTTCGATATTTGAAAAAGTCATTTCGATAGGTTATTCATTTGAAATATTGTATTTTCCGGGAGCATATGTTGTGATATGTTCGTTGAATTATTTTTAAACATGGGATTGATTTGATATTTTTTTCTAGGGCTGCCAGAATCCCCATCAACTGGAATGGAGTGATGAATCCACATCACCTGGAATGGAGTGATGAATCCACATCAACTGGAATGGAGTGATGAATCCACATCAACTGGAATGGAGTGATGAATCCACATCAACTGGAATGGAGTGATGAATCCACATCAACTGGAATGGAGTGATGAATCCACATCAACTGGAATGGAGTGATGAATCCACATCAACTGGAATGGAGTGATGAATCTACATCAACTGGAATGGAGTGATGAATCCACATCAACTGGAATGGAGTGATGAATCCACATCAACTGGAATGGAGTGATGAATCCACATCAACTGGAATGGAGTGATGAATCCACATCAACTGGAATGGAGTGATGAATCCACATCAACTGGAATGGAGTGATGAATCCACATCAACTGGAATGGAGTGATGAATCCACATCAACTGGAATGGAGTGATGAATCCACATCAACTGGAATGGAGTGATGAATCCACCTCAACTGGAATGGAGTGATGAATCCACCTCAACTGGAATGAAATGATGAATCCACCTCAACTGGAACGGAACGATGAATCCACAACAACTGGAACGGAACGATGAATCCACATCAACTGGAATGGAACGATGAATCCAAATCAACTGGAATGGGGTGATGAATCCACATCAAATAAAATGGAATGGTGAATCCTGCGTGAATTGCAATTTTTAGGTACGTGTTTTATTTGTAATATGTTCTTAAGTACCCTAATAAATGTGCAATTAAAGGAATTTAAAATCCTGTAAATAGGGTTCCCATTCAAAGTTGTGTGATAATTGGGAATCGACCATGCTTCCGTTAAAGAATTCCTTCTCCCATTCATAAAATTGGGATTATCAATGCAGTTCTCAATTCTTAACCATTACTCAACGATATGAAACTTTGTTTTGTCACTTCTTCTTAATCATAACATTTTAAATTCACCTCTAGGGGTACTGATACATACACTTTGAACAAATCCAGCCATTTTCCCCAATCAACTCATTCCCATCCACTTTTTCGAAATGAAGTTGGATTAAAATGTAGATATATTTCGCTGTCTTGACCTGAGATCCATTTCACTTGAAGAACAGCTGAACATTATAATTCAGTGATGACCCCTGCTTGTACTTAAAGCTTTCCTGATGATCGGAACCGTATACAGGGTGTCCCAAAAAGATTGAAACGCGCTATAATTTTTTACCTGTTGGAGATAAGTGGACAATGTAAATTGCAAAAATGTTAAAAGTAAGGTTGGAAATAAGACTACGTTGATGAAATAGTCCTCGCATTCATTTTCAAAAAGTTACACTTTTTAAATTTTTATACAACCCCCTTAGACAAATTGGGTCAATCAGAGAATTTTTATTTTTAATGCAACAAGACCATTAAAAAAACCCGCATAGCTGTATCTTTAAAATTGAGCGAGTTATATTTAATTGAAATGAATGGGGACTATATATCGAATTAAAAATGTAAATTTGTGACATACCGAAAAAAAGGTAAAACTGGATGATAATACATAGGTGAAATTTTTACGAATTCCGCGTAGGCTCACGATGCAATCACGGATTCTTACGTACTTTTCACATTGAGGCATGCCATTTTTTATTTGAAGCAACAGGTTTTTAAACTTCAGGTAAAAGAAGAAAAACTTCAGTGTCAGGTTAAAAAAACAAAAAATCTGATGTAGGCAGCACATGTCTTTCCTTATATAATGCAATGAATATACTAATTTTACAGTAAAAAAATAAGTTATTCTTATAGTAGGTACTTACATTCTTTCCAAGATATTGAATTTTCGTCAATTGGTAGTCATTTTCATTGATTTAGCGTCATTTTATCCATTTGGATCCAGATTTTCATTAATTTGGCAACATTTAAAAAAGTCGCCAAGTTGGTGACATCCCGCCAAATTCGTCATCAAAATCACCAAGCGTTATGGACGGAGATATAAGTTATAAGTTGTTTCTCAACAGTTAACATTTTTCTTAATTTATGGGATATTTTAATAAATTTATTTGAAAAATGTACCCGGTTCTCGAGAACAGTTCGTGATAGCGTTCTAAAGTTTGTTAATCGTTTTCTAAAGAAAAATTACATAAGAAATGTCTATTTGCGTCTCTTTATTAAAGGTTTTAATTTTTTGATGATTTTTTCAGAATTTCACTCAAAAATTTAGTGAAGTTCTAAACATTCGATTGCGTTTAAAAACAATAGGCTTCCAGTATTCACGGATTGTAATATTTGTACCAAATTTCGTTCGAATCGGTCCATTCGTTTGTCAGTTATCATCTCCATACACACACACTTTCACTCACACACACTTTCACACACAAACACACACTTTCACACACAAACACACACTTTCACACACACACACACACTTTCACTCACATACACACACAAACACACACTTTCACACACACACGCACTTTCACTCACATACACACACACATTCACAAACACACATCCTTTCACACACACACACATATACTTTCACACTCACGCACATACTTTCACACACACACATACTTTCACACACACAAACACATACATCACCTCAAAACCGTCTGATTCGTGTTCAGGGATCCTTGAAACGTGCTCTCCCGTCGAAAACTCGAATGCGAATTTTCGATCCAGTCACAATACTTTCCTTATACATTACATGTATATAAGGAAAGTAATAAATAAGTAAATAAATACAAGTATATATTTGATTTTGAAATTTAACATAATTTTTCAAAACGAAGAATGGAACTCGGACAATTTTTTCTTTCACTTAACTCTAATTTAGCCGTTTCAAATGTTTATAGTAAAATAATTTTAAAAAACTGAAGAATGAAATGCAGACGATTTATTTTTAAATTTCCGTATTTATTTCCAGTATTATTTCTATTCAATACAACTAAATTTTTATTAATATTATACCAAAATATGATTAGAAATAATGATTAGGAATAATGAATAATAATTAGGAATAATGATTGGAAATCATTCAGTGAATCGTCAGCATGTTTAGTTCTGAATTGACGAATTAGAAACACGTCACTGGCTGTGCATTATGGTATTTTTAACAAATAACGAGCTTTTCCAATTAACTATGATTTATGATCTGTGTAATAAAAATATGGGAGTCGTCTTCGAACACTTGTTTATAATACTCGCCCACTAAACGCAATTGACCTTAAACAAAAGATAATTGATGCTTGCAACAATATTAATGGTTACGAACTCCAAAATATTTACAGAAGCATTATTAGAAAAGCTCAGTTATGTATTGGAGTTGAAAGAAAACACTTTGAGAATGCTTTGTGAATTGTATTTCTAGTATTTGTAACGAAATTTGTCGCTTTATATGAGTGTATGCATATTTTAATTATGTGCCCCAACCGTGTAGTGAGTACCACTGCTTTATATGATCTCTGTGTAATGCTTCGTTTAGATGCATTTGTGATGAGAAATTTTGACACATATTAAAGCATTTTTGATCTAAACAATTTCCATCGTCAATTTGTTTATGATCCCTATTTCCACTGATGAAACAGCCTTTCACATGGTGCGTAAAAGTGGCATAAGTCAGATTTTTCCCATTATCATAATTCAGTTGATTTTAAAGATATAGATATACGGTTTTTTTAATGATCTTGTTGCATTAAAAAATAAAAACATTCTGATTGACCCAATTTGTCTAAGGGGTACTTATAAAAATTTAAAAAGTGTAACTTTTTGAAAATGAATGGGAGGACTATTTCATTAGCGTAGTCTTATTTCCTACCTTACTTTCAACATTTAGCAATTTGCATTGCCCATTTATCTCCAACAGGTAAAGCATTAAAGCGCGTTTCAATCTTTTTGGGACATCCTGTATAGTTCTTAAACGCAAGTGAAAAAGGCCAGTCAACACATCTTTTCTCTAAACATCTGTAACAGAGAGAATTTTTGAAGAAATTTTAGCACATTGCTTATTTAATGAGAAGTAGAATTTTAGAAGAATCTCATTTTAAGTATTAGACTCGAAGTTATTTAACAAGATGCCTTGACCCGATCATAAATATGCATATCCTATTTTTAGGTACGAAACAAATGCCTATTACACAGTTGATAACGACTCCGTTTTTTTATTCTTGCTCCGGATATTCCATTTTACCTCCAAAAACCTCTGTTTTTAACACTTTCCATCATAGTTGAAAAGTGTTTGACTTTGATCAGGCTGTCTGTCTAAACGTTCCCGCGATAACTACCGTAAAAATGACTTTATCAAAATGAAATTTTAGTATGTTATTGAGACGGGCTGTGGGACATATGGGAATGTAAATGAATAACACCTCCCAATTAGTTTTGGATTGAACCCGGGTTGAAAAAGGGAAATACATTGAACCCTATGGGACCTAATTTTTCAGACATTTTTAATCGAATTTGAAATTCACGAATTGCTTCGAAAATTTTAGGAAATATTCAAATTATCCTATAAAATGTATGAAAAAAAAATCAACAAAATAAGTTCGATAGTTTTTTTAAATAAAAATTAAAAGAATTGCACCCATATTATATGAGAGATCACGTGACCCACTTCAAAATAAAATATGGCATCCATCTTGTGTCAAAATCGTGATTTTTAAAGTTATTTTTAATTTATATTTAGTGTTGCATCCGTCCTAAAACAACTTTTTTATTTTTCTCCTGTGCATCCATATACTGCGCCAACGCAATTGCAATATTTTTAATTTAAATGATCATCAAACTTTGATTATTTCTACAACGAAACCTAATATTCAAGTATGGAGGATGTAAACATATCAAGCTGTAAGATGAGTTCTATAAGAATTGCTGAATTTCTTTAACGCAAAATTATTTGGCCCTGGAGTCTGCAATATAGCTGATATGAATGAAACCTTCATTGATTTTATATAGAGACGCAGACTAGTCTATAGTATTGTCTTTTTTGATAAAAGTTTCAAGCACGGAGTTGGAAAGTACATTTACCTCCATGGTTTTAAGTCTTTAAATATTAGAGTATCGTAGTATTGTGATAATTTTAAAAATATCGCCGGTGATTAAAAAGATTGAAAAAAGTTAATGAATTAAATATTCACTGCTTTTATACAGTGAGCCAGGCGATTTATATTTCGATGACGTCATTTGAATAAATCTCATTTGTTTTCTATGCAGTTTCCAAATACAATAAATTATTGCAGTATTGTGATAATTTTAAAAATATCCCCGCTGAATATATCGCGTTTTATAGATGTTTAAATAAAATTGCATTGCATTTGGAAAATATTTCATAACCAATGCTTTATACATGATTGATCTTTCTTGTTTAATCAGACGCAGTACTCTGCCACTCTCTATCTCCGTTTCTGCTTCGTACATCATTTGAAAGCAAGTACTCATAATTCGTTAGCACCACCCTTGATAAAGTAAAATCATCGATCATTTTAAAGTTAAATCAAAGAACCATGAGAAGAGTATAACTGAACGAAACGTTGGTGTGTCCAACTGGGCGTCTTGAGGATGCTATGGAACGACAGTAAATACACTCGTTGTTAGAGATGGAAACAAAACTCCATCGGCTTATTACGTGACCATCTATTGAACTGCCGCCAAATGAAAGCATATCAGGGCCAAGCTGATTTTCTGCGAAGTCTGAGCATGGAGGCTGAAACGGGATGCTCGTGAAATGGACTCCAACAAATAGTAAAATGCTTAGACTATTATTCAAGTTTTTAGACACAAAATAGTTTTGTAAGGAAAATAAATCTTTTTATTGATTTTCAAAATATTTGCCTTTAGTATTAGTATCAATACATTTTTTTTTGCATTCGAATAACTCATTTTTAAAATAGTTATGCCACTCAAAAGTGGGTATGGCAGAAACATTATAAGCTTCAACCGCTTCTTCTGCGCTATTAAAACTTTGACCACTCATTTTATTTTGGATTGTTGGAAACAAGAAAAACACTTTGTGTTGCAAATCGGGATAATATGGACAATGATTCATGCAATCCATTTTTCCATGCTTTAAATAATGGATAGTGTGAAACGCAGTGCTTGATGATGAATGATGCGATGTTTCGCATTTTTTCTGATTTGATCAACTGTTTCCAGCAAACAAATTGTCTTATGCAGAATGTGCCGTTCTACAATCTTCCAAAGCAAGGGTTGCAGCGTGTCCCTATTTACCAAAAAACTAAGCAATCATTTTCTTTGAAACACTTCGTGCAAGAACACATTTTATAGGATTGGGTTGATTTTGAAGCACCCAAACAGTAGGTTGTTGTTTCGTTTAGGGTTCATAGGAATAAATCCACGTTTTCTCACCTATTACAATGTTAAAGATATGTTTTGACGTACCAGAGTTAAATATTTGAAGCTTTTCATTGCATCCTTTTAAACTAGAGTTCAAATGTGTGGAATCCAACACGCACGTACCTTTTTTGGCTTTAAAACGATCATGTAAAATAGAATGCTCTTGGATCCTTGAAATGTTCTAAGATTCCTCAATTTCATCCTACATGACAGGAAGTAATAATTTGTTCCACGGAATTAATATTTTCTGACATCACAGCAGTTCTTGGTCAACCTTCACGAAATCCATCACTGATACGCCTACGTCCAAAACGGAATTATTTTTATCAATCATATTCTATCAGCGAGTAAGTAGATGATTCCAATGGGGTTTATAGTGAAACTGTTGGAAATTGTTGATTTGGATGGTGTTCCTTCAACAAAAAGGGAATTAGCTCGATCGATACACTGTTGGTATCGCAAACCTAGACCAGTCGACTCACTCTAGGGTACGTGTAGCAGTTTGAGTGGCCCGACACTTTTGGCGTGTCAACTCTTGTTGAAAGTCATAATAATTCAACTCAGATAGAAATCTCTCGGAAGAGGGCGTATTCTCGAAATGAGTGGCTAATTCTAAGAAGTTTCAATGAATTCGGAAACTCGCCAAATGTCGCCTAGTTGACTATATTTCGTCAAATCGCGTGTGAAGGTCACAAAATGGACACCAAGGTACGGTTACCCTACATTCACACAACGTGATCCATTTGATACTATGGGAAAAAGAAGAGAAAGGCAAAATCATCCTCAAGTACTTCGTCTCTGTATCGATGACAGGTAACCGATCCCGTGTCAAAGCTGTGCAGGTCTGTGCGGCCGTCCATCAATGATGCATGTCCAGACCCTGACTCCCCAAACGTAAAACGATGTCTTTCCGTGATGTTTCCCAAGTGAAAACGCGTCGCGTTCCATGCTCTCTCCAGATCGTTTTACGACGAGAATCAGTTTGCAGGCTAAACCTGGACTCGTCACTGAACATGACATTGCCCCACTGTTGTCCACTCCACTGCAAATATACCAAACTTCACTGTAAACACTCGCATTTCTGTGCAGACATCAGGGGGATACAAACTGCTAGTCGTTTGGCACACAGACCAACGTGTCTAGGGTTTCCTGTAAACAGTTTGTCTCGAAACAGTGATTTCTCTGGCGGCTGTCAAGTCTGAACCCAGCTGTCTGGCATAACGGTACCTCCGACATCGTGCAGTTATCACTAAAAATCGGTCTTGCCGAGCAGTTGTTACACTTGGACGACCTGGTACTGATCGTCGGGTAACATCTCCAGTGCTTTGGAACCTCTGCCACAGTCTGAAGATCACATACTGAGGCGCATTCAGAATTCGAGACGCTTCGTTTTGGGATCGACCGGATTCCAGTATTTCAATTATTCATCTCTTCAGAAACATATCCAGTTGGCATCTTTGTGACATCTTTCGTCCTTTTTGATTATTAACATCGCTCCGTACCGCAGCATTTGCGAAATTTTGCCTCAACTGGCCATGTCGCTCGAGGCCGTTTTATACTCGTTCCGACATGCGGCAGTGCTTTGCGCACGTCGACTGAACTGTTTTGCATATGCACAATGATTTAACTTCGACCCACGATTATCCACAATTGATTGTGTACCATTGTATCCATATTAACTCTGAATTTTTCGCATTTTTTTTTTCGCTTAACATTTGCACAAAGTGTATTTGTCTGTCAGTCCAACCATCTCACTTGCGACAAATTTTATGGTGTTTTTTAAATGTCGCCAAATTTATCAAAGTATATTACCAAATTAATGAAAATGTCTCCAAATCGATAAAATTGTGGACAAATAGTTTAAAATTTCGCCACATTGATAAATATGACTCAAAATTAATGAAATTAATTGTGTTTGGAAAAAGAATAATATTGTAATGCTATTTCGGTAGCATTTGCCTATCAGTCCAACCGTCCCACTTGCGACAAATTTGGTGAAATTTTAAAGTGTCGCCAAATTGATTAAAATATTGCCAAATTAACGACAATGTTGGCAATTCGATAAAAAGAAAGCCAAATCAATAAATTGTGTTTTGAAAGAGTATTGTAATGTTTCGACAGCATTTGTTTGTCGGTCTAACTGTGTTACTTGGCGACAATTTTGGCGAGTATTTTTAATATGACACACAATTGAACAAAATATCACAAAAGGTAACGAAAATGTCACCAAATTGAAAATTCAATATTTTGGAAAGAATATAAGATTCTACTATAAAAAAAGGCCTTTTCGCTGTTCGTCCGTCCGTGACGTTTGGCAAAAAATTTGGCGGGATGTCGCAAATGTTACCAAATTGATAAAAGTAACGTCAAGTGGAAGGTAATATTTTGCAAATTTTAAATTCCGTCTTATAACGAGCATATCTTCTGGTACAAAATAGTCGAAAAGTGAACTCTCGGAAATTATAGGAGCTAATTTGATCTACTCATATCAAACAAGCGAAAACGGGACTAAAAATACAAATAATCGAAAAGTGAACTGTTTTTTCAAAAGCTATATGACCTAACTCGATCGGCTATGAAGTGAAATACAAGAGAAAATGAAAGTTGAAAAACTTTTGTGTCCAATCCCAGTAGGAAGGGTTCGTAATTCTATTTATAAATTAGATTTTATCGAAGTCTCACTTTTATTTGGATGTATTTTGTTTCATTCCTAATGCATTACTGTTTTGAGTTCGTTTAATTTGTTTTACTGGATAGCCGCTTATTTCTCTGTTATTGTCAACCTAATCTTCCACAGCCTCTTATCGTAATGGCTTCGATTGCCTTGCATGCATAGTACACTCAAACCTGTTTTTGTGCGGTCTTTTAGTGCTATTTTTAATTTGTGCGATCTTTTTTGTGCGATTTTTTTTTGTGCGGTATATGAAAATTTCAATCAAATTGGAACATAATTGACGAAGTTATCAATAAAAAAAAATTAGTAGGTTTGATCGGCCATTTAGTTTTACGATGCCAATTCTGAAAGAACTTCAAAATTCCAAAAGGGGCTTCAATCTTGTATATCTGGCTACCGAAACATATACAAGCGTCTAGTGAAACAGCAGTCGTCGCAAAAACTGATCACCGACTACATGGTAACTGAAAAAAAGTCAACTCTAAACGAGTGCGAGGTAGTATCTTCAAGTGACGAAAGCGATTTTGAACCAGTTTACCACAAGAAGGTTTGCGTATTGTCAGACTACGAAGGATAATGGTTATACGTTTTGAAAAGTTTTGTATGTGTAAAATAAGTATATATGCAAATAAAATATTTAAAAATGTTCGCAGGTGTATTTGCTAAATCAGATTCCAAAAGGTTTGGCGAGATTCCAAGTAGCTGCCAAACCTCGTGTCTTGATTTCGTTTAAAAAAAGCAATTCCTAGTTATTTCGTAAGGTTTTGAGTTATTTTCTACGTGAGACTCTTTTTATGCGGTCCCTATTCACCGCATAAAAAAAATACTTTTTAATTGTGTTGCGAAAACTATTTTTTATAGCTACTCGTGAATTTTTGTGCGGTTTTTTTTATGCGTTTTCTTCTATGTCTTCTGCGTCTTTCTTCCCTATCCACCGCACAAAAATAGATTTGAGTGTATAACGTATTGTAAATTTGATTTCGACTGATTTGCACGTTTTAAGCATCCTTTAATATGAATCGAATGTTTTGAAGAGGGGGGTGGGGTGCATATCTGTGGACGCAATATCTTTCGAAATATTCGAGTAGAGTCACGAATTGTGACAAAAAATATTTTCTAATAATTTTTTTAAATATCGGGACATTTAATGATGTTAACTAATGTTTATAATCCTTTTATACACAGCTTATTAGAAAACGAATGACACCCACTTTAAAACTTGAGCATAAACCGTTCTTGAAACAAAGCATGTTTTTCGGATCAATTTATCAAACAAAAGGCAAGTACAGTCAAATCCTCCTATAACGTGATTAATTCGTACCGTGTTGTATGGAAACTGTGTTATAAGTAACTCAGAATTAGTACAAAACAGAATAATTCGTACCGCGTCATATGGAAACCGCATTAAGTAAAACTCAGAACATATAAATCAGGCTGATTCGTTCTGCATTATATAAAACTGCATTTTTAAAGCACCCTATTATTTATGATGAATACCGTTATGAAATATAAGTTTACATATACGAAAGGCAATAAATATATGTTTACATATTTTGAATTATTTTTCAGGGTTTTTTTAATTTTCTTATATGAAGTCAATGTGAAATATAAACTTAACATTTCCCAACAAAAATTCTATTAACATTCATCATCGCTATTAAATATTAGTGCCCTAATTCTTTTCTTTTAATATCTTCACTTTGCATATCTTCGTTTTCAAATGTAGTTTTATTTTGTAACTGAACCAAAATCGCTCTATGATGAGCTAATGAATTTTAAAAGTAATTAATTGTTTAACCATATTTTCGTCTACCAATTCATTTGACGTGAATGCATTAATTTTTTTTAACAGGGGATTTCCCCCGATAACTGAAAAATGATTATGCACGTGGATGAAAAAAGCGAGAATTTCAACCTTAAAAGTGTATGGAAAAATTGATGCTATAGGGAGACTACTTACGCTAATTGAGTTGTATTATAGAGAAACCGCGTTATGCGAGGGCAATTATTGCTCAGTGTTATAGGAGGGTTGACTGTATTGTTAAATAGGTCTACATTTGGATTGTTCCATTGGAAAAGTAATATAGTTTTGTATTTTAAAGCCAACTAAAATAATTGAAGGGGAACTAAGCTATTTTTCTTTGACTGATAAAGTCGTGATATTAATCTGGTGCGTTTTAACATGGTATGGATTAATTTATTAATACGCATAATTAGAGGCAACAGATATCGTATTTCCAAATTAGATACATTATTGAAATATGAAAAAGCATACTTGGAACTTAAACCATGGACTTTCTAAAATAACATGTTAGTAAATAATTTTAAAATTCGTTTAATTGTCAAGTTAGATTTTTTCCTTTCAAAATAGACCCAATTTAATTCCAAAAAAATTGTGCATTGAATCTTTTGTGAAAAAGTTGTCCGCATCAGATATCTTAAAGTTAGCCTATTTTGCTTCATCTTAACTTGTTGAAGTCAACTCAAATAGCAACTGACTGATTGCCATCATCCAAGTTCATAGTTTTACTTTGTAACATCGGCTACCTTATTTTCTAATAATTTTAAGTAGAATTTCATGATATAATTGAAAATACCAGTTGAACTTAAATTTGTCATTCTTTTTTTTACAGGATGTCGATAGACCTTTAAGTACAGTTTAGAGGATGAACGATCCTTCATGATCAAGCAATTGAAGATGTTATGTATTTAGAAATGTGTAATCATTTTTAAAGCATGAATAAAAAAGGTTTGATCTAATTTTGTGTTGCAGAACCCAATTTTTTTCGATGGGCTGCCCAGTAAATGTACTATTATTACGAGTTTCGTAATAATGATACGTTTACTGGGCAGCCCATCGATTTAAATAAAGAGGGCCCGGAAAAATACCATAAGTCCAGACGCATGCGCATCGAAGTCTAACCTTCTGCTCATGGGCGTGGACTTGCAATTTTTACCTGGTCGCCTTACTCTTTCAGTCACATCTTATGATTTAATGCAATTTACTAACTGACACAGAGATCGTATCTTAATGACATAGAAATTTATCCTTCAGATGACCATAAAAAAATCTAATTTTCTATTTGAAGCATGCGCACAGAGATTATGCGCGTGGACTTAGCTTACAAAATGAAAAAACACTTGTGAATTTCAAAAGTTTTATTATTTCACTCAACATGTACAAGATTGATACATATTTTTTACTTAACACATGAGCTTGCACAAAGACATCAGACAGAAATTGAAGAGAAACGGAATGTCAAGAGTTGAAAAGCAAACACCCGAAGAAGGATTTCCAGAGCGATAATGGCTGAAATGAAACGATAAGCTTCAACGTTTTTTCAGCATACAGAAATGTTTCAAATAAAAATTCACTCACATTAAGAACGTTAAAAGCCACGATAATATTTTTTTAGAATAATACTTAACCGCAACATTTAGTTCTTAAAGAATAAACAAAGAAAATATTTTATAAACTAATGATTGAATTGCTGAAGATGTTTTGCAGAATTTTTCGATAAAATGCTTTATAACTAAATATGTAAAGTTACCTAAATTGAACTCCATCAGATTTTAAAAAGCTCATTCACAATTTTTCTAAAGCGTACTGAGTCATTTCATGTCAAATTAACACCTACATATTTTTTTTTTAACTTGGCCATTTTATTGTCCACTCATATATGATTATATACAAAATTTTAGTCCCCACTGTTTATTATTTTTTTATTTATAAAAACTGGGAAGTTTGGAAAATCTGGTAATTTTTCATGATTTTTGACATATTAAAAAATCTGTATATTTTGACCTAATCAGCGGATTCCGCTCAAATAAACCTTATTTTGTAGCTTAAAGTATGTCATTTCTTGTGATATGTCACATGATTCTGCAAATATTTTTTATTTCAAAGTCAACCGATTTGACCTTTGACTATGAACTGCGAAAAAAGCGTATATTTACCTTTTTTTTTCGAGAAAATATATTTCGTTGATATACTAATTGTCTCTATTATAAAAAAAATTCAAGTTAGAAAAACTATGGGCAGTGAAAAAAATTCTAAATATACGTTATATGTTATATAAGCAGCTATTCGAAAAATGCTGAAAACCACATAAAAGTATAATTGATTAAATAATTCTTAAATAAACATCATTATACTTAGTTAAAGTTATAAACAATTACTAATGTGTCCACCACTTTTTTCTTTGCTGAACTTTTAAGATTTAAAAGATAATGTAAATATTTTTACATTATCTTTGTAACTTTTCTTGCGTTATTTTGTGTGTATATATATATATATCCCTATATAAAAATAATGTATTTTTGTGATATATAATACTCTAGTTTAGTAAAATTTTATAAAGAACATTTCTAATTTTATTTTTAAGATTTGCCCAGTCCCCTAATAGCGTGTATCGATCCCGGAAACATGACTTCCAGCTGTGTTCTCGGGTCATAAATTGTTTAGTCTACTATAGGCCTGGTGTTTCAATTGGATGACCCCATTAAAACAGACGTTTGGAGTGGGTGAAATGTACCAGCAAACTTAGAACAACTGTATACTGACAAAGGAAAAGATCAAATGAAGCCAAGTATACAAAGCGAAAATTACAAAAAATAAAAATCTTTAAGGAACAAAGTTTTGTTTGTGTATACATCTAGTGCGATATCTAGGCGAATAGGTAGAATCTGAAATATTGTAAGTAAAACAAGAGTTTAATGAAGCTGAAAGCAAGTGCATAAAATTCAAATATTAGCAATTTTGCCAAAGAGTTGGAGTATTTGAATTCTATTGGAATGGTACGCTCTGTCTAGATATCACTAAATGCTTTTCATCTTTCTGAAGTGCCACCAAATGACCTACCATCATAAAGCGGAGTAGTGTGACTGCTTCAGGGCGTGGAATGAGAAAGGGGTGCTGCATATAATTACTTGGAAATTTTTTCTGTAAGACAAGTTTCAGCTCATACAGAATTATGATTTTTATCTTCATATTCCATTTGAAATCACTATTTGAAATGTTTATAAATATAGCTGTTTAAAACTATTAAATAAAAAATGTCATTTGTGTGGATTGAAAAATTTTATGAACTGTATAACAAAAGGTTGTAAAATTGGGATTCGCAGGATGCTAGTGAAAATTGTACTGAAGCAAGTAGTAGTTTTTTATTAATAAATGTAGAACGATTTTAATGTGCACTATTAAAAATATCTTTATACGTATAAAATTTCTAAAATAGATTAGTTTATATAAATATATAAATATTAAGTTTTGATCGAACCACTCAGTATCACTGAAAAACATAAATAAAATAAAATAGTCAATGTGAATTCAATTTGTTATTTTAAAAATTAATTTTAGTTATTTTATAAAATTGATAAAATAGATTACAAACATATAAATTAAACGTAGAGCCCTTTTCCCTAAGAACGTGTATTTAATATACTTTTGCCTTACTAAGACCAAAGATTGAACAATATGTAAAGGGCACTCTGAAATTCTCTCTGGACGTGCCAGCATCAAAATTATAGTTATGTCATTGGCATCACTATATAGTTCTAAGATTACTGGTATATTTCACTCACCCCGAGAATATATCTTTATTAAGTACTCATCCAATGGAAACATAAGACCTTTACTTGACTAAACAATTTATGACGCCAGAACATGAGAGCACAGCTGGAGGCCATGTTTGTGGGATTGGGGGATATGAAAATTCTAAAAATAAAACTAAACATTTTATTTCAGTTTTTATTCTTTACTCTACAAAACTAGAGTTCAATATTACTGAAATACATTAGTTTATTTAAATTTCTGAAATACATTAGTTTATATAAATATTCTGTTTTGGTCTAACCATTCAGTAAATAGATTATATTTTTAAAGTAAAATTTACAGTCCATTTAAACATCGCTGCACAAAGACCATATACACACAAAAATAGTAAGTGGGTGTACTTAAAAGGAAATACCTGCATTATTTTTCAAATCTTAAAATTCAGCAAAATAAAAAATCATATGCACATTAAAAATATTTATAATTTTCAGCTAAGAATGATAAGGTTTATTTCTTACTAGCCGCCTTTGGCGACCAGCCTGTTCGCTACCCTTGAAAATTCTGACCGTGGCAAATTGTAACCGTGGCACACTCGCTGGCGCGACCTTACCAGAAGGTGTAAGGTAACTGTTTGGACGTCCAGGAAGTGCCACCCAATTTAGACCGGAACTCAGTGGGGGAGACATCCACAGGGACCGTACCCTCCTTCCCCTACCACCAACCTTTCGGAAGGACTTACGATCCCACATGTTTAACGTGATCGTGCTCCGCGTGAACGCGGCTGCAGTTTTGGCAGTGGCGGGAATCAAACCCGGGCCTACCCAGTGAAATTCCCGCGCGCTAACCACTGGTGTACTTCGCCCTCCGCGACATTTTCCATAACTTTCTTTTTATTCACCGAATTTAGACCGGAACCCAGTGGGAGAGGCACCCACGGGGACCGTACCCTCCTTCCCCAACCACCAACCTCTCGAAAGGACTTACAGACACACATGTTTATTCCGCGTGATCGTACTCCGCGTGAACACGGCGGCAATTTTGGAAATCGAACCCGGGCCTACCGCGTGCAATTCCCGCGCGCTAACCACTGGGCTACTTCGCCCTCCGCGACAATCTCCATAACTTTCTTTTTATTCACCCAATTTAGGCCGTACCCTCCTTCCCCTACCACCAACCTCTCAGGACTCACGAACCCACATGTTTAACGTGATCGTACTCTGCGTGAACGTGGCGTAAGTTTTGGCAGTGGCGGGAATCGAACCCGGACCTACTGAGTGCAATTCCCGCGCGCTAACCACTGGGCTGCCGCGCCCTCTGCGACAATCTCCATAACTTTCTATATATTCATCCAATTTAGACGGGAACCCAGTGGGGGAGGGATTCACAGGGGCCGTATCCTCCTTCCCTTACCACCAACCTCTCGGAAGAACTTACGGACCCACATATTTAACGTGATCGTATTCCACGTAAACACGGCGGCAGTTTTGGCAGTGGCGGGTATCGAACCCGGGCCTACCGCTAACTTCCCGCGCGCTAATTTGCAATTTAAAATGACCATATGCTTAATTCCATCATCCTCATTCCATTGTTTCATTGTTCCATCATTTAAAATATCCATAAAATTAAAATATCCATTTAAAATATCCAAAAGTTAAAATATACATTTAAAAAATCCATATCGTCCCATCATTTAAAATATAAATATAATAATTTATATAGAGCAAAGGAGCTCTATTCAGAACCGTGACGTCACCTCCACCTTGACGTCCCCACCCACCACCTTCCCTCCTTCAGCGGGGGAGAAACGAAGCGGCACGCCGAGCGGAACGCCGAGAAATTGAAATTCGGAAACTTTTAAAATCCCGATCCTGTGGGCAATACGGAATATTTCCTGACCAGATTGAACTTGTAAGAATGCCAGATGTTTGACCTTTCTAAAAATGTAAATTATTAGTCGAAATTATGAGTACTTTTTACTATGCGAGAATTTAAAAACCAAAAATCGTTTTTTTGAGTCAAAAGTGACTTTTGTTTTAAAATCATAAAAAAATATTAGAATTTGTCCCTGAGATTTGAAATTGATATATTTTTACTCGAAATTCTCTGCTCTTTCTGATGGTGTGATTTGTTTTTTTCTACGATGTCCGGATCGTGGAGAAAAAAGAGCAAAAATGTCAAAAAACGGTCGAAATCGCATAAAACATTAAATAACAAAAAAAATAATTAAAATTTTAAAAATCGGTTTTCACGTGTCCCCTTCTCACCCCCCAGGGTCTCCGATTGCAAAATTTCGTAGCTCTCCGACGCGCGGTCGCGAAACGTATAGTGTATAAGACAGACAGACAGACATTGCCTTTTATTATTTAAGACTAGCCGCCTTTGGCGACCAGCCTGTTCGCTACCCTTGAAAATTCTGACCGTGGCAAACTCGTTGGCGCGACCTACCAGAAAGGTGTAAGGTAACTGCTTGGAAGGCCAGGAAGTGCCACACAATTTAGACCGGAACCCAATGGGGGAGGCATCCAAAGAGACCGTACCCTCCTTCCCCTACCACAAACCTCTCGGAAGGACTTGCAGTCCCACACGTTTAACGTGATCGTACTCCGCGTGAACACGGCTGCAGTTTTGGCAATGGCGGGAATCGAACCCGGGCCTACCGAGTGAAATTCCCGCGCGCAAACCACTGGGCTACCGTGCCATCCGCGACAATCTCCATAACTTTATTTTTATTCGGCAATTTTGGGAATCGAACCCGGGCCTACCAAGTGCAAATCCCGCGCACTAACCACTGGGGTACTTCACCCTCCGCGATATTCTTCATAACTTATTTTTTATTCACCCAATTTAGACCGGAACCAAGTGGGAGAAGCATCCACAGGGACCGTACCCTTCTTCCCCTACCACCAACCTCTCGGAAGGACTTACAGACCCACATGTTTAACGTGATCGTACTCCGCGTAAACACGGCGGCAATTTTGGGAATCGAACCCGGGCCTACCGAGTGCAATTTCCGCGCGCTAACCATTGGGCTACTTTGCCCTACGCGACAATCTCCATAACTTTCTTTTTATTCATCCAATTTAGACCGTACCCTCCTTCCCCTACCACCAACTTCTCGGAAGGACTCACGGACCCACATGTTTAACGTGCTCGTACTCCGCGTAAAACGGCGGCAATTTTGGAAATCGAACCCGGGCCTGGTAACTGGTTGGACGGCCAGGATGTGCCACCCAATTTAGACCGGAACCCAGTGGGGGAGGCATCCACAGGGAACGTACCCTCCTTCCCCTACCACCAACCTCTCGGAAAAACATACGGACCCATATGTTTAACGTGATCGTACTCCATGTCAGTGGCGGAAATCGAACCCGGGCCTACCGCGTGCAATTCCCGCGCGCTAACCACTGGGCTACTTCGCCCTCCGCGACAATCTCCATAACTTTCTTTTTATTCACCCAATTTAGACCGTACCCTCCTTCCCCTACCACCAACCTCTCGGAAGGACTCACGAACCCACATGTTTAACGTGATCGTACTCTGCGTGAACGTGGCGTAAGTTTTGGCAGTGGCGGGAATCGAACCCGGGCCTACTGAGTGCAATTCCCGCGCGCTAACCACTGGGCTGCCGCGCCCTCCGCGACAATCTCCATAACTTTCTACATATTCACCCAATTTAGACGGGAACCCAGTGGGGGAGGCATCCACAGGGGCCGTATCCTCCTTCCCCTACCACCAACCTCTCGGAAGGACTTACGGACCCACATATTTAACGTGATCGTATTCCACGTAAACACGGCGGCAGTTTTGGCAGTGGCGGGAATCGAACCCGGGCCTACCGCTAACTTCCCGCGCGCTAATTTGCAATTTAAAATGACCATATGCTTAATTCCATCATCCTCATTCCATTGTTTCATTGTTCCATCATTTAAAATATCCATAAAATTAAAATATCCAAAAGTTAAAATATACATTTAAAAAATCCAGATCGTCCCATCATTTAAAATATAAATATAATAATTTATATAGAGCAAAGGCGCTCTATTCAGAACCGTGACGTCACCTCCACCTTGACGTCCCCACCCACCACCTTCCCTGCTTCAGCGGGGGAGAAACGAAGCGGTACGCCGAGCGGAACGCCGAGAAATATAAAATCATGACGTCTTTAAAATTGCCATCCTGAAGGCAATTTTCATTATTTCTGGACCAGATTGGACTTGTAAGAATGCCAGATGTTTGACCTTTCTGAAAATGTAAATTATTAGTCGAAATTATGAGTACTTTTCACGATGCGAGAATTTAAAAACCAAAAATCGTTTTCTTGAGCAAAAAGTGACTTTTGTTTTAAAATCTTTAAAAAATATTAGAAATCGAAATTCAGATTTGAAATTGATATATTTTTACTCGAAATTCTCTGCTCTTTCCGATGGTGTAATTTGTTTTTTTCTACGATGTCTGGATCGTGGAGAAAAAAGGGCAAAAAGGCAAAAAACGGTCGAAATCGCATAAAACATTAAATAAATAAAAAAATAATTAAAATTTTAAAAATCGGTTTTCACGTGTCCCCTTCCCTCCCCCCCGGGTCTCCGATTGCCAAATTTCGTAGCTCTCCGACGCGCGGTCGCGAAACGTATAGTGTATAAGACAGACTCACAGACAGACAGACACACAGACATTGCCTTTTATTATATAGAAGAATTGTGTAATTCGTTTTGCTTTTGTGTGGGTTTCCAGCATTTATTGTATAGTTGAATTATTTACATGATTTGAATTATAGGCAAATCATTATAAATCTTAAAATTGAGTAGAAAATAATTATAAATTATATGCACATTAGTAAAAGTTTATAACTTTTAGTTAAGTATAATAGAGTTTATTTAAGAATTATTTGATCAATTAAGCTTGTATGTGATTTCCACCATTTTTTCGAATCCAGTTCATATAGCATATATATATTTAGAATTTTTTTTCACTACGAGCCCATGCTTTTCCAAACTTGAAATTTTTGTATAAGAGATAATAGCATATCAACAAAAAATATTTAAAAGAAATAAAGATACGTCTTTTCAGCACTTCAAGATCAAACGTCAAATTAAGTGACCTTAAAATAAAAAATATCATTTACAGGGTCATGTGACATGTCACAAGAAAGGGCATACCTTAAGCTACAGAATAAGCCTTATTTCAGTCTAATCCATAGATTAGGTCAAAATATACAGATGTTTGAATATATCAAGAATTATGCATAATTTCCAGATTTTCCAAACTTTACTTTTTTATAAATAAAATGATGGCAATAGTTGAAAATACCAAAAGTAATAATTTAAAAGTTTTTGTTCATTTTTCAGTAATTCACATTTTATAATCTTTTATTGACTATTATCTGTATATTTTAACAATATTTTGTTTATTTTCAATACTTTTATTTAATGTTTGATCATTAATTTTGTTTTCTTTTCAATGTAAGTTCAGTTTATGTTTACACTCCGATCATTAGACTTTGAAAATTATTATTTTACAATCATTTAAATTCCAAAACGATTTGCCTTACTTTTTAATCATTCCAATTTGATGTTTCATTTATTTTTTTTTTAAAAGATTTAAAATTTAAGAACATTTTCATTATGAAGAGAGACTATTTGAAGAAGACCCAACTGATTCATCGATTGCAAGAAGAATTCGTTCAAAAATGAGAATGGCAGGCATCCTATAGCAGATATTATTTTTTTCTCAATAGGCTTATTGGCGTATTTTCGCCTAATTCGCGATGTTAAAATAAACTGCACTCACACGCGCAGGAATCTTAATGCATTTCGTCTGCAACCTCGTCCCTTTGAAATACTTTAACAAGCATTGCAGATGTCTCCGTATTACAGTTCCTGATGATTCGATTCCTACTCATTACACAACAACTTAATAATTAGCCCTTTTCGTTTTTCTTGCTTTGTCCTAACCTTTTAAATTCTCCTCTAAAGGTACCCTTTAAATCACTTTACCCTGGATAAACCTGACACAGACGAACGTTCACTAGATAAAGTTGTTAAGGACATTTTTATGGGAATACTCCCAAAAATGACTTTAGGTTAAAATGAATCCTATTTTCGCATGTTAAATTCTGAAAACGTGTATTTAAAATTTTAGGTGAACACTCAGTGAACTGACTACTCAATATAGGTTAAAATAGACTTTTTGACATCTCTTGACGAGATGATTTTCAAAGCGCCCCAAATCCAATCTCCGCTCTCAATATTGCCAAATTCAATTCTTCTTTAAAGCTACCACGAACATTTTGTTTTACATTTATCCAGAATTTTAACCCAGCTTATATTTATAAAGTACTTGAATAACTAAAAATGCTATTATTGAAAAATGTGTCTGAAGATTTAGAGTTCGGAGGAGGCCTACAGTCTGCTTGCTCTTCAAGTTCCATAACAAAAAGGTGAATGGGTCCCAACTAAAAGGTGAATAGGTCCCAACTAAAAGGTGAATGGGTCCCAAATAGAAGGTGAATAGGTTCGAACTAGAAGGTGAATGGATCAAAACTAAAAGGTGAATGAGTCCCTACTATAAGGTGAATAGGTCCCAACTTGACTTGAAATTTTATTGCTGTAAAGGGCTTCCCCTATTTAGACTAGAAAATAAAATTTAAAAAAAAATCGAAATAATATTTTACATACCTCTTGAGATCGCAATGGACAGCAGAGCAGTATTGGAGAGAGACCTGAAATCAGATGCCAGAACCTGAAAAAGACATGAGAAAAATAAATCACCTAAGAAATTCTCATTCTTACTCGTTCTATCTTACGTAATCAAAAAAGAAGAATGTTTTTTCCAACGCTGTTTCAACCAAATTCTATTTATTTTTTAAATATATCGAACAGTTGCATTTTGAACATTCTACAACATAGTTGTCTGCCTGTTTGTACATTCGCGTGGTAACTGCCGTAAAAACGACTCTATCAAAATGAAATTTTAGTATGTTGTTGAGACGGTCTGTGGGACATATGGGAATATAAATGAGTAATATCACCCAACCAGTTTTGAATTGAATCCGGGTTGATAAATGAAATACATTGAACCCTAAGGGACCTCATTTTTCAAACATTTTTTAAGCGAAGTTAAAAATCACAAATTGCAGCAAAAATTTTAGGAAATATTCAAATTATCCTATAAAATATACAAAACAAATCAGCAGAATAAAGTCGGTAGTTTTTTAAATAAAAATTAAAATAATAATGACACCCATATTATTGCGTGAAACATTTCAAAATAACATATGGCATCCATCTTCTTCCCAGTGTAAAAATCGTGATTTTTAAAGCTCTTTTAAATTTATATTTAGTATTGCATCCGTCCTAAACCTGCTTTATTTGTGCGTATTTTCTGTGTATCTATATTCTGCGCCAACGAAATTACAATTTTTTTAGTTTAAATGATCAACATATTTTGATTATTTCAACAACGAAGCTTAATTTTTATGAATATATAATGTAAACAAATTATTGTAGCATGAGTTGTATAAGCATTGCTGAAATGTTTCACTCAAAATTATTTAGCGGGAATATAAGTGATTTATGAATGAAATATTCATTGATTTTACATAAAGAAGCAAACGATTTTATAGCATTGTTATTTTATGGCGTTTATAATTTTAAAGCATTTTATAGCATAGATATATTTTATAGCATATACGATTTTATAGCATATATTTTGATGAAGCTTTACATTTTCACGTAAAATAAATTATTATACTGTGATAATTTTAAAAATATCACAGCTGAATGTATCGAATTTTAGAGACGTTTAAATAAAATTACATTTCAGTTGGAAAATATTTCACAATCAATGCTTTATGCATGATTGATCTTCCTTGGTTAAGATATCTGATACTTGTTTTGCGGCATCCAAAAAAGTAAGAAGAGCATAACTCTATAGTTTGATAAAAGTTGTGATATCGTCGCAATCTAATATTTTTTTAATTAATACGTTATTTATTTCTTGTGACTTAAGTAAACGCATAAAAGCAATACACATTTTCTGCGGAGGACTGTGGTATTTCTTCGTGTTCCACTTTTCTCCCGGTAGACTTTTCTGCGCATGCATGCCTTAGAAGGTTTAACAAAGGATCCAATAATATACAAATAATTTCATCATTGACAATCATTGAATTTAAACAATCATGTGTATATAATAATCCTATGGAACTGATTGTTTCTTTTACTCGCTTTCTACATTTGCGGAGTGTGTGCACGGGGATTTGGTTTGAAACCAGGAAAATATTTGTCAATGGTTTGGAAATTGCGTAGTGTTATCTGAAAATGTATTACTTAAGTAGTGTCCACTTATTTACGACCTGGGCAATGCCAGGTAATTCGTTCTAGTCAAGGAAAAAAACAAAATTTTGAAATCCATTTTAAGACAACATAAACTTAGCAATTTAATTTTATTAGCTACTAAGAAGAATTACCTGCTGTTGCCCACATCGCAAATAAGCGATGGATACTTATACTATTCAGAGATGACTGACCAAAGGAAAAATTAGGTGTCGGCGTCCAATAAGGCGGCTATCACTAACCCCTCAACATAGGCAGAGCCGTCTCGATGGCTGCCGATCTCGGTCAACCCGGACAGTGCCTAATTGGAGGCATGTCGCATTTAGCGACAAATCCCGTTTCTCTCTTACTGCTGATGACCATCGCATACGTGTGTGGAGGAGTACTGTCCAGCTTTCCGATCTCATATGTGTTGTTGACCTGCACACAGCCATCACACATGGTGTGACAATCTAAGATCTATCTCGTAGGATAGCCGATCTCCTCTAGTTGTGATGCAAGCTAATCTGACATCTCACATGTACGTCAACGATATCCTGCCTGTGCTGAAAAGCCAGCCAGATTCCCTTTACCAACAAGACAGCGCTCGACCCAATACTGCACGACATTCTCAACAATGTCTTCGAGGATTTAATACCCTCCTATAACCATCCACGGTCCTAGACATATCACCCATGCTAGGATGGCTATTGCAGCTTTCTTAGATTACCACTGAATTTAGCTGACCCGTTGCAACATTTGTGGTAAAACCTACAGAGGGACATAAGCAATTTCATTGACACTTTGCACCGCACCAAATAATGGCTTGTATAGCTGCCAGGGGAAGATTTACTACTTATTAAAATGTCATTTTCTTGTTGCCACAAATTCTTAATAAAGCGTTTTTGGTTTTACTCCCGAATTCTAATCATTTACATATCAACTCAAACGCAACACAAATAAAAGAAACACTTGAAGCCACAGTTTCTTTACTTAAGAAGTAAAAAATTAGAATAATACTTGTTGCTCCTGCAAGTTTTTTATCCGATTGGAGTGTAATTTTCGGAGATCACTTATAACACCGAAAAAATCATATATTCCAAACCATATAAACATATTTTTTTTAATTCACGAATTCAGAAAATAGCAAATAAAATAGCACTCAAAGTCCTTTACCGAGATATCGCTACCTTAACTTCTCTTTCACAGTCAAAACTGAACAAAAATGATTTTACAATCAAAATGTCGATATATTTTTGGGCTTAAATGTTCGCAGCTTTTAAAGAACATAGATTTCTGTTTTTCAAATCTCACCGAGGTGCATAGTACGGATATCTGAAGAACCTCCGATTACCATTTTGCCTCAGCCCGACGCTTTAATTTTCAGCTACAGGCGACACACACAGAAAGACAAATACCTTCTTTTATTTTTGAGTCTAACATCAGTTCAAAACTTGATGTTGAATAAAACACGCTATGAAATGCAAAGGACATTGATTTTACTTACATATCAAAATTTGAACAGAGAGAGAGAGAAAATGAAGACATGCTCGAGCAATGGTGTATACATAACCTCTTTGACGAAATTCATTATTTTCTGTACTTACTGAAGAACTTTTTCTCTCTCGATCTCAAAGTACGGGATTGCCAAAAGAATGTCACGAAATAAAATGCATGCATTAATAAAATATAAATCATGACACATACGAATTCAAATACATACAAAATGCACCAGAAAATTTTGCTTATTTCAAGAATTCTGTGGCGGAAAAAAAACCTTGTTCCCTGTTTCTTAATTATTAATTTAAAGACTTCTGTGCATTCCATTATAAATTGAATTTTTTAAAAATCACTTTTTTCTCTCTTTATCATTGTAAATTTAAAAAATCGTCTGTTCATTTTTCGATTGTTTAATTTTAAAATGGGCTGACTCTTTAATCATTTACATTGTGAAAAATTCATAGCTTTTCCCAGACTAAATTCTAAAAAAGTTTTATTTTACGCTTAATAATTTAAATATGAAAACTTGTGTTTACTTTCCGCAATTTAAATTTTAAAAAAACTTTGTTTATTTTACAATTATTTAAATTTAAAAAATAATTCATCTTGTACAAATGAAATTTAAAAACCTCTATTTACATCCAAATATCCTTAATAAAAAAAATTGTTTATTGTTACTTATTTAAATTTCAAAAACTTTGCTTTTAGTAACTGAAACTTGTATTTTTCCACAATGGTGAAATGGTAAACCGACGTATTGACAAATTACTTGCAGGAAAATTATCATCCACATGCATTTGGGTGTACCCCAGATATTTACTTTCCCTAATGTATAGAGAATAATGGAATCGTGTCGAAAATCGCAACTCAAATTTTCGACGGATCTACACCTTTTAAGATCTAGAATAGAAAAACTTTATTTTTTGAGTAACGTCTGTATATGTTTGTTTGTTTGTTTGTCTGTCTGTCTGCGCAATATATGTATCCATACTAACACAAAAACTAATGGAACCAATTTCATAAAAAAATATAGGCAAGTCACATGTGGGTGACCCTTGTGCTGATTAGATTTGGATACGATTCGGGAAAAAAGCCTTATATACGAAATGGTCCGCAAAAGTCGTCCAAATCTAAAATAAAAGACTACGTATGCTCAAATGTATCCATTAAATACTTGTTTGATACGTCATTTTTAAGGACGAAAATAATAAGATCCACTCCATTATTCTAGCCGCACCCGAAATAATTATTTTTTTCACATTTTTGCTTCGCCGCTTTTGAAAATAAGTCCAGTGACCCGATGAAAACGAAAATTGAGTTAAAAGTGCCCTTTGAGTGCCATTTCAAAAAATCTGATGTGGGCAGCCCATGACTTTATTTACATAATGCGATGAACTTACTTCATTTACAGTCAAAACATGATGTATAAGATCCATAACACTGTGGTTTTATCGTTGAATTGTACATTCAGAGATTTCACGGATGACAAATTGTAAAACTATTTCAAAGTACCCAATTGACTTATATTTCGCGCAACTCTAAATAAACAATTATCAATATTGATAGCATCCTCAATAAGCGATATTGTCCATACATTAAAATATTTTAACACTGAATTTATCAATTAAGCGTCATTTTCATTAACTGAGCGCCATTTTTGCAATTTCGACTATTTTTTTGTCATCCTGGAGCTAAATATCGTCAAGTTGGTGATGCTTTGCTAAATTATTCGCCAAGTTCCCCAAATGCAAAACCAAGTGTTACAGATATAAGGAGAGATGAGCATTTCTTACACACTAGAAGGTATGCCAGTGTTATGACGGAAATCAGAATTTGCTAAACATTACTTCCCATATGGCATCATATTTATCAATTTGGCAATATTTTTGTCCCTTTGACAACATTTAAAATAGTCGCCAAGTTGGCGACGTCCCACTAAATTGCTCGTCAAGTGTTACAGATGGACAGAGAAATGGATTATTCTTACAGTCTACTCTTTCATCAGTCAATCGTCATTTTTATTGATTTAGCGTATATTTTCATTAATTTGGCGATATTTCCATTAATTTGGCGATATTTTCATTAATTTGGCAACATTTTCGTTAATTTGGCAAAAGTTAAAGAGTCGCCAAGTTGGCGACATTCCGCCAAAATCTCGCCAAGCGTTATGGACGAAGAAATAAGTTATTCGTATAGCAGATAAATGACTATTGTCATCCAAATACAACAGTATTACCCAAAGTATCTTTTCTCATGAATGAAACGAACTAGATCTGCGAGAATGATGTCACCCAATTTATCGCATGATATTACATATGAAAAATGAACATATTTCACAATAGTTAATATTCGTTTTTTAATTTATATGATTTTTTAATAATTTTATTTGGAAAATGTACAATATCTCGAGAACCGTTCATGCTAGCATTCCAAAATTTGTGTCCATCGTTTTCTAATAATAAATTGTATCAGAAATATTTATTTGTGTAACCTTATTAAATGATTTGATTTTTTTCAAAATTTAACTTGAAAATTTAAGGGGGAGGGAGTAGTCTGAACATTCGATTGCGTAAAAAACAGTAGGCTTTCAGTATTCACAGACTGTACTTTTTATAACAAATTTCATTCAAATCGCTCAATTCATTGTTCGTGAGATATCGTCTCCACACACACATTTGAAAAAACGTTTTATTGTGTTCGGGGATGCTAGAAATGTGCTCTCCCGTCGAAAACTCAAATTCAAATCTTCGACCCCGTCACAATTCTTTCCTTATTCATTATACTACATACACTACGTGACAGTGAAAATGAGACACCAAGGAGGAATGGGCAGACAAATATGCAAATTGCAGGGTAGTCGCAGCTCATCGAGTTATGTAAATGATGCGAAATATGTAGCTGAGTTGCGCACGTTGAGTGAGATATAAAGGAAGGAACCTGCAGAATTGGCAATTGTCGCGCCGCTCTGTCTGCCAGGGAAATTATTTTGCCATTTTTTGATCTCAGAGGAAACGTGTAGCAGCAGAGAATGCCAGGCTGCCGCCAATCGAGACAGTTCCAGCAGAGAGACGATTTCACGAGGGGTATGGTGATCAGACTGAAGAGTATATTGATCCATACGTCAAATCTCAGCGAACAGCAACCTACATGCATCCACGGTGCACCGACTGTGGGGAGAATGGTTTAAACAAGGGATTGTATCACGTCTGAGGGGCACCGGTACCGCCAGAGCGACGTCAGCACGCGTGGACTGACATATTCGCCGTCAAGCATTGGCGGCCCAGCAGGGCACTTCCGTCTCCAGTTGGCATCACTTGCAGGACACCCGTGATGCTCCCATATCGACCAGAACCATTATCCGGTGATTGGTCACCGGTGACCTACACTCATGGCGCCTGTTAAGAAGACTAGAATGACCAAATAGCACAGATGGCTCCGTTTGCAACGGTGTCGGGATAGCGCCACGTGGATGGCTGGATAGCAGAGTGTCGTGTTCTCAGACGAGTCAAGCTTCTGTTTTAGCAATGACAGTTGCCGTGTAGGAGTCTGCCTCCAAAGTGGTGACAGGTTCAATCGGGCCGCATCTGTGGATCGCCACACCCTGCGACAATATTTCTTCCCGACCGTTCAAATTGTTGCTCTAGACCTCGGGTGAGTCGGTCGGTCTGAGTCTTCAACGCCGCACGACAACGCGGCATCATGGTTTGGAGCGCTATCGACTGCGATAGCAGGTCACCTCTGGTCCATATTGAGGGCATTATGACGGCCCAACGATACGTGAATGACGTGCTGAGGCCAGTGACACTACCCTTCTTTCAGGGGGTGTCCAATACCATTTACCAGCAGGATAACGCCCGACCATACACGACTCGCATCAGCCAACATACCCTGTAAGGTACCCAGGTTCTTCCCTGGCCTACAGACATCCCTGATCTCTCATCAATCGAACACGTAGGCGGCATTGGACGTCACTTGCGTCCCTACCACCGCCGCTTTTAGAAGACGAACTGAGGCAAATGGTTGACACAGAATGGGCAGCCATCTCTCAGGACACCACTCGCACGCTCATTGGATCGGTACCTAGACATGTTGCTGCCTATATCGCCGCCTGCGTTGGTCCTACAGCTACTGATCAGGTGGTGCTATCGCTCAGTGTATCGGTGTGCCATGTTGCAATAAACATCACTTATTGTTCATTGCTGTCTCTCTGCCTATTTTCATCACTTTCTGCCCACTCTTTAGTGTCTCATTTTTACTGTCACGTAGTGTAAAAGGAAAGTAATAACGATGCGTCTTATTTTGTACCATTAAACTCCATTTAATGAATCATTGAAGAAATAAAGAGAAATTGATATTGAGTCTGTTGGGGAAGCCATGCACCGCTCACATCAGATTTTTTCTATAGCAAGTATTTTAAAGGGCAGGGTCGTTTAAGATCATTGGTTCAATGGACGACATTTTAACAATAGACTTCTGAATGAACCAATTTGACTCGAGACAACAAAGAAAACCCATTAAAATAACATCCTTAAAAGTACAGATATAAATATTTATGTGGCTAACATCGTCCTTCCGATAGTGTAGGATAAACTGACTGTTGGTTACTGACCAAAGTTCGCTCAGGACTTTGGAGTATTGCACTTAACATCTGCAAATGTATTTAAAGTTTTGGAACGGGCAACGTAAAATATGTCATAATACACTTTTTGAGCTCTCTCCTACTTTGCAATATATCTTCTATTTTTGGGAGGGATTTTTACATATTTTATAGATGATGGTTTTAATTTTGTGGCGGAGGCCCAGAAGTTTGAGCTTTATCTGACATAGAAAAGTTCTTTTAAAATTACTTTTAGAACGCCCGAAATTCACCCTTCTAACTTTGATATAATATGGCAAAAATTATTTTCCCGAAAGCTACTTTGAAAATCTGGAATCTTAGCATAGCTTCTATTTGTGTAAAAGTATTTGTGACACCCAGAAATTGTTCTCACATGAAACACTTTTATTTGAGTATTTATGGTGGCCAGAACACCGAACAAAGCGTGCAGACTGGCTAGCACCGAAGTTTATGAGGACTTGAACTTTTAGGTCAAAAGTCTATGAATTTAGGTGTGCAAGATCAAAGGGGCTGAGAGGGGCCTTGCTATATGCGAAATAATGCCATTGGGTTGAGAAGAACCAATGAGCGCCAGGGGGAAGAAGGGCGGAGCTACCCCCCCCCCCCTTTCCCGCCGAAGGAACCACAGCTTGGATGAGAAGAAAGAAATCAGAGTTCGGAGCCACACACCCCAGAGTTGTGGACGAAATACACGAGTTTCAGTTATAGACAAAATGAGAGTGCAGTAGCATACGAAAGGCAACGAGGAGCAGAAATGGAGATCAGACATGAAAAGAAAATAATCACGAATTTTGACTTAAAGTACGAGTAGTTGTTGAGTGTCCCGTAGAGGTAATCTATGTGCAAGTGCATTATAGTACGAGTAGGAGCCACACACCCCAGAGTTGTGGCAAGAGTGATGAAAACCTTGGAGAGATGATAAGCCCAAGATTAAACTGGAAGGTATGTGCTCTGATTGTTACCGGTCCTAGACACCATCGTAAAACTAATAATTCTAGTCGCATATCTCCCCTCGGTAAAATAATTAAATGAAGATTGATAATAAATGAAAATTGATATTAATGATAAATTGATGTTATTGATAAATTGATGTAAATTAATAAATTACATTTAAAGTTTAAATAGTCTAATCTTTTTATATTAATTAATAATGCTTTTCAGGACTTACACAAAAGGTAAAAATAATTGGAGGGTTTATTGCGGCACAATAACGAGCAATGTACGTTTTAATGTTTATTCCACTGTAAATGTGGCGATCGCAATAGAAAAAATCTGATGTGGGCAGCACATGACTTTCCCTGCAAACTTATATCCACGTTCTATTTATTTCAATTAAATTTAATTCACTTTTAATCCAATTTTCGTTCTCCTTTGATAACTAGACTTATTTTCAAAGGTGGCGTGAAAAAATACGAAAAAAACTAATATATCTCGAGAACGGCTAGTCCTAATGTAATGGGGTTGGTCTTATTCTTTTCTTCGTTAAAAATTACGTATTAAACAAGCATTTAATGGACATATTTGAGCATACGTAGCTTTTTAGTTTAGATTTTGATAATTTTTGCGGGCCATTCTGCAAAAAAAGGCAGGTTATTTTTTTCCGAATCGTACCAAAATCTATTCAGCACCAGGATGACCTATACGTGACTCATCTACCGAATTTTGTGAAATTCGGTCCATTAGTTTTTCAGCTACAGTGGATACAAGCTTTTGCGGGCCATTTCACAAAAAAGGCGGGTTCTTTTATTCCGAATCATACCCAAAACTAATCAGCACCAGCCCCGCCCACAAGTGACTTACCTACCAAATTTTGTGAAATTCGGTCCATTAGTTTTTTAGTTACAGTGGATACAAAATCTGCACAGACAGACAGACAGACACACAGACACACAGACACACACACAGACAGACAGACAGACACACAGACACACACACAGACGTCACGCTAAAAATGGTTTTTTCGTATTCTAGAGGTCTCGAAACGTGTAGATCCGTCGAAAACTCGAGTTGTGGTTTTCGGCATGATTCCAATACTTTCCCTATACATTACCATGTATTGCAGGGAAAGTAAAAGTAACTTAAAGTTAAAACTTAACTTTAATTATTATTAAGCATTAAAGACATGGCCGTTAATCTCATACAGTGGATTAAACATTAAAACGTGCATTGCTCGTTATTGTGCCGCCTGCAAAGGGGGATCGAACTGTTTGGGCTAGACTATGTCATATACCTGTCTTTTTTAGAGGTTCTTAGTTTGGGATGGACGCTGTCGCACTCGTAAATAAAAGGTTAAGATTCGTATAACTAAAAATGCATTCACAATGCCATCTTGAAAAAAGCTACTTAAAATTACTTACTACTAAGAATTTTTATATTTTTACATTTATCTAGAATAATAGCCGAGCTTATGTTTATAAAAAATATTCAAAATATTCATATCAAAATTCGTATAACTAAAAATGTGTTCACACTGTCAACTTGAAGAAATTAGGTTGAAGATTTTTGATTGAGATGAGGGAAAAACCCTCCCCAATCTCCTTTAAAGAGCTCGCCACCCGCTCCACTCGACCGTCTGCGATTGAATGGTAAATCGTACTCAACCTCACTTGAACTTCTATCACGAAAAAATAGGTCCCCTCTCTAAACGTTGAAAATAAAAATAAAAATCTGATGTAAGCAGTACATGGCTTTCCCTACAAATTCAAATGTATTCCCATATTTTTTTTATTGGCAATTGACAGTTTTAATGCACTTTCGTTTAATTTGGCAACTTAATGCAATTTAAATTTTTCAGCTCTGCAAAATGCCGCAGAATAAAATATCTCGAGGACAGTTCATTCCCGAGTCTTGGAGTCAGTTTTATTCGCTCAGTTTTATTCGCAAAAATTACATAAAGAACAAGTAATTAATTAATACTAGCCAGATACCAGTTGAAAATCAACGGTCTCACTATAAACATCCCCTAAATAATGTAAATTTTTGAATAATTCGCGTTTAATATTTATTCGGGAAATCGAATATTTTGGTGTGCAGAACCCCCTAAAGAAGAAAACATTGGGAAACTTAAATTGCGCACTTCTTCCTTTCGAGCTATCTACCCGTACACAAAGTCTATCTCATCCCGAAGCATGCTATTTTATAATTTTCCCTTTTGAACGTTTTTCTATGAAGCACATCCATAAATGAACATTTAAAAAAATATATTCGTCTTGGGTTTATTATGAGATGATTGGCCAATATACCAAGTATCAAACCCCTATCACATTTAAAAAGAAGCTTGCCTCATTTATTTGGAAAACCAAATATATTGGTGTGCGGCACCCCTTAAAGTAACAAATATTGGTAATCTGATATTTCACACATTCTTCCATTCAAACTATCTACCCGTACACCACATGTGAAGTCTATCCTGTCGAGAAGCATGTTTTTGCTATCATTTCACTTTTCGAAAAAACATTTGTGCAGCACCTCCTTAAATGAACATTTTTTGAAAAACCGTATTCATCTTGGGTTTTCTTATCAAATGATTAGCCTATATACTAAATGCCAAGCCTCTACCACATTGTAAAGGAAGCGTTATCCATTTGTTCGCAAATCGAATATTTTAGCGAGCGGCACCTCCTACAATAGCAAATGTTGGAAAACTGAAATTGCACGTTTTCTTCCTTTCCAACTTTTTACCCATGCACCAAATTTAAAGTCCCTATCTCATCGCGAAGCATGCTTTTTCTATCATTCCACCTTTCGAATATTTTGTGTGGAGTACCCACACCCTTAAATATACATTTTTGAAAATCTCTATTCTTCTTGTGTTTTCTATCAGATGATTCGCTCATATACCAAATAGAAAGCTTCTATCACGTTTTAAAAGGGGCGTTTCTCCTTTATTTCGAAAATCGAACATTTTGGTGTGCGACACCCTTAAAGTAGAAAATATTGGTAAAACTGAAATTGCACACTTTATTCCTTCTAAACTATCTACCAGTACACCAAATTTGATATCTCTATCTCATCCCGAAGCATGTTTTTTTATCAATTCACCTTTCAAACGTTTTTCTCTGGAGCACCTCCTTAAACGAACATTTTTGAAAAACTATATTCGTCTTGGGTGTTTTCGTTAAAGGATTAGCACATATACCAAATTTCAAGCCTCTATCAAACTTTAAAAGGAGGCGTTTCTCTTTTATTCGGAAAATAGGACATTTTGGTGTGCAGCACCCCCCTTAAGCGAAAAATATTTGAAATCTGAAATTGCACACTTTCTTCCTTTCGAACGATTGACCCATATATCAAATTTGAAGTCTATATCTTATAACAAAGAATACTTTCCTATCATTTCATTTTTAGAACGTTTTGGGGTGAAGCACCACCTCTAGAGAACGTTTTCTAAAAATTCAATTTTTCCAGGGGGTTTTATCGAACGTCCGAGCCGTGTACCAAATTGCAAGTCTCTATCTATTCGGGAAGTGCCTAAAAAAGCGTGACAGACGGACACCTGATAATTAATATATATATAGATATTTGAGCAATTTTATATATTTCACATTTTCACAATCTTTGTGGGCCATTTAACAAAAAGGGTCGGTTATGTTTTTCGAACCATGCAAAATCTACTCAGTATCAGAATAACCATTAAGGGATGCGACTACTCAATTTAAAGAAATCTCATTAAATGGTTTTTCACTACAGTGCAAAATGTATTTAGTTCCCGTAAATTAAAAAATCTGATGTGGGCAACACATGACTTTCCTTATATAATGCAATGAATTTACTACTTTTACAGTTAAAAAAAATGTTATTTCTATAGAAGATACTTATATTCCTTCCAAGATATTGAATTTGCTTCAATGAGTCGTCATTTTCATTGATTTAGCGTCATTTTTATCCATTTGGCGAGATTTTTGTTAATTCGGCAACAATTAAAAATGTCGCCAAGTTGGCGACATTCCGTCAAATTCGTCGCTCAAATCTCGCCAAGCGTTATGGACGGAGAAATAAGTTATTCTTATAGCCGATAAATGACTATTGGCGTTCAAATACAAAAATATTACTCAAAGTATCTTTTTTCATGAATGGAACGAGCTGGTTCCACGAGAATGATGTCATCAAATTTATCGCATGTAATTTTATATGAAAAGTGAACATGTTTCTCAATAGGAAATATATTTTTCTTATTTTATATGACTTTATGATAATTTTTTTGAAAAATGTGCAATATCTCAAAAACGGTTCATGTTAGCGTTTTAAAATTTATGTCAATCGTTTTCTAATGAAAAATTACATAAGAAATGTCTATTTACATAACTTTATTAGTGGTTTTGATTTTTTGACGATTTTTTCAAAATTTCACTCGAAAATTTAGGGGGTTCTGAACATTCGATTGCGTATAATAACAATAGGCTTCTAGTGTTTACGGATTGTGATTTTTGTACCAAATTTCGTTCGAATCGGTCCATTCGTTCGTCAGTTATCGTCTCCACTGACTCACTGACACACACACACACATCACTTCAAAAATGTTTGATTCGTGATCAGAGATGCTTGAAACGTGCTCTCCCGTCGAAAACTCGAATTCGAATTTTCGACCACGTCACAATACTTTCCTTATACATTATGTATATAAGGAAAGTAAAAACTTTAATATCACGTGAAAGGTCCATTTTAGAGAAATGGGATTAGTCTTAAGAGTATCCGTTTCATTGTCAAAAACTTACGTTTTAAACATATATTTAATTGATACATTTGAAGTGTTTTATTTTATTTCTTGGCGATTTTTAAGAGGCATTTTGCTAAGAAAGAAAGGTTCTTTTTATTCGAATCGTACCAAAATCTATCCAACACTAAGGTAACCCACAAGCAACTTTTCTACGAAATTTTGAGAAATTTGGTCTATGAGTTTCTCTGTTAGAGTAGATGCATACAATTTTTATGGGCCATTTCGCAAAAAGAGGCTTTTATTTCGAATTCTACCAAAATCTATTCAGCACAAGTGACTTATCTAACAAATTTGTGAAATTTGGTATTTTAGTTTTTCAGCTAGAGTAGATACAAAAATTTTTGCGGGTCATTTCTCAAAAAAGGCAGATACTTTTATCACAAATCGCGCCTAAAATGAGTCATCACCAAGGTGACACAGAAGTGACTTACCTACCAAATTTCATGAAATTTGGTCCATTAGTTTTTGACAGAGTAGATACATATATCGTACAGGCTGATAGACACACACACACAGCCGTCACGCTAAAAATAGTTTTTTCGTGTTCTAGATGTCCCAAAAATCTGTAGATCCGTCAAAAACTTGAGTTGCAATTTTCGGCATGATTCCAATACTTCCACTATACAGGGTGCCCCAAACACATTAATCTCGGCTTTTATTCCTTAAATATTGATCTTAGACATATATAATAAATTACAAAGTTGCGTAAAAAAAGGTGCAGAATTTTATGAAATCGATAAAAATTTCACGGAATTAAATTTGAAGAAATACAAAATTTAAATTTTTATACGGTCCACGTAAAAAAAAAAACCATTTCCAATAAGTAAAATGTGCCCAATACACTAATAAGGTGGTATACAAAATTCCAGAATTTTATCATAAAAAGTCTCAGAGATATGTTTAAATAAAGTTGGTGAGGGATTAATCACACATTAAAATATAAATGTTTACAGCAAGAGTGCAAACGACGCAACGCAGAAATATATCATAGGCAAATAATATCTGCCCTCTTATCTTTAATGGATCTTTGACATGGATGGAAAACATTTTGAACAAGCTTTGTAATCTTTGTGTAAAGTTATTATTTCTACACAGTATAGATACTTTTGTACCAATAAATAGCAGAAAAATTATTATTTATGTAATCATTGTTTTCTTTCGTAATTTGTGTATGACCTTTGAAACCCGATCTGCCGACATGATTTTTCCCCTTTGAGAACCCATGTCGATGCATCGAAAAGTGGTTTAAGTCAGCATATTCGTATTTTCATATCATTGGGACTTTTTATGGTAAAATGCTGAAATTGTGTACATCACCTTATTAGTGTATGATGCACATTTTACTCATTGGAAATGTTTTTAGTACAGGGGGCCGTGAAAAAAATTTGCATTTCTCAAAATTTAATTCCCTTGAAAATTTTAATCGATTTCATAAAATTCTGTACCTTTTTACGCAACTTTATAATTTATTATATATGTCTAAGATCAATATTTAAGGAATAAAAGCCGATGTCAATGTTTTGGGGACACCCAGTATATTACCATGTATTGCAGGGAAAATGAAAAGGAAAATCCAAATAACACTATTTACATACCAACAGTTTTTCCAGATCCTAATAGACTCCAGAAAATCAGCGGATTCCAGCCTTTTCTACATTCATACCAGACCCTGAAACAAAACGATTCATTTATACCACCGGCATTTCGAAGATAGTTTCGTTAAAACGAATAAAAATTCCACCAAGAAATGCATTTTTAACAAAATTGCAAATTTTCAATATCTTGTACTTCATTAAACAAGCAATCCAAAGCCGAGTTTTAGGATATTTTAAAATGCACTCAAAGGGGGAAAAATAATAAATTATTTCATTTTCATCTCATACAATGAAAGTAGGCGACTAGAAAATAATATGTCCTTAAAAATCTCTAAAATACCCTCCCCCACACTCAATGTACCTAATTACATACTATTTAGAAAGGGTGATGATTTTATGAATTTAAAGAATGCTGTCCGATATAGTGCAGCATTTTAATTTAGAATCAAGTTTTATAAAATTTCTAACCACCCACTTTTACTGTGTGAAATGAAAATAAGAGAATTTATTCTTCTATTGAGTGTATTTTAAAATAAAAGTGAGTTTGTTTTTCCCGCTTGTTTTCAACCTTTTAGTACATGTTACTTTATGTGAATTCTTAAAACGTGTCCCGTCAAAACAAAGAATTAAAATCTACAGCATAAAACAACGACGTGACACATTTATTGTTACTAAGACTAGTAGAACCTTGGAAACACGACACATTTCACATTTTTATCGAATATTATCGATTTCGTATTAAATGTTCGTATTGAATCATTTTGTGTCAATAGATAAGCAATGAAATAGGGGCACACCTTTTGGTACTTCCTACTTATACTAGACTGTGCAATATCGGTATTCTGTGAGTTCTTCATTTTTCTGTTTTAAATGTGTTTTCGTGCTGAACGTAAGTGTAAAATATTCTGTGTTAAATGTTCGTCTGCGAAGAAAACTGCACTTTGCATGTACTTGCATTCTTGCGGCGTTGACTTCCGCATCGAGAGTCCGTTGTAGGTAGATGTATTAGTTTCGTTTGATTATTTTTTCGACCCGCCAGTTTAAAGCAAGCGCCTTGGATAGAGTAATTTTCGAATGACATGATGTTTGCTGTGACGTCAGATTGGTAGCAGTTGAAAATGGGCGCTAGCTTGTTCGTGGAGATGGAACAAAGAAAGCAACTATGACGGACCTAGACACGGTCCTATCTAAAATTTAAATAATGTAAAAATGTAAAAAAATAAATTTAAATTTCCATTTCCAGCATTTCAATGTCCTTCATGTTATGGAGATCCAACCAAGTAGATTTGTAAGTAAATCTTATTTCTAAAAGGATTCTAAGAAAGGAATGAACCACAGAATTTAGCTCGATCCATATGCTTTATAACCTATATATAATATATTTGGTTATACGTTTATATTTCAGATAGACTGTATTCTGTAAAGTACTGTGGTGCAAACTTTAGACTATACAGTTATTCCTCTGGTGTTCCTCAGGGTTCTAATCTGGGCCCACTCCTTTTTACTTTCCTTATATACATAATGTATAAGGAAAGTATTGTGACGGGGTCGAAAATTCGAATTCGAGTTTTCGACGGGAGAGCACGTTTCAAGCATCCCTGATCACAAATCAAACATTTTTGAAGTGATGTCTGTGTGTGTGTGTGTGTGTGTGTGTGTGTGTGAAAGTATGTGTGTGTGTGTGTGTGTGTCAGTGAGTCTGTGGAGACGATAACTAACGAACGAATGGACCGATTCAAACCAAAATTGGTACAAAAATCACAATCCGTAAACACTGGAAGCCTATTGCTTTTATACGCAATCGAATGTTCAGAAGTCCCCTAAATTTTCGAATGAAATTTTGAAAAAATCGCCAAAAAATCAAAACCACTAATAAAGTTGCACAAATAGACATTTCTTATGTAATTTTTCATTAGAAAACGATTGGCATAAATTTTAGAACGCTAACATAAACCGTTCTTGAGATATTGCACATTTTTCAAAAAAAATATAAAAAAATCATATAAAATAAAAAAAATATATTTCTTATTGAGAAACAGGTTCACTTTTCATATGTAATACCATACGATAAATTGGGTGACATCATTCTGGTGGATCTAGCTCGTTCCATTCATGAAAAAAGATACTTTGAGTAATACGTTTGTATATGAAAGCCAATAGTCATTTGTCTGCTGTAAGAATAACTAATTTCTTCGTACATAACGCTTGGCGAGATTTTAGCGACAAATTTAGCGGAATGTCGCCAACTTGGCGACTTTTTGAAATGTTGCCAAATTAACGAAAATCTCGCCAAATGGATAAAAATGACGCTAAATCAATGAAAATGACGACTAATTGTCGAAAATTCAATATCTTGGAAAGAATATTAGTATCTACTATAAGAAAAACCTATTTTTTTTACTGTAAAAATAGTAAATTCATTACATTATATAAGGAAAGTCATGTGTTGCCCACATCAGATTTTTTTAATTGTTATTAATGAAATTTCCCGGATTTTTAAAACGGCTAAATGTCTTATGTTTGCAGACGATTTGAAGCTTTATATGAAAATCAACTCATTAACTGATTGTGAACTGATGCAGAGAGATCTAGATGAACCGTATAACTTGCCTGAACTAAATAAACTCCATTTAAATATTTCTAAATGCTATGTTATGAGCATTGCTAGGATCCATAGTATTCTTAATTACAATTATATTTTAAATAATTTATCTCTATCTCGATGTACTCATATTATTGATTTAGGTGTCACTTTCCATGATACTTTTAACTTTCAGAGACATATCGATAATATTATTAAAAGAGCCTACCAAAGACTTGGTTTTACCTTAAGACGATCTCGTGTTTTTGCCAGTTCTGATACGATTATTTGTATTTATAATACCCTTTTTAAACCAATTTTGGAATATTGTTCAACGATTTGGGACCCTGTTTACAATCTGCATTCTCAACGGATAGAAATCGTGCAAAATAAACTATTACGTACTATTGATTACAGATTGACTGGCTATTATCCTTATGATATGCATACAAGGGAACTCAGACAGAAATATAGTTTAATGTCTCTTAAAAAAAGAAGAAGCTGGTCCTGCCTCTTGTTTTATTATAAGGTTTTAAATAATACTATTGATTGCCCTATTTTACTTTCTTGCCTGGAATTTCACATACCTGTCAATAATACCAGGAAAAAAAACTCTTTTTCATAATACTACTGTTAAACACAACTACATTAAATGCTATTCTATCTTTAAATTTGCTGATCTATTGTGCTGATATAGATATATTTAACTTGACTCCTGCCTGTTTTAAAAAAGCCTGTTTCAATGCGCTTGACATGTTTACTACTTAGTATTCTTGTAACCTGTTTTGAACTTTTTAATTTCTTGTGTGGCTACTGTAACTGGATTTCATCTGTAGTTGCCACGTAAATTGAATAGAATAAAATAAAATAAAATAAAATAAAATAAAATAAAATAAAATAATTGTGAATTCTACCTAAATAAACTTATCAATTTATTGAAGTGATATTAAGTTAACATTGCTAATTTATAATTGAAGTACACTTAAAATGCTAAAGAAATGATTTGTTCAAAATATGAAACTAAAGGGATTTAATTTCTCTATTCAGTATTGTAATATTTTTAGAGTGACATATATGTATATGATTTATCATAAGTAAAGAATTTTTAATATCGAGATGGTAATTATTTGTATACATGTCTCTGCCATTTTCTTAACTTCGCAGCCAGCCTTTGATGGGTCCTGGCGCCCATCATCAGGGAAGGCGAACCGCTGGGTTATTGTGAAATAAACTTATTCAACCACTATTCGAATTCTTCAGTGATTACAGTATCATACATTTTTACATATAGATTTGCATCGCACTTTTACAACTGTCATTTTATAGCCATGGATAAAATAGTCGGCCTGATAGCAAAACTCTAAAGATGCCTTAATGATACTGGTTTAACTAATCCCAATTAAATTTTACGATCTTCAGTGGGAACTGAAAATTGCAGTCCTTCCACGTTGCCGGCATATTCATTCATAATTTAGCTTAGACTGAGGGTCCATTTCTGGTGGATTCTTGTGATTTTAAACTTGGCCATTGCAGTTTCGTGTAATCCGATATAAATTAATTACGGATTTTATGCTGTTATTAATTATGCTGCAATTGTATGCAATTATCAGTTCCCGCTGAAGCTCGCAAAATTGCAGGCAATAGTAGGTTTCTTGCTGATACTGCAGATAACGATTATTCCCTGCTGATGAGCGCAAAACAAGCACGAAACCGGTATATGGATACTGTTATCTGCAATAGGAGCCTCTTCCTTATTTTGGGGGATGTCGCTTTTAGGCGGGTTTTGTATTTTATATTATGTATCTCTAAATAATTTTCTAACATTTTTGTCTATTATTTTTTACCATACGAAAAGTTTGCACGAAAATTTTGCCACCGTCTCTAGTGACTGTGACAAAAAATGTATTTCTTCTTTGTGTTGCTGCCCCGATCTGTCGATACCCCGCTTAATTCAATATTTTTATTGCATCTTATTTTCACACTCCATCACCCAAGATTCAACATCAACCCCATCACAAGATTCAACATCAACCCCATTATTTTTCCAACAGTTATTTTTCCTGCATTTAGAATGGATGGATGTTCTCATATTTTTTAAAACTATTTTAGGTTATTTTTTGCTCCTTAATTTTACTAAAGCTAAGATAACTTCATGTTTTTATTGCCACTCCCTTCCAATGCATTAAAGAAAATCTTATCGAGATTTTGATATTAATATATGTTTCAAGACTTTTTGAATACGCTTTGACTATTTTTGTACGAAACTTTATATTCTGCTTTGTTAACGAAATATCTAGAATGCAATAGAATTTTTTAAAATTCGAACAAACTCTTTGGAATGGATTTGAAATTTTACATTTATTCCATATGGTAGCATAAGACAAACATGGAAATAGAGATGCATAAAAGAGGATATATATCGCTCAATGATTACAAAATATAATATGTAATAGTTTCAATTTTTGTAGTGAAAATAGCTGCGATACAATTTTTTACGTTCGCAACGTTGTTAGCCCCCTCGGGGGACGGGGTGGGGGATTAAACTTGGTATGAATCGAAATATTTTTTTCAATCCCTTTAAAATGAATGAAACTATGCTATAATTGTGATTATTTGGAACAGATTTTTCATATATTTTTCTTGTAAAATTTGCAAAAATAAAAATATATATATATTACAATCTGCTTAACCTTTTGCTTACGGGACCAAACGAAGAAACTCTCAAAAAGGCAGGTATTTGCTCTTTCAAGATTTGCTAAGATAAGAAATTATTTTCTTGAATTATATGTCCGTGAACCACACAACAGAATACTTTTGGTCATTTATGTGGACCCCCCCACTTTAACCCCTAAAGAATTTATATGACTGACGTCATTAGTTATCATACCATGACACCCAGACCTTTAACTGTTCCTCAACTTGCTGGGAAGACGAGCTCTCCACAATCCTCATCTGCGTCTTATATTCATCAGAATACAGATTTTCCAGACAGGGATTCAACTATCAAGGCCCAACAGTCTCAGTTTGCTCTAATCTCGACTTATAATAAAACAAGAGTGTGTGTGTGACGGGGAACGCTTCCGGAGCGATTCACTCCTCAAAAGGATAGACCGCCACGAGAAAGTCCCTGAACAGGGTTGCCGCAAGTAGACGAGTCGAAGAAAGGAGGGAGAAAGGTTTAAAATCGACTGCAACATTTGGCAAATCAAGCGCACTTCGTTAAGCGAAGAATCCGTTTCGTTTATCATGATGTACTAAAAGAAAATAGTAGATGTTTTTTATCCGACAGTTAAACAAAATTTTCGTATTAAATGACATTAAATTATAAATTAACTTAAAAATTTCTCGTCATTTAAAGTCAGGAAATAATTTGTTATTATAGGCGACAGCGGTTACGGAAAGCCGTCAATCTATTAGAACAAAGTAGTTTTAGATATTTTCTTTTAGGTTCGGGCGATTTTGGGAGAGAAAAGCTTACACTTTAAAACTAGAATTTATATCATTTTGTTTAAAACTAAATTTCAAATTAAATGAAAATTATTACAGTTTTCAATCAGCAAGTTACACAATTATTAGCCAGTAAAAAGGAAAAAATAAATGATAAATAAGCAAAATTATGACTTTAAAATATTCATTCTTTTCATATTTTTCAATCAATTATAAAATATTCATTCACATTCATTGGAATAACTATTATCTACTATGTCCAAATCACTTGAAATGTTTTTACATGAAGAAGAGTCTGAATCGCTATCCGACAGATTTATCACTAATTTCTTCACAATATCTTCTATCAGTCCATCTTTCTTTCAATAAATATTCTCTATTTTTTCAATGTGTTCACAGTGTTTTTTCCATTCATTTTGTGTTACTTTTAAAATAGCTTCTTAAGCAATAATTGTAAATTGTTCAAATAGATAAAATACTCATCTCAGTGTCATTAAGCGATTTCCCCCTCACGTTTTATCTTTTTAACTAATGACGCTGAAACCTCTGTCGCTTCCGCAGTTCTCTTCATTGCATTTGAAATTGGTATTTTTAGAGAATTTGCGGTTCTTCCTCTTCAAAACATTGTGGACTATTGCACATGCTTGCGAATGCAAAGTATTTCCACTTTTAAATGTAGTCATTTTTCAACTAGACAAAATCCACAAAGTGTGCAACACAATACAAGTTACTTCACAGCTTTAAAAATCACAAAATGCGAGCGTCTAGCATTGACCCTAGTACAAAGCGAAATGCGACTTTCGTCGGTTTTATCTGCGCCAAATCCAAAAAAGCGCTTTCCGTCACACCTAAAATGCAGTGGAATAACCTGTTTCCATAGCGACCGCCACCATAACGTCTGCTGTCTGGGGACTTTCTCGTGGCGGTAGGACAGTACCATACAAACCAACTGAAAATTTTATTCGCTTAAATTTTTATCTAATCTAGCATAAAATGTAGCGTAGAATAATTATAAACAAATCCGGACATGATTCGGTTTTACATTTGACGCCATCTGACAGTCGAAAATATAACTAACAAGTTGAATTTGACACATTTGCAATACAAGTGGTAAAAATAAAAATGAATGCCTCCTAATGAATTAGAAACTGCCGCAATGATATTCTAAAAAAAAGCTTCTTTTTGATTTGTGATGCTCTTTAAAAGAATTGAAGTAGCTTTCATTTTTTTTCCAAGTTCATTCTCGCAGATAATTGCCCTACGAGAGTGGATAGAGATCGTAAACAAACACTGGACGTAATACTTTTGCCATGATTCATTCAGCCTATTAATGGGAGATTCTTTACAGTAACGTATTTTGATATTCTTATATATTAAGATATAAAGACAAACAGAATTGATTTAATTATAATGTTTATTTATTTTCGTATATTTAAATATTTTCGTCGAATCAAATTAAATATATTCGTTTAATCTACATAAAATTCTGAATACTCAAAACGCTCAGAGATGTGAGTTTAGGAAATGTTTGATTTTGTTGTTGGCAATTGGCAACGAAAGTGTTAATCTATGGCTGTATTTTTTTTTTTCTGGAATATAGTATCTACTTATAAGTTAAGTGAAATTTAACCGTAATTTCACAATTTTCGTTTTAAAATAACCGAATTATAGGTATGCGATTTGCCATAAAGTTTTAACACTTTGATATTCTGTTTTTTTATTGTCGTTGTTTACAGTTTGTATTTTCATTTTAAACATTTTTTTATTATTTTTTCGTTTTCTACTGTGTATTTAACAGTGTATATTCAGTATCGAAGATTGTTTGTTATAGAATTTTTTAGAGGTAATTGAAAATATCGTTTTGAACTGTGTTTTTCGGTATAAAAGTGTATTTACGGAAGATTATTTAACATGGCGACGAAAGAAAATCGCATCGCAAGAAAGAGACGTCAGGCTAATGAGCAAAAACAAGATATTTGCACACTTTATGGTAACTGTGCCAGACGTAGGCTGGTTGCCGTAGGCGGTTAATTTGGTTTTGTGTATTAAAACACGCTCATGGACAATGAAAGTTGCGCACTAAGAAGGAAGCATAGGATGGACCTGAAATTTTATTGATGTAAGGATATACATGAATGATATACATGATCACAAAAACAGTGCAGCAGAGCACATATGAGGGAGCTGTGGTACACAGTCCGGTTATCTTCAATAGCGCGTCGCAGCACCTAGTGCTGCGATACAAGCAGCAATATGGTCCATCATGGTGTCGAACAGACGCCCGAGGTTGTTCTGTGTCAGACGAGTCCACACCTGTTGGACGTTACGTTCCAAATCCCGAAGATTGGGGCAACGAGGCAGCTGGCGTTTCAACTGGTCCCACAGGTGCTCGATAGAGGACTGGTCTGGGGAGCAGGCAGGCCATGGGAGTTTCTGGACATGACTCAGGCAGACCTGGGCAACCCGAGCAGTATGCGGCCTGGCATTATCCTGCTGGAATTGCGCAACTAGAATCCCAGCAACGAATTTGAGCGTATGATGCCGTAAAATTTTATCCACGTACCGTTAGCCCAGCAATGTTCCTGGCACCACTACTAGCGCAAATCGACTATTGTAAGCTATGGCTCCCCAGCCCATGTTGCCTCCAGTGAGGCTGATGCGGCGCTCGATACGATGTTGGAATTGTGGCGTTCTGCAGGGGACGTCCACACCCGAAGAAGCTGACCATCGGTCCCCAAAACAAAGCGGCACTCATCGCTAAACACCACACATCGCTAATCTGTGGCGTTCCACGTTGCTCTGGCCCGGTACCACTGCAACCGGAGCCGCTTATGTCCCCGTGTTAACGACAGCACACGTAAGGGACGCTGGGATCGCAGATTCGTTTCCTTCAGGCTTCTAGACATGGTTCTTGGGCACACAGAAGCCGCTACGTGTGTCTGTATCGTGGATCGGGACGGCATGGGCTCTATACGTGCCCGCCGCACGATCATTCGACCCTTTCTACTCGTAGTATGTCTGATCCGTCCAGAGTCGGTCCTCCGTTTCTGGGTGGTGTCCCGTGACCAGTGCTCCCAACACCGTCGGTCAGTATAGTCCGAACGATCCACGTAACGGGCTATCCGGCACGCTGACCACTCTGCGGTTTTCAGTACGATGATCAGGCCTCTCTCGAAGTCCGTCAGTTACGTATAATGACGTTTCTGGCGTCGACCCGCCATTCTTTTCACTCTGTACTCGTGCTTGCATCGGCCGAAGCTTCTCTTATTGATGAAGCATCGACTACGCGGTGGTTAATAAGACCTCTGACTCAAGCTTGTGGCGCCACTCACGGATGTACGGTCATGCGCAATCACACCAGACTGGGATCATTTGCATACCAGCCCGCCCTCTAGCTATTTACACCATTTTGCGGTTGTACCATGTTTTTTTCTTGGTACGCAACTTTCATTTCCCGTGAGTGTATTTATGGTACTTAATTGAACAGTATGTATGGTATCAATTTAATTTCGTATTTTCGTAACAGATGAATTTCTCAACTATGTTGTTGCGAAAACGGCATTATTGGGATATTCGCTTTTAGCTGACTCAAAACGTTTACTTTATTTAAATTAATTAAATCTCGCGGTGGTGTTATTTTCAGTCAGGAAGCACCTGAATAGTAGCCGTTTTTCAATTTATAAGATATCTGATGTGGACAACACATAACTTTCACTGCAGTCTCATATTCACGTTCTCTTTATTTCTTCAATAATTAAATATATCGAATTTAATGGCACAAAATAGCACCCATAATTAGTTAAAATTACACCGAATTTGCACTTTAAATTTAATTTTCGTTCGCATTTGATAACTGGACTTATTTTCAAAAGTGGCGTAGAAAAAATGCAAACAATCTAAGATATATCGAGAATGTATAGGTCTGGTGTAATAGAGTTAGACTTATTTTTTTCTTCATTAAAAGCTGCATATAAAACAAGCGTTTAATTGATATATTTGAGCATACGCAGTTATTATTTTAAATGTTGACGATTTTTGATGGCCATTTCGCAAAAAAAGGGAGGTAATTTCTTCCCGAATAATACTAAAATCTAATCAGCAGTAGGGCAACCCTCAAGTGACTACCAAATTTTGTTAAATTTGATCTATTACTTTTTCGTTTAGAGTGGATAAAGGAATTATTGTGTAACATTTCGCAAAAAAAGACGGGTTCCTTTATTTCGAATCGTACTAAAAACTAATCAGCACCATGCTCACACATAAGTGGCTTTTCTACCAAATTTTATGGAATTTGGTTCATTAGTTTTTGAGTTAGAATGGATACATACATTGCACAGACAGATAGATAGACAGATACATAGGCAGACAGACAGACACATAGGCAGACATATATATATAGACAGACATGCACACAGGCAGACAGGCGTACAGACAGCGAGGCACACAGGCAGACAGGCGTGCAGACAGGCGTACAGACAGACACGCAGACTTTAGGCTAAAAATAGTTTTTTCATGTTCTACAGGTCCCGAAACGTGTTAATCCGTTAAAAAATCGAGTTGCGATTTTAGACACGATTCCAATACCTTCTCCCTTATACACATTGCCATATATTGTAGGAAAAATAAAAATAGCTGCAATTATCGTCTGAAGTATTAAAAACAGCAAATAATATTTATCATAACGCTTTTTTTGTACAAAAACTGTTTAAATGCAGTTACTATAAAACTAACATCATGGCTACCCGGTTCATTATTCTTCCAAATTCGATTAACTCAATACACGAAAAACTAAATTTAATTACAAGTGTTCAACTATAATAAAATATAGATTCCTAAACCAAAAAGAAACCTAAATATTGATAAAACTACAAATGAATAAAATGATCGTTAGATTTATCTGTCTTACCCTGACCCTCTTTAACTAGGACATCAATACAGCAGAATAAAATTTTAACAAGTTTAATCCAGAGCATAAAGGCCCTATGCAGCTTTTAAAAATAGAAAAATAACAATATTCAGAACTTTGGCAACTTCAATGTCCCATAAAATAAAACGACGAACCCGGTTCTTACATAATTGCAACCTTGGCGGAAAAATTCTTCCCACATCCTTCAAAATATGGTATCATTCAAACTGAAAAATTAGAAAAACAGCGAGACGGACAGAGAGATAGAATAACCAAAGTCATTAACACTTTCAACTATGTTGAAAAGTGCTAAAAACGAAAACAAAATATTTAAAATGACATAAAAAATACTATTCATGAAGAGCTATAGAAATATTCATACATGATCGATTTCGTGTTCTTGTGCGACTCTTTTAAACACTCTCCAACATAGTTGAAAAGTGTCTATGACTTTGTTCTTTCTGTGTGTCTATCCGTTTGCACGATAACTGCCGTACAAATGAGTTTATCAAAATGAAATTTTAGTATGTTGTGTCTGAAATTTTAGTATGTTGTGTATTGAGTCTGTGGGACATATGGGAATGTAAATGAATAATATCACCCAATTAGTTTGAGATTGAACCCGGGTTGAAAAAACGAAATAAATTGAATCCTACGGGACCTAATTTTTCAAACATTTTTTAAGCAAAGTTAAAATCCACAAATAGCTTCGAATAATTTAGGAAGTACTCAAATTATCCTGTAAAATCTATAAAAAAAATTTCACCGAAATAGGGTAGGTATTTTTTAAATAAAAATTAAAATAATGATATCCAGATAATATGAAGAGACCACTTGACGCACTTCAAAATAAAATGGGGCATCCATCTTTGTTTACAGAGTAAAAATCGTGATTTTTGAAGCTCTTTTAAATTTATATTGCCTGTTGCATCCGTCCTAAAACTGGCACAGAGTCTAATTTTACGCAACAAATGCACGGTATAATTGCGTTCCTAAAAGAGGATAAACTGAAATGAAGGCAAATGCAATGTCATACCTTAATGCTCTGCAGGTGAGAGCGTTCTCCTCGGACAGCTTGTACGGCCCCACAAGGAACTCATACTTCTAGGGTTGGCGGAGGCTGAAAGAGTCAGAAAAGGTAAATAGTCATGGTCATAACGACTAAAACACTGCATCTAAAAAATATCAACACGTTTTCGCAAAAGTTATGACGGAAAAGAATATATTGCATGCTAATGCATGTCTGTATTATTGAGTATCCGTTTCGGGGAGTTTTCCATTCCTGAGCACGCTTGCTTTCTTTTTGTCCAACCCGACCTACCCATGCGTAATGTATCGTGTGTAGACCACCCAATTTAAATAGTGTTTGTAGGGACCGCACCCTCCTTCTCCCTCAGGAAATACTTTCGCACCCAGAGATTTAACGTGACGGTATTCTGCATAGATCCAGGGATGGTTTGGCTATCTCCGTGAATCCAAGTTCGATAACCTCGGGCCTTCAGGACCACGCGTGCTTAATTTCGTTTTCAGTGGCGCAGCGACTGCAACTTCTTTTTTTGATCTTATGTACTGCGAAGTATCCTACGGCTGCATCAGGAACGAGAACAACATTTTAATTTTATTATTTTGACTAGGAAATCTACAACACCAGGGTCACATACAAGTAACGTCCTACCGCATTTTATGAAATTGGGTCCATTAGATTTTGAGTTAGAGTGGATACATACATCGCACAGACAGACACACAGACGTCACGCTAAAAATAGTTTTTTCGTATTCTAGAGGTCCCGAAAAGTGTAGATCCGTCGAAAACTCGAGTTGCGATTTTCGGCATGATACTAATACTTGCCCTATACATTACCATGTATTGCAGAGAAATTAAAAATCTGATGTGCGCAGAACATAACTTTCCCTGCCGACTCAAATTAATTATCTTCTTATTTGATTAATAATTAATTAAATAGCATTAAATTAATTGCATTAAATAGCACGCATAATTAATTGAAATTACACTAAATTTTACACTTTTAATACAGCTTTTGTTTTCATTTGAAATGATCACTCGTATTATTGGTGTTAACCGGGATTGGAGGTACAAACCTGTTTAAAACTCTCTGTTAATTCTTGAAACCAAAGCACGTTCCAGCAATACGCTCGCTTAAATAAAAAAATAAAAAAACGCGGCGTCGACACACGCTGCAGTTTTTTAAAAACATAATAGCTGCAACAGCTTCGTAAAGTTATTCTCGGCCACACATAGGATCGCTGTTTGGGCGTACGCATTAGATGCGCGTGCCACAGCCTGCAAAATACTGTTCTTAATACCTTCTTCCTTTCTGAAGACTTGTGGACGAACACGACTTCGGTCGTCGCCGCCCCCCCCCCCCCAAGCATAATTTATATTTAAACTCTCTACATTTTATGATACACCCTTCTCTTATATCTCTTTACTAGAAGTTTAAAGGGCGAATCATATCCTCTTCTGGGCACTTTTCCAACTTCGTCCTTGAGAATACCTTGGCACAGGTCTACGGGCTTCCCCCGGTCATGTGACATCCATACAGGCAATTTTTTCAACTCCCGTAAAGCTCCGTATGTATTCTCACCTCTCAGAAAGATGTCTAATTTCACTATGAACACGTTCCGATTGCATCTTAATTTGAATGAATTTCATTTTATGATCATTTCTGGATTTTTTATTTAATTTATTGGCGTGAAACAATTTTTCAGTTTAATATCCCACGGGTGTGTTCTAAAATCGTTTTATCTTGGATATTTGACTTATTTTGTAAGAGGGGTGGTATCGCATAATCTTATATTTTTCATATTAATTAACTAGCAGGTATACCAGTTTTTCCTACGAAATATGCAATATAAAGAAACTTAAAATTCACAACGCTGTGCAAATTCCTATAGTATTCAAAATGACATTGTTTTGAATAACATTCTATTAAAATATTTAAATGAATGTGCCTAAATAGAAGTTTAAAAATCTCTGTTCTCGCACTACAGAATTATCTTTACAGGATGATCTGAAGAATAACACATCGTGATCCCGTTTATAAACAAATTGACAGAAAATATGAAATTAAATCTATATATGCTAAAATAAGAGCTCTAACATTATATTAAAAGATAAACCCGAAGATATGCAACATATATTTATATTTTCTCAGATTAGAAGATTATACCGGTATATTGGAGGATATACCGTACTACAATATATGGGTTTGAAAAATCTTTCACTCAAATAAAACAGATGATAAAAGAAATTCAACAAATAAAGTTTTGGAAAAGTATCGTCTGCATAACATTATTTCTATGGGAGGTTTAATAGAACATTTTTCATTAAAATTTCGATAACCCCTGGCCCTAGAAACTCGAAACATGGATTCCATTTTAAGTGGGGCTATTCTAAATCTACCCCCCAAAATGTCATCCATTTCAGTGCAGCCGTTCTCCTGTCATGATGAGACAAACACACACACACACACACACATATATACAGATAGATTTTCAATTTTATGAATATAGATTTTTCCTATGGCAATCTTTATCCCAACACACAATACTTCCTTAAAGAAAACAGACTTATGCAAATTATTTAACAATTGTTTCGGTCTCTTCAGCAGGTCGAAACAATATCGTTACCATGTCGGGGGGGGGGGAACCAGGGTCGTAACCAGACAGGCACCAGAGGGGCTATACTCAGATCCCCCGTCCCTCATGATTAAAATATTTAAATTTTAGCAGTGGTATAAAATTGTATACAAAATGTCAACCAAAACTTACACGAATAACTGCTTTTTCAGATTTTTTTTCGCAAATTATACTTCGTTTTGAATAGTATAGAAATAAGAAATTTTAGTGGCTGAATTTCTGGTTATGTTGATGATCTTAAATTTATTTACATATTTAATTTTAAAATATTCAATAACGTTTCAAAAATTAAAATTTCCCAGTTAGACGTTCTAGAGTTATGTATTATCAACTAATAATGTATAACTCTAGAACTTAGTTATAGAATTATACGTATATTATCCTGCAATACCTGATAAGTAGTTAGAGTTAGCATTATGTGATATACTGTATTTAGTTATAATTAAAATTTTTGAGTGCATTTCCCTCCCTCCCCACGTAAAAATTTTCTTGTGAGCCCCCCCCCCCCCGTAATTCACTCCAGCCCCTCTTGGGTTTCGTTTCTGGCTACGGCCCTGGTCGTTACTTAGCAAGAATTGTAGAATGACAAGTCAGAACACAGTTGAACACATATCCGGAACATCCAATGAGCGGATTCTTAGCAGGGTTAACATACATTGGAAAGAGATCTCAGCCATAAAAATATCTACTCCGAGCGGTGAAACGGCCTCACCTTAGCCTACACAAACGAAATAAATGCAACAGAAAAGCACGGATTCATAGGATATTTAAAATAAAACTGAGAGAGAAAGAAATAAAAATCTTTGAATTATTAACACTCATGTGGAAATGGTTAGAAATCAGAGAAAGGAAGATATAGGCCAACCCATATAAAGAAAGCAAAATTTCGAAAATAGTAACTAAAAAGAGTGAAGTTAGAATGAAAATATCAAAATTGGGATAATCTTACTCAAACTACACGAAAATATGTAGTCAATAACAAAATAAAGGAAACAAGCTGTTTCAAAAATTTTTAATTATTAAAATTTAATTGATTAATTTATCAAAAAATTAATTAAAAAATTTATCAAAAACACGAAAATCAGTTATTTAGTAGACCTAAACAAACAACAATAATTATCAAAAATTATGGAAATACAACCATGATGCTACATTAGCTGCAATAATCCAATAGCAACTACCAAAACAGATACTAGAAATTAGAAGAATATGAACAAAAAGTGACGGGCATCTGAAGCTATGTGAGCCAACTTTAACGGTGTAACAAGAAAGATCAATCATGCATAAGCATTTATTAAGAAATACTTTCCAACAGAAATACAATTTCATTTAAAAATTTCTAAAATGTGACACATTCAGTGTTGATATCTTTTACATTATCACAGTACTACAGTAATTTATTATACTTAAATATTTAAAACTGTATCGAAATATAAATCATCTGATTCTCTATGCAAAATCAAGGAATATTTCATTCATATAACTTGTATTCCAGACTCCAGAGCTAAATAATTTTGCGTGAAAAAAATTCAGCAATTCTTATGTAACTCACCCAACAATCGCTTGAGATATTTGCATTCTGCATAAGTTAAAATTAGGCTTCGTTGAAGAAATAATAAAAGTTTAGGGATCATTTAAAATCACAACTATTGTAATTGCATAGGCACGGAATTTAGATACACAGATAATACACAGATAATATATGTGTGTATGTGTATGTACTCAAAGTATTGGAATCGTGCCGAAGATCGGAACTCGAATTTTCGAGGGATCTACACGTTTTGGGACTTCTAGAACACGAAAAAAATTTTTTTAGGAAGACGTCTGTGTGTGTAAGGGTGTATCTGTGTATATTTCTGTGTGTCTGAGGATATTACATCCACTCTAATTGAAAAAGTAATGGACCGAATTTCATAAAATTTGGTAGGTATGTTTTTTCTGGGAAATCCTGATGTTCATTAGATTATAGTACGATTCGTAATAAAAGAATCTGCCTTCTTTACGAAATGGCCGGCAGAAATTGCCTTTATCGACTCTAGCTAAAAACTAGTGGACCAAATTTAACAAAATTTGGTGTATAATATTTCAATAACTTACAAGTGATTTATATACCAAATTTAACAAAATTTGGTATATAAATCATTTGTAGGTTATTCTTGTACGATTCGGGAAAATGGAACGGGCTATTTTTGCGAAATGGCCCGCAAAAATCGTTAAATATAAAAATAAGACTACGTGTGCTCAATTATATCAATTCAATTCCTATTTTATACGTGATTTTTGACAACAAAAAAATAAGACTAACCCCATTACTCTAGGACTAGCCGTTCTTGAGATATCCTTGTTTTTTCGCGTTTTCGCTATGCCACCTTTGACAATAAGTCCAGCTATCAAATGAGAACCAAATTTAAGTTTAGCGTGCAAATTTAATGTCATTTAAAATACTTATGGCTGTTATTTTGTGCAGATAAACTCAAATTATTATTGAAGAAATAAAGAGAACGTGAACGTCTGCAGGGAAACTCATGTGCTGCCCACATCAGAATTTTTAACAATATTACAACAATGATTTATAGAAGTGAACGGGGATTATTTGCAGGCCATTTCGAAAAAAATGTACGATCTATATTTAAAGATCCACCAAATTTTTGTAGAATAAAATGTTCAACAAATTTAAGCTGTATACCAAATTTTAACTCTCTAGGACGTAGGAAAGTGCATTAAAAATGCCATCAAATAAGTATATCATGAAAAGCTATATAAAATTAAAAAAAAAAAATTGAAAAGTTGTTATCTACCAATTTATTTTAAAATATGAAACCTCTCTCATATATAAAATGATTAAACTCTTGGAAAGATATTTATTATATAATATATCTCTTTTTTCTTTCTGGAGGATATCCCAAAAGTCAGAATTTAATTGAATTTGTTTTTTCCCTATATTAAATAATTTTTAATTAAAAAACTACTTAATATATTTTAAGGAATTTTTTTTTATATATTTTATGGGATAATGTGAATATTTCCTAAAATTTCGAAGCAATTTGTGAATTTTAAATTTGCTTAAAAAGTGTTTGAAAAATTAAGTCAATGTATTTCATTTTTTCAATCCAGGTTCAACAAAAAACTAATTGGGTGATATTATTTATTTATATTCCCATAGATCCTACAGACCGTCTGAACAACATACAAAAATTTCATTTTGATTAAGTTATTTTTACGGCAGTTATCGTGCTAACGGACAGACAGACAGACAGAATGAACAAAGTCATAAACACTTTTCAACTATGTTGTAAATTGTTGAAAACGATGGACTCAATAAAGGTAGCAGTGAAAAAAAAGCGATAGGATATAAGAAGATTCATTTCGGAAGCTGTATAAGATAAATTCAAATAACATACGAACCAACTACTTGAAACGGACTCAAAACATAAAACTGAAACTTAACTAAGATTATGAACAAAATACAAACGTTACGGTTCGGAAGCTATATTAGCTAATATTATTCATTAAGCTAAAATAGTAATTGATCAATACACTTAACACTAGTGAATGAGACTGGAATTCAGAAACATCCTCCATACACATCCTTGGCTTCATAAGTTAACTCTTATAGGTTTCGAAACTGCTTTTCCCATTTCCTTCTAAATTCCAGCACCAGCACCAAAAGTCCAGATTCATAGTCCAAACGGTCTAAAATGGCCAAAACCTTGTAGTACAACCCAAATAATACAATTTATATTAAGTAGAGTTTATTATGTGCTTATTGCTTTATCAAGATCATTTTTGATTTAGCGCAGTTTTGTGAAAACAGAAGAAAATAAACAGATAAGAAATACTAATAGTTACCCCCAAAGGGTCCAAGCAGTGTTTCTATCAGGACTTTTGGCCGGGGGAGGGGCGAATGAAATTTTAGGAGGACAAGTTTTATTTTTGCTCTATATAAATATATCAATGCTGTCACATCAATACATACTAGGTTAACATAAAATGTCTCTCACCCGAAGCTATGCGGGAAAGAAACACTGCCCAACGGGAAGCATGAGGCATCCCTCCTTCGGCACTAATCATTGTAAAACCAACATGCCTCCTGTATTCCATCCACTCCCATTTACACATTTCGCAGGTCGCGAATTTTGAGGGTCTCCGATCTTCATTTAGATTATAATTAGTACACTGTATAGGTCAACAGCATCCATTTTCCTTTAAGGATTCCTCCGATTTGTACGGACAACAACTCACCCCAATCCATGCACTGCAGAATAATTCCAACAAGATATACAAAACAGCGCCCGACAAACAGTGGAATCGACTTCCAAAACCCAATGGTTCCTATTTCTGCCTTAACATAAATATACACTTTTTTATAATGCAAAATACAATCAGCAGAAACAACAAGCACACAACTATAATAAAAGGTCTTTTATTTCACTTCTTTAAGACGTACAAAAGTAAAAAGGCCATAGCGCTTTCGAGCGTAAATACGCACTTCATCAGTGGCTACATGGAAATAGGAATGATCGTTCATATATAGACCAGGAAAGGTGATACATTTTCATAAATACAATTATCAATAAACTTACGTTTATCTAAGGAGAATCCAAAAATACAAAACATTTTGCACAGATTCAAAAAATCGAGAATAAATCACGAAAAGACCTTCTGTTGGCTTGTTGTTTCTGTTGGTTGAAATCAGACGCGATGCCAATTTTATTTATTTATTTACAAAATGCAATCGCTCAAAATTCCTTCTCTTTAGAAACTTCCAATATCCCCGGTTTCTTTTTCAGAATTCCCTATCTCGCCTTTGAAACTATAATTCCCGCACACCATATGAGGTTAGAAAACTTTATTTAAGATCACTAAAAGTGACTGCTTAATAGCAGCTTCCAGAAAACGGATCTTCATTTTTAGTAGAAGAATTCACCCTCAAGTACGATCATGTCAGCTACAGATATATTAAATTAAACAGTTTTTGTACACTCCGCGTATTTATATAATAGCATACAACCACTTTAAAACATTTCAATAACACCTTTTATGTATAATACGATTATCGTTTGGGAACATATCAGCTTCATTTCCCTTATTTTCAGATTACAAAACCATTCATATCACAGTTTATCAGCATGTAAAGAAAAGTACGATACCTTCAAATAAAATACAAATAGAACTCTTTCCAATCCTGGGTACACGCGACTCTAGAATTTCACTTTCGAAATAGAAATACACAGGTGATTTCCAAGATTAAAGTTTTCCGGAATCAAAAGGAGCCATGACCCATAAACATCATCCGATGTCAAGATCATCCTTTTCCAATCGTCAGAACTTTCCGATTATACGAAAAATTTGACACCCATAATTGGATCGAGGAATGGCTGTCGACTAAAGATTTTGAGCTCAAATTGCTTTATTAACTTTAATCTGTACTCGAAAGTGAACGCAATTCGCACAAGGCTATCATCCTATAAATTAAATATGGTACATGGAAAACAAAATCAATAGCCGCCATTCGAGAAGACTGCGTAAAGGAGCCATCATGGTCTGACGAGCATCTATGACATCCAGATTAAAATCACTCATAACTTGATATGGAAATAGAGGATAAAACCGCACTCATCAGCTTCCGTAGTGGCTACATTCATTAAGCACTTCTAAATTCAAAAACACTGTAATAACATCATTTCAAAATCCATCTCCCCGTTTAGTGGATAAGCACGATAATTCTGGGAAACTCCCCTATAGCCAATAATAATACAAAATAAAATGTACTTATAATTACACTGTTTAAATCTTTTACCTCGTAAAAAAAAACCTTCCATAACATTATAAGGAGTACTATCTATCCTCATAGAACGTTTTCAGCCCACAAATTACTCTAACATCCATTTAAACACCATTTAAAAATCACTACACAAAAGCACGACCGCCATCTTGTGATCCGAGTTGAGGAGTAAAGAAATTGATTTGTGTAAATATCGGCCTAAATCTGGGTAAAACATAAAATAACTAAAAAAAAAAAAACTAATTCGAAATTTAAAAATAACGCCTAGGTGCACCTATTCGGATCTTGAAGTACCTATATACCCAATTTCAAGGTCGTACGACGTTTCGATTTGCCGCTACAGATTGCACATACACAGATATCTTCCTTTAAGATAAACCATTTGCTAATAAAATTATTTATTTTTATTTTTTTGAAATTGCGGTTGATTTCAATATTCCTAGTATATTAAGGTATTCAAATTAGAATAAAAGAAATACAATGCATATAATACTATTAAGTGAATAAAAACAATATAAGCAAATTAGATGTATCGGACTATTTTTATGAACAATCTAAAAAAAGGGGCAGATTTTATTTTTTACATTTAAAAAGGAAATTTTTACTTTCTAATACTAATATGTAATATAGTATGTATAGAGAACATATTTTTTTCACGAAAATTTTCGAATTCGAGATATTGATGGCAATATATGTTTTAGGACCTCCTGAATACGTTCTGACTATTTTTGGAGTGATGTCCGTCTGCTTCTTATTTAAATTTTTTTGTCTTTTAATTTAAATTTTTATTGTCTTATATTGTCTTTTATTTATTTTTTTATGCGAGTTTATTCGAATTTTTATACTTTTGTAACATGGCAGCATAAGACAAAATTTGATATAATCATACATAAAAGGGTTTATTTAGGGCTCAATGTTCACAGGACTTAATAGTTTCAATCACTGTTGTGAAAAATAAGCGCGATACACTTTTTGTGTTCGTAACGTAATAGATAACAAGAATCTGCATTCTATAAATTAATTCATTTATAAATTTGTGTTGAGCAGTGAATGGGAAGATTTTACAAGTTCATTACTCCATTTTATTCATTTGCGATTTTAGGTTATCCATTTCTAGGATGTACTCAAAAGTTTAGGAATATTACTTAACAACTCATTTTTTACTTTCCCTGCAATACATGGTAATGTATAGGGGAAGTATTGGAATCATGCCGAAAATCGCAACTCAAGTTTTCGACAGATCTACGCATTTCGAGACCTCTAGAATACGAAAAAACTAGCGTAAAGTCTGTGTGTGTGTGTCTGTCTGTCTGTGTTGATTTTGTATCCACTCTAACTAAAAAACTAATTGACCGAATTTCATAAATTTGGTAGGTAAGTCACTTGTGGGCCAATCTGGTGCTGATTAGTTTTGGGTACGATTCGGGATAAAAGAACCCGCATTTTTTGGCGAAATGGCCCGCAAAAGGGCTGTATCCACGCTAGATGAAAAACTAATGGACTGAATTTCACAAAATTCGGAAGATAAGTCGCTTGTGGGTCACCCTGGTGTTGATTAGATTTTGGTACGATTCGGAAAAAATAACCTGTCTTTGTTTGCGAAATGGCTAGCAAAAAGCTTCAAAATCTAAACTAAAAAACTACGTATGATCAAATATATCCATTAAATTCTCGTTTTATACGTAATTTTTAAAGATGAAAATAATAAGACCAACCCCAATACACTAGGACTAGCCGTTCTCGAGATATTTTAGTTTTTTCGTATTTTCTCTACGCCACCTTTGAAAATAATTCCAGTTCCCAAATAAAAACGAAAATTGAATTATAAGTGAATTAAATTTAATAGATTTAATTAGATCCATACTTTACTTTCTTAACGTATTGGAGCGTCAAAAAACGGTAAGTACGTTTCAACACCAGTTATAATTTTAGAAATAATGCGGTGTCCACCATCATTAAGTAATATTAGGGCTTCTTTATTGATTCTGGCAAGTTCCCCTACTTGGTGTTCTGTTAAATTATGGCGGACCCAAAGACAAACTCATTTTTTCATATGCAGTTCTTCATGAATAATTTTATGTATAACTGCAGATCCAATGTTTAGTTCTTTCTGTATCATTTGGTAGGTACAAAGATTATCATCCATTAACATTTTTCGAATGGCCGACACATTTTCTGAGACTACTGCTGATAAAGGTCTTCCTGTGTGTTCTTCATCCAGGAGAGAATTTCGACCTTTTCTAAACTCTGCAAACCATCTGAATACAGTAGCACGAGACGGAGCATCATTTTCATATGCTAATTGCAGACGTTGAAGACATTCTTCTTCATTTAATCCTATTTTAAAATCATAGAAAATCATATCTCGATAATGCTCTCGCGTCAACTCCATTTTCTTTTCTTTCAAAATTTATTGTACGATAGCTAAAATGTAATTTTGCCACACATTATCGTCTATGAACATAAAAGTGTTCTGATTTAAATATCAGACCAATAATGTTCTTTTAACGCATATCGTCTGTCCATGTCTCAAAAATGTCCGTGTGACCCTCGTATCTTTCATTGTAAAGTGCAATATAATACATAAAACAGTCCCTACGATTTATTAAACTATAAAACATTTAATTCATTCTAAAACCATAGTCTGCTAGTACAGCCAGCCTTATTTTATGATTTCAGTTAGCTAGTACGAATGACATCTTAAACTATGTAGGTAGCTTTCTATCTCTCGTGGTCGTTACTACAGTAGTGCATCGGCTGTGTTGCGTGATAAGTCTCCTGGCTCTTTTCTTGCAACTAACCTACTCGCGGCGAAGTCGTCGAAATAGTAGCTAAGTGTAACAAGTTAGTAGAGGTTGACCGATGGGGTGAGTTAGCCCTTGCTACTTGCAGCGGCGAGTAAATTCGCTTCCTGTGAAGTCCTGTCTGAAATCCTGACGCATCGCTTCTTTGAAAGCTGCTGGTAAAATGCTATTGCGGGGTTGATATAGTTGGATCCGTTCAACTTGTCAGCTAGCCTATTTTAGTCACCAGTGACTTGAAAAGAAATAGCAGAGCTGTTGCAAGGGGGCGAAATTGCCCAGTGGCTAATGCACTGGATGACACTTGAAATACCCGAGTTCGATTCCCGGTTCTGTCTAAACTATTCCCGGGTTTACGCGGAATAAACGCACGATAAATCGGTGGGTTCGAAAATCCGTTCGAGAGGTTGGTGGTGTTGTGACGAGATTTCTTAATCTCTCGACACCTGTGTAAAAATATGTCAAAATCATGAAAATCTATATTATATTTTTATATCTATATTTTTATGCATCCTTTAATATATTCAACCCTGTTATTATATCCCTCTCGTCTTATATATATGCAATTTATATTCTACATTTATCTATCAGTTTCAAAGGAATATTCAGCCATTTTAATTCTTTTAACGCGCACAGTGAGAGAGAGAATTATTTTCCGTTATAAGTTCAAGGTCTGCATTCGGGTGATGAAAAGCCTAGTAAGATTTCATATGTACATGTTCTTCGGCAGTTGAAATCGGAAGTAATGTAAAGGTTTCGATTGTTCTATGTATATGCAAGCGGTCCAACGTACTGAAAGTCTAGACTGGGTGTCGGGGCAAGCCTGCGGCAGATGGTGAGAACTTATTTCTCGGCATGTATGTTTTCTTGTTTGGTTCTGAGTCCTATGAGTCTCGGAAGGTTATATAAGCTTGGAACGCAAAAGTTCATCGCGCATTCCCATCCTGAATACTACACGGAGATGTGGTAGTTCAATTTACTTTCGATGCTCGCCCAGAGCTCCGGGATCCGACTCTCACTGCGGAATCCGGGGTTCGCGAGTTGGGAATGATGCCACCGCCTCGGAGAAGAATGGGTCCGAGGTAGCATTGCCGGACATTGCCGACAATTTTCATGCCTGAGCATCTGTCCGAGAATTCATCTGATACGCCGACTTAGATCTTCTGCAATGTATTTTCGTCCCTGCCGGACCGGGAACTGAGATGACCTGTACTGTGAGCTATCAATGACGTAAATCTCTCTTATTCACGCTGTCTTGTGTTCGAAGGTAAGCTCCTTTACATGCATTCGCGGAGCCATTAGACTTTCTCCGAAATTCCTTAAGTTCTAACAGATATCTCCAAGAACGGAGAACTATCATATTTACAGATCCTTGTGTTAACTCCTAGAATCTGCAATTCTAAATAGTATTATTAATAGTGAATATAAGTCTCTCCTGTGCTCTGCCCTTGTCTGCCTATTTCCATACTTTAGACCAGGGGTCGGCAACCTATTGAAACGGTAGAGCCAAAAGTTGCAATTTGCAAAATTTCTCAGTTTTAAAGAGCCACTAAAAATTTTCGTTTCAATATTATAGTATTTGCTTATATATATTTGATTTTTGATTTAAAATAAACGGCTTTAAATACGGAATAATATTTATTCATATAAAAACACAAATATAGATAGTTACATCAATGGGAACATTGCCTTTGCATGCCTTTTGAAAGTTTGATTAAATCTGGCTTATAACTTGTTGTTTTAAGTTTCAAGCACGACTCTAGATTTTTATTTGTTAGTTGACTTCTAACTTTACTTTTTATTATATTCATGCAAGAGAACGCTTGCTCGCACGAATATGTCGACCCGAAGATCGTCAGCACTCCATATGCCAACTTCTTCACCTCACTGTAGCATTCTGGAAGATGCGCCGAATATGAGGGCCTCAACTCGCGGAATTCCTTTTAGAATTTATTTCCACTTGTGCTGCGCGATGTGCATGCATTTCTGGACCTCCAACTCTTCCAACTGGCTCTTGAGTTCTGTGAACTTGCCACTCCGCAAGGCTTTGCTTTTCAAATCTAGCAATTGCATTTGGAGCGATCCAGCATCAATTCCAAATGGCTCGATGTTGATCTCATTTGTATTTGTGTTAAGAGGATTTACTATAAACGCGAGATACTTTTGTTTGTTTTGAATTGCTCGAATCTCTCAGCGAATCCATTCTTCATGTTTTTTAAAGCTATGCTGAAGTAATTCGTGTCAATAGTTGCATTGGTCTCATCGCGATATTGCTTCAGATTTTTAAAATGAAGTAATTTATCGCTCTCCAGTCTTCAACAAAAAAAAGTAATTTTTTTTCGAAGCAAACTACTTCTTCAAGCAAGGCATAGGCTGGGTTGCCCTTTCCTTGCAGTTTTAGATTTAGTTCATTTAGTTTCATTGTGGTATCTACCATGAAGTTGAATTTTTGAAGCCATTTGTCTTCTTCCAATTCGGGATGGTCAATGATTTTTTCATTGAGGAATGTTTCTATTTCACTCAAGCACAAAGCAAAACGTTGCAATACGTTACCTCTGGAAAGCCATCGGACTTTATTGTGCAGAAGTAGGTCAGAAAACTGGCTATCTATTTCTTCAAGGAAATCTTTAAACTGGCAATGGTAGAGTGCTTTTGCCAAGATGCTGTTAATAATCTTAATTACCAAGTTCATGACCTCAACTATTTCGGCCGGAAATGTTTGGGCACAAAGCGCTTCTTGATGAATTATGCAGTGAAACGTTAGAATTTCGTGGTTTATTTTTTTCTGAAGAATTGATGTTACCCCTCTATGTATTCCTGTCATACTTCTGGCTCCATCAGTTGCTATAGAAACGATTTTATTTATATCGACAGCATTTGCTATATCTTCTCCACGAGTTTGCCCTGAGAGTGGTAGCAATCCTAGCAGTTCTTCTTTTGGACATTGGGACGACATATACCTGACGAAAAGGGTAACTTGTGCCGTGTCTTATGTCGCAAGACTCATCTATAGCAAGTGATAAGGCAGAAGCCAGTTGAATGTCTTCCACTTGCATATGTGTTACATTTGAAGACATTTTAGCTGTTCTTCTTGCACTGTTTTAGCAGATAATGGCAAATCTTTGATTTTTTTCATGATTTCTGCTTTGTTTTTAAAATCACAAAACAGTTCTTCAGATGCACGTATAAAACAATCTTTGACGTACTCACCATTTGTGAATGGTTTTCCTCTTTTTGCAATTTCTAATGATACTGCAAAGCTTGCCAGATTTACATTATTGGAAGATTGCGCCCAATTACTTAGCATGGAACTTGACTGTTGTTGTTTTTTTTTTTGCTCTTCAACAGCTTTTTTTCGTGCTTCACCGGTTGGACATTTACCAGCAAACTGGGTATGTTTAGTAGTGAAGTGTCTCTCCAAATTTGACTTCTTATTGTGTGCGAGTTTTTCGTGGTAAATGAGACAAGTCGGAAGGCCATCTGTGTTGCATATGAATGCAAACGACTCCGTCTAATCCTGATTGAATTCTCGGTTTTCTTCTTCAGTTCTACTCTTTTTTTTACCAGATGCCATGCTGGCGGAGGAGCTGAAAAAATGATTTTTTAAAATTTTACTTAGCTATCTAAAACGGCAAGCAATTTATTTACCATTATTACTTCGTTAACACGATCCTCAGATATGTAATCCAATTCTGTTACTGATTTTATTATATTATAGGCGTACATACCTTTGAGAAGATAATTCGCTTCTAAATCGTATTCTTCTTGAAACAACAAGTGAATAGACACGCAAAAACCGCAAGCGATTAAATTAACACACATGCAAGGTAAGGTCGACCGCGCTATCCGAGGATGACTGACTGACAACACGTCTAGAGTCTAGCTAGACGTGTTGTTTAGACCCTAAAGGTGGCTGTTTGGGTGAGACGAAAATGGAATGCAACTGGCTGAAAGATAAACATGGTCACGGAGTCTCATCTCTAAGATCAAAACAATAGTTCAAATTTATCTCATTACGGTCATGTTAAGCGTAGCGATTTGTAATTAACGATTATGAAAATAGAAGCTGTTGAGAAATTATGTACTTAAAAATATATTTTCTTATTTTTTAAGAGTTTTGATAATAAATTATTAATTTTTTCGTATGGAACTGGAGAGCCTCAACTTTACATCAAAAGAGCCGCATGCGGCTCGCGAGCCGCAGGTTGCCGACCCCTGCTTTAGACCATACCTTAAATTATGTAATTATGGTTCTATATGAAATGTGTGTGCCACGTAACGTATTAAATTCTTGGTATTATATTTATCATTTGGTGGCAAATTGTGTTATAATATCCTGCCGGTGTCCAGTGCATAATAATGGATGTGTTTTAATTATTAAAGAATAGGTGTAACTCCATAATATAACTTATTAATTACATATTTAATAAAGATTGGATTAGTTAATTACTGTGTGCTTATTGAGTTCGGTAGTGATTATTTGCAATATTCTGTGTTTTCTATATCCATGTTTTAGCTGAAGAATCATCCTCTCAAGGTAAGGGTTTATTATTACGCTTTGTATTTGCAGCAGGTCATCTGTGAGTTTTACTTACAGACGGGTGGAGTTTCAGACCTGGGTTGTAAAAATTGGAGAAAGTTAGAATTCTCCGGTCCGCCGTGTCGACGGGAAACCGTTATGTGGCAAGGGAATGAGAGTATGCTCTGGACGTTGTCCCCATTGGGTTCCGGTCTGAAGCGAGTAGCAATGTTCCGGATGTACAGACCTTATAGAGGGGTAGAATACCTTACACTTTCGGGTAGGTCGGACGGTTCGGGTCGAAAGAAAGAAAAATTTATTGCAAGGTCAGACTTTTTTCAAAATACAACCGAGTAGGACGCCGACGCCTAAGTAGACTAGTACTAATATATTTTGCACTCTTTAGCACCCAATGACGTTTAGTGCTTTTCAACAACGATAATAGCACTGTCAGCAAGAAATCTTGCTATACGCCATCATATTGAGAGCCTCTCAAGTAACCTAACATCTCAACCAGCTTAAAAATGGCTCAGATTGCAAAATAACAATGCTAGTTGCTACACACATGCTATTTGCTACACAGATACCAGTTGCTATATTGTAAAATTTAAATAAGCGCTTTACATTTTTAAACAAAATATCTGTTCATCAATGGCGAAGTGTGATAAAAAATATTGGGGAGACCAAAGCAGGAACCAAAATTAGAAAATGAAATGTTTCTACACTATGTTCCACTTTTTAGTGCCTTTTGAAATATATATGTATATGGATCCTTAAAACTTTTGTTTTGGGTTCGCTGGTACTTTGAGAAAATATGCGATTTCCAATGAAGGGTCCAGACAGGTCATGTTCAAAGTACAAACCATTAAAATACAACACGAAATATAACGGGTACCCAACTGGAGCTTTTAATTTGCTTTGGTTATTTCCAAAATACAGACACGTTTCTAGTGTAGGTGAAAAATCCACAGAATCAAAGTTGACTAAAAAAAAAACCGACGTGACAAATTTCATGTCTCAATGAATAGTGGAACACGGTTGGATAAGGTAAAAAGACAGAAAAATGGGTGTCACAGATAGATATGTCTATTTGATAAAGGCTGTAGCCCGTGTAGAATGTACACACGCATTATCTTTGGGCTCTATTTCCAATGGTCTATTTCAACATTTCCTGATGCAGACAGTCAAGTCTCGCCTTAGGCCAGAGAATGCGCTCTCCAGAACCATTCAAACACACACACTGGGCGAAGCCAAAATCTGTCGGCATAATCTTTTGTTTATTTACACAGAAAGCATTTTATACATTTATTTCGAATAATTAAAATAGAAGTGAGTGGGGTCGTCTATTTTTAGGCAAACACGGTCTACTGTGGTCTGTCCACAGTAGACCGTGTCCTGTTTAAAATATGTTATCTCATTCAAAAATGTTTCACCCAAATTGTATGGCCAGAACGATTTCCGAAACTTGAGTTAATCCCATGAGTGGCTTAAAGCTTCCCCCAATATTTAAAATATTTTTTTCAGAATGGAAGAGCATATTACAGGAATTAATTATAGAATTGCCTATAATAGGAATTCCGAAAGCATGTACTCTGGAATATAGTACTGAAAGTGAAAAAATATTTTTGAAAAAAGCAAGTGGAGGGACATGTAAATCATTGTCCAAGAGGAAGTGTGGCTGAATCTCAAAGTGTCCAATATCTCCACTACGACGTCTGTAATCGCTAGGCAAATAACATATTTCTTCCCTAGCCTTGCAGCTTTATCCTTACAGCGTATTCTCATACACTACACGAATAGAAGTGATACGCTTCCTCTGCTGAACATTGCAACATAAAAAAATACACAATTCAAATTAAAATGATCTTACAGTTTGTTCACGTGACAGTAGATAACTAATTACATTTGCAGAACTATAAAATATTACCTTGCTTTAAAATGAAACATTGGATGAAGCCACCTCGAGGAGTTTCTATAGCGTGTAGCATCGAATGAAACGGATATTTAATATCGTCTGGGGAAACCTTCTACCAGGTTGCTTTCATGCGAATGCAGAGTTCATTCATGGTGGATGTCGAAGGCCCCGGTCAGGCCAGTTACGTAGTTTTTAGCACCTAGCTACTACATTTCACATTTCGAATGTTTTTCTTTGGAGAACTCCCGTAAGGGAACATTATTGAAAAATTCTATACATTTTGGGTTTTTTTATTAAATGATTAGCCCATATACAAATTTCAAGCCACTGTCAAATTTTAAAGGAGGCGTTTCTCATTTGTTCGGTAAATGGAACATTTTGGTGTGCGGCGCCCTCTAATGTACCAAATATCGTGGCTGTAAGAAGATTAGATTACCCGCTCACACAGACACAGTCAGACATCTTCTTTCATTAACTTCTATAACTTCTTTTAGTGTCGATTCCTAATCATGAAACAATTCTCTACAACTTGGTAATTGTTTATTTATCATCTATCTCGCTTTATTGTTCAGTTCATAATCCTAAATTTTTAAATTATCCACAAGGGGGGGCTTTGTAATCATTTTTATTAGATCACACATGGTCACTTGATCACTCTGCTATAGATAGACTTTTCTTTACAAAGGTATTGAAGTGCTTAAGAACGTTCATAGAAACCTTATATATTCCATCAATATTACATTGTTTAATAGTAAAAATTTTTACAATGCATTTTAGAATATTTATTTTTTTTCCCCAGATCGAAAAAACAAATTTCTCTTTATCTCATATAAAAGTAATGAAGTGCAGCTGAAGCATTTTAAATCATGCAGATTTCCCGTTCCTAACAAAATTCATTTATGCCTCCAACAACTTTGTAAAATGATAACATCTTTTGCAACGCATGGTTTAATATTTTACGCTGTGCCTCTTGAGATGATTCTCCTCTGAACATGATCCCCGGGGAAATACAAAGGAAGTCTTAGATATTGGATCGCAGCGAAAAATTGCAATAAAATATTCATAAATCAGTAATATTTAGTGAAGGATTTAACAGATTTATCCTCACTCTCGCTCTCTCCAGTGGAAAGAAAATAAACGAAAATGAAATTCCTTAAGAATAGGTGGCATAAAGGTTAAAAAGATATGGTAATAGATATGTTAGTAATATCTTAGACTTTTCAAGAATGAAATTTTATCTTCAAACTTACAGAATTAAAACTAATTGAAATGTGACTTAACTAGACTTTCTCATACCAGAATTCATTTTTAAGAGATGTTTTTTCAACACTTTACAACAAAGTTGAAAAGTGTTTGACCTTGTTAATTCTGTCTGTCTGTCTGTCTGTCCGTTAGCATGATAACTGCCGTAAAAATAGCATAATCAAAATGAAATTTTAGTATGTTGTTCAGACGGTCTGTAGGACCTATGAGAATATAAATAAATAGTATCACCCAATTAGTTTTGGATTGAACCTGGGTTGAAAAAAATACATTGAACCCTATGGGACTTAATGTTTCAAACATTTTTTAAACGGATTTAAAATTCACAAATTGCTTCGAAAATTTTATGTAATATTCAAATTATCCCATAAAATATATAAAAAAAGTTCAGCAAAATATATTCAGTAATTTTTTAAATAAAAATTAAAATAATAATTACACCTCTTATATGAAGCGATCACGTGACCATTATATGAAAAGATCACGTGACCCACTTCAAACTGAAACATGGCATCCATCTTGTCTCAACATCGTGATTTTTAATGTTCTTTTAAATTCATATTGAGTGTTGCATCCGTCCTAAAACTGATTTATTTTTACTTAAATTCTGTGTATCTACATACTGAAACAACGCAATTTCAATATATTTGAGTTTAAATGTTCATCCAAATCTGATTATTTCTACAATGAAGCCTATTTTTCACTTATGTAAAATGTAAACAGCAAAATATGTAGAGTGAGTTGTACAAGAATTGCTGCATTTCTTTAACGCAAAATTATTTAGCTCATGGAGTCTGCATAGCTGATATGAATGAAATATTCATTGATTTTACAGAGAGAAAGACGATTTTTTTCGATGAAGTTTTAAGCATAGAGTTTAATTACTTGTAGCTCCATGGTCTTAAGTTTTTAAATAAAATAAATTATTTTAGTACTGTTATGAATGACATGAATGGGAAAATGTTTATGAATGAAATGTTGCTTTTATAGAGAGAGCGAGGCGTGTTATTTTTTCTCTGACGTCATTTCAATGAATTTCAGTTGTTTTCGATGAAGTTTTCAAATATAACAAATTATTGTAGTATTATGATAATTTTAAAAATATTACCGAGGATGGTATCGTATTTTAGAGATGTTTAAACCAGGCAATTTATATTTCAATGCCGCCATTAGAATGAAGTTCATTTTTTTCGATGAAGGTTTAAGTTTTCAAATATAATAAATTAATGTAGTATTGTGATAAGTTTTAAAATATTACCGATGAATGTACTGCATTTTATTGATGTTTAAATAAAATTGCATTGAAGTTGGAAAGTGTTTCATAATCAATGCTTTAAGCATGATTGATATTTCTTGTTTTAATTTTCTGCAAATTTTGCAAGAAAATTTTTGTAGCATGTTATCATTTATTTTACATGGCTTGAAATAACATTTAGATGGATATAAAGTTTGACAATGTACTTCTATAAAGTTTTATGAAAATATATTGATATTTGTAGCAGTACGCAAGAAATCGACCACAGACAGACGGACATCATTCTAAAAATAGTTCAAAAGTATTCAGGAAGCCCTAAACCTATATTGACATCAAAATCTCGAAATCGAAAAGTTTCGTGAAAACTATACTCCATACTATATTCAATAGTATCAGAAAGTAAAAATTTGATGCGAGCATCAAATGACTTTCCCTGCACAATGCAATGTCTTTGCTTCTTTCCTTGCGAACGAATCATTTATAATATCCATGGCACAAAGATTTTGGTAGTAATAAGTTAAAACTAGTGACATACATTAGATGATGCATGCCATGGGTCTCAAGTCAATGTCAGTGATCTTTAATTCAGTGTAAATGAATAAGAAAGTAAGTGCCAGATAAATATTTTCCCAATCAGGTCGAGCACAGATCTTTTATATCTCCATAAATATTGCTGGTTTCCCTTTGCCTCCTATATTTATTCCTAAAAGAGAATAAATTAATTGTTATTGTATAAAGTATTAGGTGTAAATGTAATTTTTAATAATTGGCTGCTACCTAAATAAATATATAGTTTAAAAGATAAATTGTGTGGTCAATGACGAATGTTTGACTTTTCAGATCGGGTAACTTGACTTGCACTTTTGGGGTAAAATTGGAGTGCTATTTTTGGAACACATGCAAATGTATACAGTTATCACCATACCCACGGATATATTATCTAAAATCTTTTAAAGCCACTACATATATTAGTTTAATTAAATTATAATTTCACGACAAAAATATCAAAAGATTTCCAGATTATGGTCTTGTATCTGGAAATTCAGTTTGCTCGGTTAAAATTCCATGGAAATAGTTATGTTTTTGATAGTATTCAAGTGAGGTAAATTTTTGTTGTAGTGTATCCTTTTAATCTACTATATTGAGTGCTAATATCTTCCAGTTTTTATATCGAAAAATGGTTGCATTTTTTAAATTTAGAAATCCAAAATTATCACCATACGATACTTTACATTTTAGGATTGAGAATGTATACAAAACATTGATTTATTTCAAACAATTGTCTTAAATTCCCCCTTGTAAAAGAGATAAATCAAAACTTACTAGGCAAATATTCAGAAAAGTTTTATTTCTGGAGAAAAAAAAGTCTTTGTTTTAGAAGACTTTGTTTTAAAAGTCTATTCAAACTATTTTTGCATTTTAAAACGTTTTAAGAATTGTGTAGTATTAAAGTTTTCAGAAATATTTTAATATAAGGAGTTTTTCAATCTTGGGATTGATATCATTTTCTATTATCGTTAAAAGTCAAACATTGTATCGAGCAAATACCTTTTATTTTAGAGTATTTTAAACATTAAATTTCGTGTTCAGATTTTAAATAAATTTCTTTGATATTTGTGAAATTATATTAAACTTCCAAATTAAAAAGCATCAGCGGGTATAGTTTATATTGGTTTTAAGCATATGTTAATAATACACATTTTTGTCTGAATCGAAGTTTTCTTGAAAAATAAAATGAAACATCTCATTGTCCCCATTGTTGAGTATGTTTAATATCTGAGTGTTCTTAATTCATAAATATTGAATTACTAAAATCTCTGTCAGAGATCATAAATGCCTAATTGCAGTGCGAAATTGACTGAGATATTTAATTTAAATTTAAATATAGCGTAGTTTATTTCAATAAATTATCTTTAAATGATTCATTAAACTATATCAAACTGCTGCAATTAGTTTACCATAGGATTACGGATATTATGCTATAAGAATATGTTTAATAAAATGTATATGTATGTATATGTAAGCTTATGTTTGTATGTATATATATGTGTGTTTATGTATGTATATGTATGTTTATGTATATATATATGTACGAGCATGTGTGTGTTCAATAAAATGTATATGCATGTATATATGTATGAGTGTGTTTAATAAAATGTATATGTATGTAAATGTATATGCATAAATGCAAAGTTCTACAAGAAAAAGTCAAAATCCTGTATTTCGTTAAACATCGTTAATAGAATATCTAGAAAGAAGATTACAAAAGCTACTTAAGTAGATTTCTGATAGTATGTACAAATTTCAAGCTGTTATCGGATAAGATGGCAAGATTTTACAAATGGGTATTTTATGTTGCTGTTTCACATACCAAAAACCTTCTACTAATATGAATTTTGTACAGAGCAGATTTGATTGAAAAATATTGAATTCCATACTTTATCATCATTAATTCTATAGCGCTCAATAAATCATGACCCTCTTGAACGGGATTCTTCACTGATCCTTGTTTGCATATTCTAATCAACCAATTTGGCTTTGCAGTAATTATCATATCATAATTATTAGTAACAGATTATTTTTGACGTTTTAACTCCTCCTCCCTATGCTTTTGCTTCTGATTTCTATGTTTTAGGGCATTTTACTGGAATTCAAATTCTATAAACTGCCCAAATAATAAAAGTATCGGAGAAACTTTAACTTTCACCTTTTTAACACTTTTCAAAATAGTTGTAAAATCTTTGTTCATTCTGTCTGTATGTCTATGTATTCATTCGTACGATAACTGCCATAAAAATGACTTTATCAAATTGAAATTTCAGTGCGTTGTTGAGACGGTCTGTGGGACATACGAAATTGAAAATAAATAATATCACCCAATTCGTTTCGAAATGAACACGGGTTGAAAAAATGAAATACATTAAACCCTATGGGCCTTAAATATTCAAGCATTTTTTATGCAAAGTTAAAATTCACAAATTACTTCAAAAATTTTACGAGATATTCTACTTATTACATAAAATGTGAAAAATAATTTTCAGCAAAATATATTTGGTAGGTTTTTAAATATAAATTGAAGCAATAAGTACACCAATGGTATATGAAGAGATCACGTGACTCATTGCAAAAATATGACATCCTTTTTTTCCGTTGTGTAGGAACCAGATTGTGGCATTTGAAGATCTTTTAAATTTATATTTAGTATTGCATTTGTCATAAAACCGTTTTTCCTTATATTATCTGTTTATCTAAATTCTGTGCCAAAGCTGTAGTACTGTGATAATTTAATGTAGTACTGTGATAATTTAATACGAAAAACCAATCATGCATAAAGCATTGATTATGACACACTTTCAAACTTCAAAGCAATTTTTTTAAACATCTCTAAAATGCGATACATTCCTCGGTAATATTTTTAAAGTTATCACAATACTACAATAATTTATTATATCTGAAAACTTCATCGAAAATAAATGAACTTTATTCAAATGACGTCATCGAAATGTAAATCACCTGGCTCTCTCTATAAAAGCAGCTTTTCATTCATTTACTTTTTTCCATTTCTTTCATTCATCACAATACTATAATAATTTATTTTATTTAAAAACTTAAAACCATGGAGGTGCAAGTAATTTAACTCTATGCTTAAAACTTCATCGAAAAAATCAAATTTTTCTCTGTATAAAATAAATGAACTTTTCATTCATATCAGCTATATTGCAGACTCCATAAGCTAAATAATTTTGCGTTAAAGAAATGCAGCAATTCTTGTTTAACTTATTCTACATCTTTTGGTATTTGCAATCTCCATAAATGAAAATTAGGCTTCTTTGTAGAAATAATCAAAATTTGATGATCATATAAACTCAAATATATTGTAATTGCGTTGTTTTAGTATGTAGATACACAGAATTTAAGCAAAAATAAAGCGGTGTTAGGACGGATACAACACTCAATATGAATTAAAAAGAACTTTAAAAATCACGATTTTTACACAAGATGGATACCCTCCGACCATCCAATCAGCTGCTCTAAGTCTTCGGACGAGTCGGGTGGTCTGGGCTTTCGACAAGATGGATACCCTGGGTTCGGGTCTATATTGGGTGGCACTTCCTGGCCGTCCAAACAGTTACCTTACACCTTTCTGATAGGTCGGACGGTCTGGGTCTCAACAACAACAAGATAGACACCATATTTTATTTTTAAGTGGATCACGTGATCGCTTCATATAATTGTCACGTGATCTCATCATATAAAGGGTGTAATTATTATATTAATTTTTATTTACAAAACTGCCGAATATATTTTGCTGAAATTGTTTTTATATATTTTATGGGATAATTGGAATATTAAAAAATGTTTAAAAAATTAGGTCACATAGGGTTCAATGTATTTCATTTTTTCAACCCAGGTTCAATCCAAAAATAATTGGGTGATATTATTCATTTATATGCCCATAGGTCCTACAGACCGTCTGAACAACATACTAAAATCTTATTTTGATAAAGTCATTTTTACGGTAGTTATCGTGCTGACAGTCAGACAGACAGGCAGAATGAACAAAGTCATAAACACTTTTCAACTATGTTGTAAAGTGTTAAAAATATCAGTGCTGAATATATCACATTTAAGGAATTTTTTAATAAAATTAAGTTTTAGTTGAAAAATGTTTCATAATCAATGCTTTAAGCATGATTGATATTTCTTGTTTTCATATGGACCATAAAAATTAAAAAATTTTAAATTAAAGACTAAATACGATTGCGTGAATTATTTAGATGAATGTTGTATTCGCAACTCTACGTGACTTAACAAATATAATTAAGCCCTTACTCCTAGATAAATCGCTCTCGAGACATAATTTAAGCTCGTTTTTTTAGATCTTTACACCATAAAATGCACCATGTCGCCAAAAGGGGAAAATATTAATCTACAAATTGGATAAAATTTCAAAACCCGATCCTTTGTAGAAGTAGTGAAAACGAAATTAAATGAAACTGAAATGAAAAGAAATGATTGAAAACGCAATTGAATGAGTTAAAGTATAAAATAATATGTGTGTCAGTAGTAACATCTGTAATGAAAACCTTTTGCTGCCCCTATCACATTTTTAAATCTTTTACTAGCTATGTGATATGACTAAACTCATTGTTCAACAAAGATGCGAAAATGTGGCACATGAAACGTCTCTTTATTTCACTGCTGTTATACGTTATTTGAAATTGAAGAACGTTAAAAGTCGCGCAACCGATCCAGGAATGATGGTCGTTGCACTTGGAGCACGCATAGTCAACCATACTATAATGGTAAACCATACTGATAAACCGGTCCACGAATGAATGTTTAGAATTTCATAAAATCCTAAATTGGAAACATTAATCAATGTGGCATTTTAAAATTCTAAACATGCATCAATATAGCATACTGAAAGCTTTATTAATGGACAGACGTAATTCCCGTAATTATATCCCCACCTTACACGTTTTCGAGTCACTAGACCATTCAAGGTAAGGTTGAACTCTTAAATTCGGGAACTAAATGTGGCAGAATTGAATATATAAATGTTGAAATATGTATGTTTAAATAAAAGTTGTGTATCCTTCTGGAACGAAATTTGCTTATTTTTCAGGTAAAATAAAAATATAAATGAATAGATAACCCTTTTGGTAATTAAACTAGCCGCTATTTGTGACAAAATTTCATGGAATTGGATAGTGTATATTCTAGCATGAAAATTGCTTTCAGAAAGAGACAAAAAATAATCAACTCTGCCAAACAATTTTGATGTGGGAAGGCAGGGACTGATTAAGACAGATATCCCAAAGCATGAGCCCAGGGACTCTACAAAAGCCCCCCCCACCCCCCACCCACACACACACACACAAACCTACTTATTTAAAGAAATGCAAAATATAAATCTGTTTACTTGTTTCTATAAAAAAGAGTACTAAACACACATTAAATTAGGTGTAAATAGGTAGAATTCTACAATACGGTGGTATAAAAGTAAGATAAATAAGATGTGTAAAGTAAAATTTTATACATTATTTTATAACTTTTAAGGTGGTTTTTAACAGTTTAAGGTTTTACACAGGTTTCCTACATAAAAGCAATGGATAAATTACTTTCAAGATTCAATAGTTGCTTTTATGAAGTATTTTTTCGATACATAAATTTTAATCGCTCACGAAATTGAACCAAATAGGTGGTTTAAGCAGATTCAATTGAATACAATACTGTGTGAATTTGACCATTATTCAAAATAGACATTATGCAAAATTATCTAAAAGAAATAAGGGTGTAGAAGACACGACATATCAAAGACTTTTAACAATAATAAACAACATGGTAAACACGTCAACCAATAAACTTGAAAATCAAAGACGACCAAATAAGTATATACAGACGACCAAATAAGTATACACAGTATGTAGATACACAGAATTTAAGCAAAAATAAAGTGGTTTTAGGACGGATTCAACACTCAATATGAATTGAAAAGAACTTTAAAAAATCACGATTTTGAGACAAAATGGATGCCATATATCATTTTGAGGTGGGTCACGTAATATTTTCATATCGTGGTCACGTGATCGCTTCATATAAGAGGTGTTATTATTATTTTAATTTTTATTTAAAAAACTTCTGAATATATTTCGTTGAATTTTTTTTCATATATTTTATGGGACAATTTGAATTTTACCTAAAATTTTCGAAGCAATTTGTGAATTTTAAATCCGCTTAAAAAATGTTTGAAGAATTAGGTCCTATAGGGCTCAATGTATTTCATTTTTTCAACCCGAGTTCAATCCAAAATTAATTGTGTGATAATATTCATTTACATTCCCATAGGTCCTACAGACCGTCTGAACAACATACTAAAATTTCATTTTGATTAAGTCATTTTTACGGCAGTTATCGTGCTAATGGACAAACAGACAGACAGACAGACAGAATGAACAAAGTCATAAACACTTTTCAACTTTGTTGTAAAGTGTTGAAAATGCATATTGCAATAAGACGTGGAGTTTAATAACCAACCTGAATGTCGGCAAAATTGAAAAGCAATTGCTATTGAATTTTTAGAAAATCATGTAAAGGCTTAACCCGCAAAGAGTCAAGAACAAGTCGCCAAGCTTAACTAAGGGTCAGAAAAAGGTCAACATTACAAATAGAATTACGGTAAATATAAATAATAAGGGACTCATAAAGTAAAATATTGCGAGGTTTATTGCAGCTAATTAAAAGTAAAGTTTTATCAAACATAGGCTGAAATTTATCTTTAATAACATACTGGGTAATATGCCGGCAAGAGCCGGCATACGGCCCTTGCCCTGTATATTATTAACGATGTATTTTACTTCTCCACTGATGAAGACCATAATAATGTTCGAAAGCGTTTTGGCTATGTGATTGCGTACGTCATAATAAGGCGATTTTTATAAATGACTTTTTAACCACTTATTTGGTTGTCTTTGATTTTAGAGACTTTTAACAATTTTTATGTAATATCAATTCCAGATAATGATAAAATTGATATATCATTATTTCAAATTAAATCTCCCTCTACACCATCCTTTTGGCTGAATATTATTTGTGTTTAGTTTAGTTTTTTTAGTCTTCCATGCACCGCTATTATGTGAGAGATGACTTGATAATTGTTCCCCATAATTCAATATGCATCCTAAACGTATTGACCTTTATCTCACAAAAAACTAATTAACTACAAACATTTTATATCTTGTCAATTTCTTTTCGATTCAAAATATCCAAGCCTGCCGTAAATTCGTTAAAGGATAATACCCATTTTGCACGCATGGCTGATTCTATCCGAAGATGCAGAGAATATAGTATGATCCCACGGAAGGAAAAAAATAAGTCTTCAAAATTGGATCGTAGCAAAAAAATGCATTAAAATATTTATGCATCGACGATATTTAGAATAAAATGGAAAAGATTTATCTTGTCTTCAGTGAAAAGGAAGTTTATAATGAATAGATTATAGAGTTTGAAAAGGGTATGATGATAGTATCAACGCTGGGAAAAGTACAGAAGTTTATAAAACAAAATGGATCCCTGCTGTTTAAAGAAAATAATAAATACAGATAACTGAACTTGTATTATAATTTAATATTTTGTTCGATAGACGATTTTGAAGTTCAATGCCATATTTAATATAATTAACACTTTTACATTAAAGTAAATCTAGTTTAGAGTCTATTTAAAATGCCTTCCATCAGAGACACTGTTCATTTGAATTCCAGAACGAATGGTATATTTTGACAGGTATGTATTGTCTTCTGTATGGGCGTTGTATTGTTCGTTCCTGGTATCGATTTCTACTCATTATATAATTCTCTACAACATTGCAATAGACATTTTTCTTCTATCTTGTTTTGTTGCCGAGTTTCCTGTTCCTAATTCCTTCAATTCCCCTCAAAGAACTCTGAAATCATCTTTATTCGATGACGCATAATAGTTTCACTATAGATAGACCCAACGGGTATACACAGAGATATTTTGTTTTGAAGTTAGAGTGGATAATGATAGTGCTAGATACCTTCGCAGAGGCCACTTCGGCGACAATAAGAGCTTGCAATGGCGTCTCAACTCCCAGCGTTTTGGCCAGTATTAAAATTCATTGTTCGATTCCCGGTTGAGGTAGCAAGGTTCCTTACAATGGCGCCAAACAAATCAACCAGACAGGTTAGTGCAAAGTTGTCGGAGGTCTAGTACGACTAGCATGGATTAAGTGGACTCTGGTATATTAGTCGCCGATTTCAAATCGGGAGGCCAACGATCACTCAAGAAGCTAGGATAAAAATAGCAGGAAAGTGAAGAAAGTATCTAGCTTTCGTTAAGCTATAGCCTCTAGTTCACATCCTGTTGATGTACAAAATTTAAAAACGCATTTACGTTTTGTGCCATCTGAAATAACACATTTATAAATGACAAAAATCTGAATATTCGTGGAGTAACATATTCTGGATATAAACAACAAATTTGCCGTCATTGTAGACATTACAATGCGAAAAAAGTCACTAAACTATTTATCCCTTAATCAAGATTGGTATCACATCTGCATTCAATAGATAAAATCAAGGACAAAGCGTTTTAAAAGCAAAACAAGAAAGATCAATCATGCTTAAAGCATTGATTATGAAACACTTTCCAACTTCAATGCAATTTTATTTAATTAAGTCGAAAATGCAATACATTCCTCGGTAATATTTTAAAACTTATCAGAATACTAGATTGATTTATTATATTTGAAAACTTACACCTTCATTGAAAAAAATGAACTTCATTCAAATGACGGCATTGAAATATAAATTGCCTGGTTTAAATATCTCTAAAATGCAATACATTCCACGGTAATATTTTTTTAAAACTATCATAATACTACGATAATTTATTATATTTGAAAACTTCATCGAAAACAACTGAAATAAATTCAAATGACGTCATGGAAAAAATAACACGCCTGGATCTCTCTATAAAAGCAGGATTTCATTCATTTCATTCATCACAATACTATAATAATTTATTTTATTTAAAAATTAAGACCATGGAGCTACAATTCATAAAGTCTATGTTTAAAACTTCATCGAAAAAAATCGTCCTTCTGTTTATAAAATCAATTAATATTTCATTCATATCAGCCATGCAGACTCCATGGACTGAATTATTTTGTGTTAAAGAAATACAGTAATTCTAATACAACTCATTCTACATATTTTGCTGTTTACATTTTACATAGGTGAAAAATAGGCGTAGTTGTAGAAATAATCAAATTTGAATGAGAATTTAAACTCAAATATATTGTCATTGTGTTGTTTTAGTATGTAGATGCACAGAATTTAAGCAAAAATAAAGTAGTTTTAGGACGGATACAACACTCAATATAAATTAAAAAGAACTTTAAAAAATCACGATTTTGAAACAAGATGGATGCCATATATCATTTTGAAGTGGGTCATGTGATCGTTTCATATCATGGTCACGTGATCGTTTCATATAAGATGTGTCATTATTATTTTAATTTTTATTTAAAAAACTACTGAATATATTTCGCTGAATTTTTTTTTTATATATTTTATGGAACAATTTGACTATTACCTAAAATTTTTGAAGCAATTTGTGAATTTTAAATCCGCTTAAAAAATGTTAGAAAAATTAGGTCCCATAGGGCTCAATGTATTTCATTTCTTCAACCCGGGTTCAATCCAAAACTAATTGGGTGATATTATTCATTTATATTCCCATAGATCCTACAGACCGTCTGAACAACATACTAAAATTTCATTTTGATTAAGTCATTTTTACGGCAGTTATCGTGCTAACGGACAGACAGACAGACAGACAGACAGACAGACAGGCAGAATGAACAAAGTCATAAACACTTTTCAACTTTGTTGTAAAGTGTTAAAAACGAGAGGTCTTTTATTTAACACATCCTAAAAGACGTACAGAACATTATTAAAAACTGCCAGAGAGCTTTCGGACGTATATATACGTCCTTCATCAGTGGTTACATGAATATTAAAAACATGGACTGTTTATATATTATTAAAAACTGCCAGAGCGCTTTCGGACGTATTTCGATCCGATAAACTTGGGAATTTTGATGACTTTAAAAGCTTTGCTGGGGTGTATGTCGTTCCCCTGTTATCCCCTGCTGGTCACTATAAATTTTACATTGGTAGTATAAAACGTACTGTTGGCATCCGTCTAGCAGAACATGCTCTCGATGTCAAATCTGGTAAACTTTCTACGGCTCTTGCTCAATATGTGGTTAATGATAAATTTCTTCCCGTTTTTGAAAAAACATTCCTTTTGGTTCGTTGTAACAATTCACGCAGTATTCTTCTTTATGAATCCCTGTTTATTTATATTTACCTTGAATCTATTTGTAATTTTGATCCTGTTCAAATTTTAAGTTATGCTTTGCGATTCATTCTAGACTCTATGCAATTCAAACCCCTTAAAAGTTATCTGTGACATCATTCTCAGGAATATAATGCTTGACGTTTTTCTAAAATTTCTATTTGTTCTTTACTTGTAATATTTTAAAATTCGTAAGCGTTTAAACTTATTTTGAAATTTCCGCGTATATTTCTTGTATTATTTTTAGTAAGTTCATTTACCATTTTATATTTCATGCAAAATTGCTTTAAACTGGTCTCTCTCTATATAAACATTCCATATTTTTACTATTCATGTAACCACCGATGAAGGGCGTATATACGTCCGAAAGCACTCTGGAAGTTTTTAATATTGCTCTGTACGTCTTTAGGATGTGTTAAATAAAAGACCTTTCGGGGTTTTTTTGTAAACGATTTTTCCTTGATTTTATCTATTTATTCTTTACTATTTATCTTTATTTATACTATTTATCCCTTACTATTTATCTTTATTTATATTATTTATCCATTACATATATATGATTTTGCAATTAAAAATATTATATTCACGCAATGAAATATTTAATTCAAAAATATGCTGTACTTCATCCCACATTAAATTAATGAATTGTAAATCCAAGCCTTTTCGATTTCACAGATTACATTTTTCTAACAAAAATTTCCAAGCCGGCGATAAGTGGTTCAAGAGATAATACTTTGCAATATGTGGTAGAATTTTTTTGCTACCATTTGGAAAGATAAGAGGAGAATAAACCCTCTCTAGAGAAGCAAATGAAGAAGTCTTTGATTTTGGATCGTCGCTAAATAATCTATTAAAATATTTATTGTCTGGGCAATATTCAGTATGAAATTTATAGAAATTATTGCATTCAGTTAAAAAGAATTATGTATATAATTCTTAGCTTAAAGATAAAATATGTTATCTTAAGATAAAAAAATATTATCCTTGATGGAATAATATTTGCATTTCAGGAATACAATTTATCTTTGTAGATTCCAACAAAATATCATATTAGTGATGAACTGGTTTACAACGTAAAATGCCACACACCAAGATAAATAAGCATACACATGTTTTGAAAATTAACTGTATTTACTTCACCAGTAAAAAAATCCGGAAGGCTATGTCGGCTAAACTGAAACCGCTAAACGGCATTTCGATATAATGGAGCTACCTAGTGGAACGTATGGGAAATAAAACTCTAAAAATAGGAAAAATAAGGAAATATGAACACGAGATGCAAACAAGCTTTCCCTTGTTTTTTTTCTATTTTTCTAGTTTTATTTCCATCTCATCCCACTAGGTAGCGCCTCTATAATGAGATGTCGTTTGGCCATTTCAGTTTGGTCGACATAGCTTTGCTCTTATTAAGACGTGCATTTTACGTTGTAAGGCAACTCATTATTGATTGTGCGCAAAGTCACGTCCTTTACTTATTACATCAGTGGTTTGAAAATTCTCCTTAAACTAAATAACACTATTTGTTAATTACATAACACGTTGATAAACCCTATTTTAACTGACGCTGATTAACACTAAAATTACTTACCTAAAAGAGTGTGTAAAGGGTCTTGCTGTCCCAACCGGGAATCGAACCCTGGATCTCCGAACTGGCCAGCCAACGCATTACCGTTGAGCTACTGGGACGAAATTGCAAGCTCGTATCGTCGAAGTGGACTCTACATTCGCCACCGTTTAATATCAGATTGGCGGGCAACTGGCAATCTGATTGAACACCTCCTGCTATTTTTATCTCAGTTTAGCCTCCTGCTACTACTATTTTGACCCAGGTCAGTATTATGCATGGTTGTTATCATCTCAATTTGAAATCAGTGCTCCATCTTCCAGAGTCCACTGAATCCTTGCTAGTCGTACTAGAGTCACTTTCAGATCTCAGACATCTTTGTTTGATTCGCGGGATGGTAGACCTTGGGAGCTTCCTGAGTGCAGAAAGTATTCTTTCCCGGCCGTGCAGCTAGCTGCTCTAAACCCACTATGTGAGTCGCCCGGTCTGGGGTCTTCAGACCTTAGACATCTTTGAACTAACCTACAAGGTTAATTTGCTCAGGCGTCATTGTAAAGAACCTTGCTGTCCCAAGTGGGAATCGACCCCTTGATCTCCAAACTGGCTATTACTGTGAAAATTATGTTATTCTATTACTGTTATTCTATTACTGTGAAAAGTAACACGGGTTTGCGTACACTTTAGATGTAAATCACTCTTAAAGACTACAATCAAATAATGTGTGTCCGATAAAAAGTGAATATCAGTCCAAGTTATTATTTCTCTAAGGTAATATATAGTTAAATATCAATGGTTCATATAGGTTTCGAGAGACAGGACAAGCTTTACAAATCCTGTCGTCTTATATTCAGCCGAATGTAAATAATGGAGACAGAAATGCAGGCCCTCCATGATGGTTAGCATACTGTATCTGGGCTAAATATCTGTTGAGTTGCCAAGACATTTACAGAGGACGCACAAAGACTTTAGTTATCTCGGTATGATTAAACAAGCATAAATATTAATAACTAGGAAAATTCGTCGCTCGGTATGTTTGGATTAGATATCTGTTTTCATGAATTAGGAATTATTTTCAGATCACACCTGATTAGAAGAACAACAAAATCACAACTATATAAAGTCATAATAAGACCCAACATATTCTAAGTTTCAGAAACATGAATTCTCACAGAACATAATGCCATTTGCATCTTTGAGACAAAAATTTTCAGCAGTATTTTAATGGAATTAGAAAAAGACCTTGAAAAGGCAAGTTGAGATGAATCAAATGTGTGGACGGAAATCTAAGGTGTTCAATATTAAAATTTAGAGAAACATTGCTCTAAAATGGACCACCTGTGAGGAATGTCTGAGGAAAATCAACCCCCCCCCCACACACACACACATACGCAGTGGACTGTTGAGATATTGGTAAAGTAGCAAAAAACTGTAGAGAACATTGTAGAAATAGAATGAACCGATATGAAATCGATCAAGCAGTTTTAGAGGCAAAACAAGATTTCTTCTCTAAAACGTTCAGCTCGAAATATCTTCAAATGAGGTTCAACAATGAGTTTGTAAAGAGCCTTGCTGCCCTAACCAGGAATCAAACCTTGGATCTCCAAACTGGCCAGCTGATGTTCTACCGTTGTGCTACTGATACGAAATTGCAAGCTCTTTTAGTCGAAGTGCACCCCCTCTAATGTCAGAATGACGGGCAACTGACAATCTGACTGACCACCTCCTGCTATTTTTGCCTCAGGTTAGCCTCCTGCTACTACTATTAGGTTAGTATCCTACGTGGTCGTTGTCCTCTCAATTTCAAATCGGCGTTCAATCTTCCACTGAATCCATGCTAGTCGTACTAGGGCCACTTACCGACTACCGACATCTTTGCACTAACCTACAGGGTTCATTTGTTCGGACGCCATTGTAAAGAACCTTGCTGCCCCAGCTGGGAATCGAACCCTGGATCTCCGAACTGGTCAGCCGACGCTCTACCGTTGAGCTATTGGGACAAAATTACAAGCTCTTATAGTCGCAGTCGACTCTGCAAATTTACCCGAGAAAGCTTCTGCAATTTGTTTTCAAGGGAAAAGGGCTTTTGTCCCAGGTTTACATTAAGCAGATTTCATTTGAAACAAATAATACTAAAATATTATAGGAACCACCCATGTTTCGAAGAAAAACGTAAAAGCTGAGTTCATATAAATTGCTATGTAATTTTTTTTTATATTCCATACAAATAAAAGTATATACGTATTTATTTCATCAGCAAAAGATATGTAAGTCTATGTGACTACAAAACACATATTATATCTACCGATAGGAATCGATCTAAAGCAGTGTTCTTCAACCTGTGTTCCGCGGAACCCTAGGGTTCCACTCAAACGCTTTAGGGATTCCGCGTGTCGATACTACAATTCGTTGTTTTTGTTTTGTTTTTCTTTGTTTTCAATTTCATATGACATATGTATGTATAATACAAATACATTATATGGAATATTTATCGTCTTGTTTGGATTAATGCAAATTTATATCTTAAAGTTTTTATAACAAAGGCAGGGACGCACCTTCTTCATAACATGTAATACGTAATATGACACATCCCCCCTAAAATCAAATCTGGGTGTGCTACTGAACGAAGGGTTCCATAAAAAAAATATCTCAAAAAAAGGGTTCCGCGAGATGACAAAGGTTGAAGAACACTGCTCTAAAGCATGGAATAATTTCCCATTTCAAGAAGAGTTATGCGTGGTTCGAAGTATGAAAGTGTATAACATTTACTTGACTCACAAATATAAAAGGTAGGATCAAAAAATCTGGGGACTGTGCTGATATTTCCAGCCCTGATTGGAGGAGAGGAGAACTATTTTACTGTGATTTAGAGGCACATGTGACGCGAGATGTGAAAAGGAAGAAGCAGGTATTTCTCCAGACAATGCGTATCAGTGAACTGTAGTTGTTCGGGTTCCAAGTGCAATGTTTCCGTCGGCGATTTCCCCAAACGCTGGCAGAATTTGATATTCGCACGTTGTTCTTCAAACGCCATTTCTGTTTTCGACGAACGCGAACGACTGCAGTTCGATGACATGCATTGTCCGGAAGAACAATGCACTGCGGACCTGCTTCTTTTTCACATCCCTCGTCACATGTGCCTCTACGACACGGTAAAATAGTTCCTCTCTCCTCCAGCCAGGGTTCGAGATATCAGCACAGTCTCTGAACTTTTTGATCCTACCTTGTAGATACATTTGTTTCAAGCTTATATCAAATTTACTGTATATCACATCGATTTTATTATAACGCAAAGTAAATGAACTTCGTGTTACAATAAAATATAAAATGTTTAATGTAATATTTTTGTAAAATGTTTAATGTAATGCTATTGTAAAATGTTTAATGTAATGTTGTTGTAAAAATTTTAATGTAAAATGAAATTTTTACATTGAATTATCAAAATCCTGATACTTGGAAAATTGTCTGTTATAAACGCTGAAAAATATAATATATTCATGGTGGGTAATTTATTATCAATTTAAAACATTCCATACAAAATTCCTGAAATTTTCGATGATGATGGAATTATTGTGAGTATAAGAACACTTATGTAGTAGAAACTACAATTTCAAAACACTAAATTGGGAATCAATATCAGAGGAATTTCAACGCTCAGGAAGAGCAAAAGATGTCTCAAACATGTTTAATATGAAAATTGCAATAATTGATAATAAAAACAAATAAAAACATTTTTATTTTCACAGAAATGAAAATCTAAACAAAACAATGAAATCACTCCAAATACTATCAATGAAAACACCATGCCATAAACGCCTTTATAATAAAAATCTTTATAATTAAGAGATAGCGTTAATTTTAACAAAATATATCAATCATGCATAAAACATTGATTATGAAACACTTTCCATATGAAAAGCAATTTTATTTAAACATCCCTAATATGCGATACATTCAGAGGTGATATTTTTTTAATTATCATAGAACTACAATAATATATTTTACTTGAAATCTTAAAACTTTATCGAAAAAAATGAACTTTATTTAAATGACGTCATCGAAATATAAATCGTCTGGCTATATATGCAGAAGCAGTGAATATTCCATTCATACACTTTTATTCCAGACTCCAGAGTTAAATAATTTTGAGTGAGATAATTTCAGGAATTCTTATACAACTCATCGTACAATCACTTGTTTACATTTTGCATCCATTAAAATTAGGCTTCGTTGTAGAAATAATGAAAGTTTGATGATCATTTAAACTCAAAAATATTAAAATTGCGTTGGCGCAGATAGGATGCACAGAAAATACGCAAAAATATAGCGGTTTTAGGACATATACAACACTCAATATAAATTTAAAAGAACTTTAAAAATCACGATTTTTCCTCTGGGAAAAAAATATGATGTCCTACTTTATTTTGAAGTGGGTCACGTGATCACTTCATATTATATGAGTGTCATTATTATTTTATTTTCATTTAAAAAAACTTCCGAACGTATTTTTCTAAAAAAAATTTTATATATATTTTTGGGATAATTTCAATATTTCCAAAATTTTTCGAAGAAATTCGTGAATTTTAACTTCGATTAAAACATGTTTGAAGAATTATGTCTTGCAGGGTTCAATATATTTCATTTTTTCCTCCCTTGTTCAATCCAAAACTATTTAGGTGATATTATTCATTTACATTTACATATGCCCCACAGACCGTCTCAACAACATACTATAATTTCATTTCGATAAAGTCATTTTTACGGCAGTTATCGTGCGAACGGATAGACAGACAGGCAGAACGAACAAAGTCATAAACACTTTACAAGTATGTTGGAAAGTGTTAAAAATGTCTCATATCACTCAAAAGATAATTAATGACCAAATTTTAGATTTTGTCAAATAAACCTTATGCAATTAGGGGAAACTATAATTAAAAAAAATCTGATGTGGGCAGCACATGACTTTCCTTATATAATGCAATGAATTTACTGCTTCTACAATAAAAAAAAATTCATTATTTTTGTAGTAGCTATTTATATTCTTTTCAAGATATTGAATTTCCGTCAATGAGTCGTCATTTTCATTGATTTAGCGTCATTTTTTTCCATTTGGCGAGTTTATCGTTAATTTAGCAACATTTAAAAAAGTCGCTAAGTTGGCGACATTCCACCACATTCGTCGCCAAAATCTCGCCAAGCGTTATGGACGGAGAAATAAGTTATTCTTACAACAGTTAAATGACTATTGGCGTTCAAATACAAAAGTATTACACAAAGTATCTTTTTTTACCGGCCGTCCAAATAGGTGCTCTTAGTCCCCTGGACGAGTCGGACGGTCTGGGTCTTCTACAAAGTATCTTTTTTCATGAATGGAACGAGCTAGATCCACGAGAATGATGTCACCCAATTTATTGCATGGTATTACATATGAAAAGTGAACATGTTTATCAATAGGAATTTTTTTTTTTAATTTTATATGACTTTTTGATAAGTTTTTGAAAAATGTGCAATATCTCGAGAACGGTTCATGTTAGCGTTCTAAAGTTTATGTCAATCGTTTTCTAATAAAACATTACATAAGAAATGTCAATTTGCGTAACTTTATTAGCGGTTTTGATTTTTTGACGATTTTTTCAAAATTTCACTCGAGAATTTAGGGGTTCTGAACATTCGATTGCGTATAAGAACAATAGGCTTCCAGTATTTATGGATTGTAATTTTTGTAACAAATTTCGTTCAAATCGGTTCATTCGTTCATCAGTTATCGTCTCCACAGACTCACTGACACACACACACACACACACATATATATACATACATACATACATACACACACATACTTTCACACACACACACACACATCCATCTTGTTGCTCCAAGTCCTCTGGACGAGCAGGACGGCCTGGGGCTTTCACACACACACACACAGACATCACTTCAAAAATGTCCGATTCGTGATCAGGGATGCTGGAAACGTGCTCTCCCGTAAAAAATTCGAATTCGAATTTTCGACCCCGTCACAATACTTTCCTTATACATTATTGTATATAAGGGAAGGAAATATTAGATTCTTTTTTTATTTGTTAGCAAACGTAAGTAACACTTACCAGCAGCTCAACTCTGAAAAATTACTTGAAAAACATAAAGCAACACATATTCCAATTTGGCGCAATCATTTTCAGAAAAATTGTGCTTGACATACTAGAGACTTCGCGAGGAACTTATAACCAAGTTAAAACCCTTTGTACGGCGTTTCCGAAATCGGCGATGATGATGTAATTATGGCCAGTGATAAGAGTCATTACGTCAGAGGCCTGCGAGTCAATTTTCGGGGGAAGTTAAATTGGAAATCAATGCCCGATTAATTTTAATGACGTAAAGACGTGTCGGTATTATCTCAAATATAACTCAAATGCGGATATGTGCTGCTACTTAACTCTGTGATTGATATTTCTAAAAAATGATATTTCGGATTTGATAATTAACCCTTTCCGGTCTCACCATTTTCTACAATTGTGGCTATATTGGACTGGAGTTCTTATCTCTTTTCTTGTTTTCAATGTGGAATCTCTTAGGGCGTGGTCTGAATAAATTATGAAACGGATGTGACGGGGTTGAAATGAGAGTGACATCGCACGGAAATGACATCATATTACTACGAATATCTGACAAGAAACCACTATAATTTGAAGGTCCTGCTTTGTTGACCTTGGAAACGAATTGGGTTATCTTGATGACGAATTTGACGAAGAATCGCTAACTTGATAACTTTTTGCGAGTTTAATAACCTTCTTGAATTTTATATACTGGCTAAAAACTACTTTTTCAAACCTACCTACCCAGTTACCTACTTTTTCAAAAAAATTCCACAGAGGGTATAAAAGCAATGGCGAGTACTGCTGTAGAATTTGGATATGGCACCGCCATATCAAATTCGTGAGAAAACTGCTGTAGTTATAATATAACACAATAACAGTACCATTTTTAATTATCATTACTATTTCCTCCATTAAATTCTTTCTTCTTTTCTTTCTTCTTCGACCCTGACCAACCGATCTACCCGAAGGTGTAAGGTACAGTCTCTCCAAAACATAATCAAATTGGTTAGATAAAAGTAACAGTATAGTTAATGTACTATAAAAGAAAGTTAGAAATTGATCGCCAGCAGAATGCTAAGATGATATAAAATTAGTACGAACAAACCTCATTAAAAAACATGTTGTACTAGTACGAAGAGACAAAACCTCATTAAAAAACATGTTGTACTAGTACAAAGAGACCAAACCTCATTAAAAAATGTTGTACGAAAGTTATGAAATTATATAAAATTAGTACGAAGATTTTGTTCATTTTTTTTATACTATATCTGTTTGGACGCCCGAGAAGTGCCATACAATTTGTACCAGAAGTCAGTGGAACCGGCAACCAGAGGGACCGTGCCCTCATTCCTTATCGTTAACCTCTTGAAAGGACTTACAGACCCACATATTTAACGTGCCCGTACTTTGCGTGGACACGAGGACAGTTTGAGCAGAGGCGGAAATTGAACTCGGCCCGTCTGAGAGCAACCCCCGCACTAATCACTGGGCAATCCCACCTCTCATTAAATCCCTTGAGTTTTGTGGTGCGACTGATAACACAGGGGGCGGGGAGGGGGATCTAAAATGCATATCTGAATGACCTGCTTTTAGACCAGAATTCGCCACTGCATATAAGCTTGTGATCATTCAGTTGGGTTGTTGATATGATAACGCGTATAAGTATCTTCTGAACTCACTCAATACAGAACCCAAAATTTAGTTCTCCTTCTGATTAAATATACCTTTAAGCTGAAATATTTATGGGGTAAAAGTGTAAAAAAATATGAATTCCAGATATCTGCTACATCCTCACATCAACATCTGCGCTACACGACACTATGCACTCATCGTTTGTGCCGACCCACCGCCCAATGGAGTGACTACGAAAATCTTACATCCAAGCTTTTCGTAGTTGAAAACTTGTGGTTCAATTCGAGCGAAAGAAACTGCATTTTAAGTTTCTACCTAAACCATATAATTCTCCCCCCCCCCCCACACACACACACACCTTCAACTACAGAAATTAAAAAATATGTATAGAGAGAGAGAGGCGTTTCCCCAGCTACCTTGTACCATCTTCACCCACAAAACCCACCAATCTCTTCCCATTCGGAATATGAGAAAGAATTAAGTCCACAACGCCCTATTACTTTCCCTACAATACATGGCAATGTATAGTGAAAGTATTGGAATCATACCAAAAATCACAACTCGAGTTTTCGGCGGATCTGCACGTTTTGGAACCTCTAGAATACGGAAAAACATTTCTAGCGTCACGTCTGTGTGTGTGTCTGCCTGGGCAATATACGTATCCACTCTAACACAAAAAATAATGAACCAAATTTCATGACATTGGGAAGGTAAGTGTCACTTGTGTGTGACTCTGGTGCTGATTAGATTTTGGTATGATTTGAAAAAAAATAACCTGTATTTACAAAATGACCTGCAAAAAATTTCAAAATCTAAAATAAAACACTAAGTATGCTCAAATATATCAATAAAATTCTTGTTTTAAACGCAATTCTTAACGATGAAAAGAATAAAATCAACTCTACACCTCTACACTAGGACTATGACTAGCCGTTCTCGAGACATTTTAGTTTTTTCGCTACGTCACCTTTGAAAATAAGTTCAGTTACCAAATGAGAACGAAAATTAAATCTAAAGTGCAAATTCAGTGTCATTTTAAATAATTACGGGTGTTACTTTGTGTCATTAAACTCAATATAATGAATTATTGAAGAAATAAAGAAAAAGTGAATATGAGTCTGCAGAGAAAGCCACGTGCTGCCCATATCAGATTCCTTTTTAATTAAAATTCAACCATTTCTTTTAGACGCAAATAGAATCTAAGATATGGGTATTATCGGTTCCGGCTGAAAACAGATGGTTACGAAAAATATAAACACATAGGACGCTCAAATTTTCGAACCTAATAGATAAAAATAGAAGCAACTTATACTTGTTTTGTCAAAAAGAATATCATTTATGAACGTATAAAAATAATTTTAATATTTTAATTTTTTGAACTATTTTTTTTTTCTCGAAACAAAACAGGTTTTGTCCGAGCGAGTTTTTCTTTCACTTTACTTGCATTCACTCAAAATATTTTCTAAATCTGAACTAGAAAAGATAAACATGAGCAGTAAGCGGCAAAAATATTCAATCAAAATCCAGTTTCAAGTACGATATTTTTTTACTAACTTTAACAGCTTTCGAGCAATCATCTTGCCGAATTAAAAAAAATGTTCTGTTTTTCAAGTTTGTAATGCTTATATCTCTGAAACTAAAACTGTTATGTATAACAAGTAAGTCAATCATTTATTGCCTTTTAAAAGCTGCATAAGAATTATAGAGATGGATTTTGGACCGGATACTTCGTTACAAAGGACGGCATTGTCTGTAAAAGGGGATCGAAGTGTTTGGGATAGGGTATGTACCTGTCTTTTCTTCGTTTCTTCGTTTCTTTCGTTTTCTTCGAGAAGTTCTTCGTTTGGGATGGACGCTGTCCCACCCGTAAGCAAAAGGTTAAAGGGTTTGAAAACAATCTTTCGATTAATGCTAAGCTTGATAATTTACCCCCCCCCCCCCCGGATGGAGATTAACGATGCCACAACACAAAAACATTACATCGCGGCTATTTTACACTACAATGATTGAAACTGTTAAGTTTTGTGGTCAGTAAGCCATAAATAACTCATATCATGCTGAGTTATGTCAAATTTTGTCCTATGCTGTCATATTAAGAAAATATAAAAGCTCGAATACATTTCGAAGTTTCCGTTCGAATTAAAAAAAAAATATCTAGCTCTAGATTTACTGATAATAACCCGGATATAAAGTTCCGTCAAGACCCATTGATATGTGTGGCATCCATCGGGTACACACGAGATCGACCAGAGACAGACAGACAGACATATAAACATCGCACTAAAAATAGCCAAAACATGTTCGGGAACTCCAAAACAATATATCGGCATCAAACAATCGAACTCGAAAGTTTCCGTGAAAACGATACATACATTGTTCATACCAGCGTTTTTCAAGGTGTGTCCGTGACTTGATAATATCGTGTATATTTTCTTAAAAGTTTGAAAAAAAAACGTGTAAAATTTAAAATACATAATTTAAACCACAAAAAATGTGTATCACTTTTGGAATTTAATGGGATGGCGGAACCCCAAAGAGTTCCGCGAACAAAAAAGCTTCACAAACACTGTTTTATATACAATATCCTATAGTATGAAGAAGCAAATTTTGCGAAAAATCGCGCACGTCTTTCCTGGCGAGCTCATTACCGAGGTTTAAGTCTTACACGACAACTTCTTAAAGTCTTCTATGATAACGCAAATATGGCCTGTGTTAAAAGCAATTGCGACAAAGATAAGTGATTTAAATTTCTAACATTTAAATTGGAAATCAACGAAACAAAAATATTGATAATATAAATTGATATCTCATGATCTCAAGGACAGGGTTAGAGAAGTGCGCAGGAGAGGGTATGATCCTCCCTTTAAAATTTTTAGCGAAGAGAAAAAGATATAAGATAAAGGTATTCATAAAGTGGATAGAGCTTAAATCTACATTGTACTTGGGGGGGGGGAGATGACAACCGAAGTCGTGCCCCGTCCACAAGTCTTCAGAAAGGAAAGAACTGGGGTCCAAGTGGGCTTCCAGTAGAAGTGGAGAAAAGATAAGAAAGACTGAAGAGGGGCGGCCCGGGAGGCGCAGAGCCTTGAGCATGAGTTACACTAGACAAACAAAGGGGAAAGGCTAGTCAACGAATCGTTCGTGCGTTCCCAAAAGCAAGGAAAGGTTACAGAAGTGTTAGAAGTCACAAACTAAATAATGAGCAAACATAAGACTATGCTGGACGAGTCCATTTACTGCGGAGGTAGATAACCCGTACTTGACGCCCCGGTAACGACCGAGGGCGCTTGCGCGCTCTGGTATTCTTGGGGTACTACAGTGGAGATACTGTCTAGGGTAGGGTTTGTAAATTAATATACACATAGAAGTTTCCGAATATAGCTAATATGCAGATTGTGTCTATACTAGCTAATTGTAAATTATCAAACTCCGGAAACGCAAGTGGATTGTCAAATTATACGATGAGCTATAAATATGCGCTCGCTACTAAAATAATGCATTTATAGAACTATATCAATCATTTTAGCCAAACCATTTCCTTCCTTTAATTTCAAATCGCCACGCATGCGCTTTCAAGCCTTGGAATGCAAAACAGCAAAGTTTCGAATGCAAGAAGTAGTCTTCTCCGTCAGGACACACAAGAAGAGCACGTGAGACCATTAATATCGGCGACTATTTAAGAACAGAGAAAGGGGTTTGAGCAAATTAAGGGTGTGTCATCGGTGAGAGAAGGGAAAGGGATAAAAGCTCCAGGAGGAAGGAACAAGAGGTAGAGCACAATGAATGAAAGGTAAACTACCGAAGAGAAAAGTGGAGTATAACAAAGTTTTCACCATTTAGTCAGGGAATAAAACTAAGAACAAAATAGCCCTATTCAATAAGAAATGAAAACTAACCGGTTTCAAAAACTACATGACATGACCAAATTAGCAGTAAAAAATAACAGATTCTAAACAAATACGAAAAATAAGTAGAACAGAAAACGGTTTTGGAAAATGAAAGAGCTAACTTCGCCAACAACTACTACGCAAAAGGTTTAGTAAATGGGTGAAAATAAGAAGAAGCAAACGAAATAAAAAAAAACATACATTTTCAAGAAGATAAGAAAATATAATCATCATTAATAAGAAATTTGACTGAGAAACAATGGGGAAACTTTTAATAAAATCCAATTTAAAAAAGGAATTAAGAGTAAAAACGATCCTAGCTTCAGAAAAATTATAAACATGATTGGCGTTGTTCTTACATGAGTCGCCAAACTTTCTTCTATAAATAAAGATTGCTTTTTTGTGTGTCCTATTGAAGAAGGCTGTTTCTTGTCTTCGAAACCAATCTATACTATTATTTATGTGTTGCATGATGTTTTAATGAAGTTATTTTAGTTTTATTACTTCAGTATCAACTGAACTTCCATTTGTTATATATTGATTACTTTCCCTAAATACATACCACTATAATGTATAGGGTCAGTTATGAAATGGGATTGAAATTTTGAATTCGAGTTTTTGATGGATTTGCGATTCTTGGGAATCGCTCAACTCTTATCAAACGATATTGAGTCATGTATGTATATTGTATATACCGGGTGATTAAAAAAATATGATCCAAACTTTACGAGGTGGTAGTACACACCAAATCAAGCAGTTTTCGTCATAGTTTACAGCGTCGGAAATGAAACGTGAAACCGATGAGGAGAAGCGAAAACACAAGACTGTCTTAGTTATAAAACGACATTTAATAAGCAATAATCACAGCAATGACTCAAAAGAGCCCCCGCCAACCTGAATGCAAGTCTCACAACAGCGATGGTGGGATTGGCGAACTCTCTCAAACAGACCAGGCATGCTCCGCACTTCGGCAGCAGCGGCCGAAATTATGGGGACGAGTTCCTCTTCAGATTCAAGGGGAGTGTCCTAGACGAGACGCTTTGAGATATCCCCACAAAAAGAAGTCAAGACACGACAGATCCGATGATCGTGGGGGCCAAGCTATGGAACCACCTCGCTCAATCCAGCGCCGTTACATCTCATTTCCGACCCGGTAAACTGTGACGAAAAATGCTTGGTTTGATCTGTGCTACTACCTCGTAAAGTTTGAAAAAATAACCCTCAAATTTTTGAAGGATCTTTTGAAAAATCATAAATGACATCAAAACAGTTATTCATGTTAAATGAATTGTCATTTTGTGAAATTTAAGATCATACACTGACATGGACACTAACATAAACAATTATCTGGATATTATTTGCCTTTTGAATAATTTTCTTTAAAACGTTATATATAATTAAAGATATATTAAGTTACACAATTTGGCTTTACATATGCATTATTATGATAAAACTCTATTCATATCATTGGCGTGGATTTAGCATGTTCCATTCAAAAGAAAATGCACGTTTTTATAATAGTTTTTTGTTTCATTACCAACTAATTCGCGCAAATTCAACTTGTTTTACCTAATATTGTCAAATAACAATAAAATGTTGATTGGGATGCTGCGCATACTATTGATAAATAATTTTATCTTTAATTCAAGTAAAACTCTGAATTTTAGTATTGCGCTACAAATTCCGTAACGTGGGTATACATTAATGGTAAGAAATATAATATTTTATGAATTTTTAAAAAAGAATTCACCACTGTGTGTAGGGAAAGATATTGGTTGCCCGCATCAGAATTTTTAAATCGCTTTAATATTATAAGATGTAGGTAATAATTAGTTATTTTTCAAACTAAATTTGAAATGTCATTGATAATGGGTAATGACATATTTCAGCTTCTAATTATCTCGATGCAATATCGCTAATTAACTCTCTGCTCATGTGGGACATAATTTATAATCCTGCAGTCTGTTTAACAATCAAGGCATTTTTATATTTTTCAAACAAAACTAAAGGTATTGCATTTTTGCTTGGGTTTACAAATATATCCTCCAACAATATTCGCTAAAAAAGCTTCTGTAAAATAAACCCCCATCTATAAACTATTGATAAGAATAATCTGAATAATCCCATTATGTTTTTTTATTTCGCGAAAAAAATGTCGAAAAATGTTTGCGTTAATGTAATCTCCGAATTCGATTTAAAACCTTTATTAATGTTTCATGCAATTTTCCTCATTTTCTTCAACTTATTTTCGGCGCTTGAAAATCAATATTTTGTCTGTTATGCCTGCGCGTGTTGATGTTGATAATATGTTAAAATGTCAAGCGTACGCTAACGTTTAAGGAAAGGAATTTCCTATAATGAACGCAATCTGCATAAAGAGAAGTGTTAAAAGAAAAAAAAGAACACATTAAGGAACATTAAAGAGGGTGAAAAGAACACTTATAAATCTCCAAACAATTTTTTTAATGACTAGGCACTTGATCGTCCGATCGTTTACACATTTATCGCGGCCAGATCATGAACCATTTTGCAGTCATATGGCCTGAGGAGGTGAAACACACTATACCCTTTTGGACACCACAACATCTATGCCGCCAGGTGTGACTCGAACCAAGAGAGCACGAGGACACATCGTCTTAGCCCTCTCAGTCACAAATTCGAAATTTCCAAAGATAAAATAGTATAAAAGACTCACTATTATATTTTTAACGTTGTTACTTTTCCTACAATGTGTAGTCCGGGGGGAAGGAAAATATTGTAAGGACGATATTCAGTTGTATATTATCCGAGTTAGAATACCAAGTGTGGTTAAATAACTCTTTGTATACATACTTGCTTGTAGTTGGTTGAAATACACGTCATAACTCCTGGTTAAGGTATATATCGTGTAAATAAGCAGAAAAATGGGATGCGAAAATATTCCAAACCAGTCCAATCTGCAAGCATCGACAAAAATATATTTTTTTTTCTTTCTGCAAAACAAACTGGTCGCTAAAGTTCACTAACCCCCGTAATACGCTTCACGAGTCGGAATGCTTTGCCTCCTGCTTGCTTTCGCTAGCTGAGCTTGTATCGCGAATTATTTCACTCCACGTGCTACGTAGGCTCAATACACCCGTTGGAGGCCGCCTTTATTACAGGGTACTCACCAACCCCAGCTCGCTCCTCTCGAGCTATATGTTTTGTCCCTTGTTTTTAATACAGTGACAAAAAACCGCGTTTTGTTTCTTTAAGTCAATACTTTAAATATTACTTCTCTTAAAATGGCAACAACATTATTTTTATCGGATTGTAACCAAAATAAGAGGCAATATACAACAATGTATTCTAAAGTATCATACCAAATTGCAAATCATTTGATGCCATAGGTCCGGCGCTAGTCCTGACAGAAAATCTCTCTATTTTAATAGAATTTGGTCAACGACTGCTGTGCACCTAGCTTTAATATAGAGAGATTCTTCATTTAATGAGAACATATTTTCTTCCTACAGAGTAGTTACAAAATTCCTCTTGTACTGGAAGGCCCTGGGTACTTTCATTTTACAGTATAGAATGACAGAATACAATTAGCAGTTGCAGATTTAGAATTAGTCAGCAATACAGATTATATACTAAACAGAAAAAAAATCACCACACTTTTTAAACAATAGTACGTTGATTTCAAGATCGGTATTGCGACACCTTCGGACTAAATGACATCTTGCTCACTATTTAGAAAGCTTTCCATGTCTTTCTAGTAATGAATTTGCTGGTATATTGTCCCATTCCCGATACAAAACAGGGTTCAAGTGAAACACAAATATTGGACCTATTATTCTGATCGGCATTGGATGTTCTCATTTATCGTGCAGTTCATTTATTGAATCAATATAGATATTTTCAGTAGGAAATTCCAATTTCTGCATATTCATATCTTAATTTTTTAGATAATTGCAAGCAATAAGGCGTTGATAATATATCCCCTTAAAATAACACCTCTCATAAACTTATATATTATTTGTACAAAGTGTAAAGAGAAAAGTCTAAAGAGTGAATTTCAAATTTTGAGGCACAAGCAAAGGTCCTTTCTTTGGAGAAAGAACGTATCCACATGAAGTATAAATATACTCCTCAAAAATGAAATTGCAATACCATGAAGGAATGAAAATCACAGTATCGGTTGCAAATCATAGTATCGGTTGCAAATCACAGTATCGATAGATGAGAGAGTCATATGCAAATGATGAGGTTTTCGTACGTATCGTGTCACGTAACACCCAGTTTCGGGTGATAAAGACCAGTAGAAGGTCGGTCCAGTAAGTGCTCTCAGAGACAATTTTCAGCAGCCAAACTTTCAAGAAAGTGAAGAAGCGATACTACGAAGATGTCAGCGATCTGTATACCAGTACCCTGGAGCTGCGTGACGTGGGTTTTTCAATGCGTACAATTGCTACGAGTGTTGGGCACGACGTGAGTACCATCCAGCGATGCATGACACGATGGACACAGGAACATTAAAGAACACGCCGAAAAGAGAATGGATCGAACAGGCGCACGATACGGCGCACAGACCTGCAGATTCATCGAACGGCTTTGTTGAGACCCGACAACCCGATTCATCGCCCGGCCGCACATGTTGCTACCGTAAACCCTAGGGTTGGTCGTGCGGTCTGGGTCTTCAACCCGATTCATTGAGACCCGACAAGTGACATCCGAAACAGCCTCTCATCCTTAACGGTTTTCCCTGCGTCTACCCAAACCATTCGCAACAGGTTGCATGAAGAACAGCTGCGTGTACGGCAGCCAGCCACTGGTGTGCCATTAAACGCTCGACACAGCGATTCACCTCAGACGTGGCGTCGTTGTCATCGCAACTGGATGAATTAATGGCATCGGGTATTGTTTATGGATGAATCTTGTATCTGCTTGTCGAGGAATGACAGCCGTGGACGGGTGTGGCAGCTTCCCAAGGAATGCCATATCACCGAGCGTCACACCGGCTCCACACTGGGCAGTATGATTTGGGGCGGTAACATGTTCGATCAGCAGACAGCTCTGGTGCACATTGTAGATTATCTGACAGCGGACCGGTACGTCACACAAGTTGTGATGCCTGTGGTTCGGCCACTGGTGCAGGTCATCCGCGGCAAGGTATTCCAGCACAAGGCACACCGCACGGCGAACTCCAAAGCGGAATTCATACCCCTTCCTGACCGGCAGTCTCTCCGGATCTCTCTCCCACTGAACAAGTATGGGCCCTGGCATTCCTTCATGGTATTGCAATTTCACTTTTGACAAGTATATATATATATATATATATACATATATATATATATATATATATATATATATATATAGAAAGAGAAACATGGGGAGAAAAAATCAATATTTTAAATATTTCAATAACACACTGACTATCATATTTTATTAATAGAGCTAGTCATTTTTAGTAGAGAATTTATAGTATGATGACTTGCATTCCATAGAATATGTGAAGATATTTGCATGCTAATATTGTTGGGTTATACTTTTGGATATTTAACAATTTTAGGTATTTTGTTTTTAGTTTAAATGTGTTCAGGGGTCTTATTTACATAGTCATTCTCTTTTAGTTATCCATTTTCCAATTGTTTAGGTTTTTGATATTCTTTGTTCAAATATATTCTATTCCATAGGTTTTGTTTTAAAAACGGCGAAAGTTCGTTCTTTTTAGGTTTTAGCAATTTAAATTTATTTAAATTGGCTAATTTGTGATTCCATTTATTGCCCTTTTTATTCCCTTTAATTTGATTCCAAATTTATTGCTCTCGGTTAAAAATTGGTTAATTCATCGCAATTTTACAGTTTTATTCTATTTTCAGCTTTTTAAATATTTTAGAATCGTCCATATTTAAATTATTGCCGAATTCGTATTTTCCAAATCGTTTCACTTCATTTCCTTTTAATTTTCGTCTGCTTTGAAATTCCATTTCTCTTCTTTAAAGTTTCGAGTTTTTAATTGGTTGACCGTAATATTAAAATCGTCTGTCATTAATTATTTTATCGTTCATCGATAATTTTGTTTACAATCTGTGGCAGCGATGTTTCGCAGTATATAAGCAAATCGCGCACTTTTTCGATCTCTTTTACGCTCTTTTTCACTTTTCTTCTGCTTATGGATTAGAACAAGGGGATATAAGCTATTAAGCTGTCCTGTGCCGTTAGGCACACATTCTGTGGAATGTCTTTTTTCGCGACTTTTAAGTTTGTTCGTGTTTAATTTACGATGTCCAGCCCACGATTCTTGTTTCCTGCTATGACTTAAGTGCGTACTCTTAACGCTGCATATAAAATAAAATGTTTATCCCGGCTAATTAAACGTCTGATCTGTTATGAAGTTGTAGCGTCTTCAATCTGTTTTTCCCGCCGTGGAGGCGAGGTTTATTCTAAACAGTTGGGAGCATCCGAAATTATTGTGTCTACAAGCTCTCGCCTGCCATGTGGATTTGAGAAGTGCTCTGACGCCAATTAGGCGGTTGTTTATCGTTGTCAGTGTGCATTCTTTAAATGACGTATTGAGTCGGCATTTCCATATGATATTACTGGACTATATGCTCGGCGTTTAGTACTGATGAGTAAAGAAGTGTCCATTGTTTCCGATGAAGAAATCGTTGATTGAGGTTTGGTGCTGATCGAATTTTCGACGTTGAGGAGCTTGCTGTCGTGTGAACGGTCCTTCTTTTGGACAGGAATGGATGCTTTTCCTCGTGATTAAGCGATTGGACTTTTGCCTTTCCATCTTCGTCTCATCTGTTGGGATCTGATGCATCCAGCATGTTCCATGACGGCTCTACATCCGGGTGATATCTTTTAAATGCTGATTTTTATTTGCTTCTGTCGGTTTAGACTATTTATTTTAAAGTTTAATTGTGTTAGTAGAATAAGACCCCTTTAGACTTATACTTTAGGTCATCTGAACCTGTGGTTAAGTTTAACTTTTGTTCTAAATTTCCCTTTTGGCTAACTTATGTTCTTTTTTTTCACAAATTCTAGTTTAGGCAAATAATTGTATAAGTTTAATATTGTTAACTTTAAAATTTAATATTCTAACGTTTTTTTTTTACCACTATACGACCGGCCATTCCATTTATTATTTAAGTTGTTTATTTGATTTGTTGAGTTAATGAGATGTAAAATGTTTTAAAAATTCTTTTAAAAGTGAAGTTTAAAATTTTAATAAACGTTAGATTTTGAAAACCTAAAATCTGTGTTCTCTCTTTTATTTTAATGTTTTTATTTTTAGGAAAGTTCCATTTAATTACATGTAGAGTACATATTTGTACACGTAGGGAAACTGGTCAATAGGTCCACTTTCAGTTTATTATTAGAATGTTTTCAGGTTTTAGGAACTTTAGAACTTTTTCAGAGAGTGTATTCCAGATTTATTTTCAGATGACATTTAGGTTTTAAGAACCTTGAGTAAGAGTTTTAAGAGCTTTAAGAACTTGAATGCTTTTGAATGAGATAGAATGTTTTAGTATCTCATAAGTTTTCTTTCCTTCCCCCCCCAACAATTGGCGCCGTTTGACCAGTCTAGGGGCTTATTCATGCTAACTGTAATATATGTTCTTAATAATTTGTGTTCTTAAAAATGAAATTTCCGTAAACTGATTCCATACTTGTTTATTCTAAAAGTAATTACTATTGAGATTTTGATAAGATTTTAAACTAAGGCTGGATATTTTAGAATGTTCTTAAACTAAATTAGAGTAATTTACTTTAATATTTTGATTAAAATTGAAATTTTAGGATTAATTTAAATATTTTCATTTAGAATTTTTTTTAGGAAACTTTAGAATTTTTGAATATGACATTTTCATTTAGAATTTTTATTTAAGCATTCCTTAATTTAAGTTAATTTGATTTGAATTTTATTATTTGAAGTAGTGTAAAATTGCATTTAATTCATAAATTTAAGAGATTATAGGCATGCGAGAACGCACTTTGTAGAATTTACATTTTTGTTCTAATCCCATCTCATTAACAATTTTTTTTTATTTTGATGTTCTTATAACCCACGCTCCCGGCAGCACTTAAAATTGTTTTGATGAAATAGAATGAAATTAATTGAGTAAATTTAATGAGAATATTTTTTTTTATTAAGTTAAATTGTATAGAATTAAAGCAGTAGTTTTTCGACTTAGAATTTTTTATGTTCTGATTTGGAATTGAGATTTAAATGCTCACTGATATGTGAATGTAGATGATGAAATACTGGTGATTAATTGAAAAATTGGGTAATGCAGGTGTTTTTTACACTCCAATATGAGTGTGACATAAATATCAACTTGAGTTATCTTGTTCTTCACATTGATCATGTGTTTGGTTTTCACACTCAAATAGAGTGGTGACAGATCAGTTTGTTTGTTCTTAATTCTGAATCTGATATTTTTATACTGTCTTTAAAAATTTTTGGTCGTTAAAGTGGATAAATTTATTTTATTATAGGAGAATTAAATTTTTTTTAAGTGGAATATTTAAAATTGTGCAATGCAATTTTGAGTTATTTTGGTTTTGAAATTAAATGGGGATTTGTAACATGATTTTTTCTTTGGTATTTTGTTTAAAGTAATGTGATACACTTGGCAGTTAGTGAATTTAAATGTACTACTTGATGGATATTTTTGTGCTATTTTTTTGGGTTCAAAAAAGATTCACAACCTTTGAGAGGACTCACAACCCTCGGCCCCTTGTCTTAATTTTTTTTATTTTTATGAGAATTGTTTGAGATTACCAGAGATATACAGATATGATATTTGAGTTTATTGTTGTTGAGAGTGCAAGAGGTTGCACACAATTTATTGGAATCGCGTTTACTGATATTAGTGTAAAATGATGCATAAGGTCATTTTGGTGTATATTTGTCGTTTAAACGACCTAATTTGCCAAGTAATCAGTTTATGGTATAATTTGTAAACAAGTCTGTTAAATTTGAGTTCAGTTCCAAATTGTTAGGGAATTGAGTTTGTTATTTTGGGGGTAAATATTCCACAATTTTTTTTTGTTTGTAACTTGAGCCAAAATTGATATTATTTAAATAGAGTATTATGCTTCGAATGATAGTTTTCTTTGTAGAGGAAAAGATTGGTGATGAATTTGTTGATTTATATTTATTGGTTGTTATGTTGAAGGTACCATTTCAAAATTTATTGTTTAGATTATTGGAATTCTTTGGCTGGTCCAAAGTTTTCGTTAAAATTTATGTTTATTCATGACAGCTAATGATATGGAGATCTGTTTATTATTTTTCTGTTTCTTCTCTTTGATGGCGTATTTGTTGGAGCATTTTAAAATGAATTAATGAATTTTCATAATATAGAGTTACAATGAAGTTGAAGTATTTAATATTGAATCTATATGTATGTTTAAGAGTTTAGACGAAATGTTGAGAAATATGATAATTGTTATTATGAAAGTGTTTAGTGAAGTGATTATTTGATTTTTGATTTATTTAAAAGGAATTTGATTTTTTATGGCTCATGTTACAGCTGTAGTTGAGATTTTGATTTTTTTTTCTCTCCTTCGTTTCGCGGAATTTTGTAATGTGTTAGCTAAAATTTTTCATTTTTCAAATGAAAAATTTTTTTGGGACGTTCGAAGGAGTTGTTGGGTTATACTTTTGGATATTTAACAATTTTAGGTATTTTGTTTTTAGTTTAAATGTGTTCAGGGGTCTTATTTACATAGTCATTCTCTTTTAGTTATCCATTTTCCAATTGTTTAGGTTTTTGATATTCTTTGTTCAAATATATTCTATTCCATAGGTTTTGTTTTAAAAACGGCGAAAGTTCGTTCTTTTTAGGTTTTAGCAATTTAAATTTATTTAAATTGGCTAATTTGTGATTCCATTTATTGCCCTTTTTATTCCCTTTAATTTGATTCCAAATTTATTGCTCTCGGTTAAAAATTGGTTAATTCATCGCAATTTTACAGTTTTATTCTATTTTCAGCTTTTTAAATATTTTAGAATCGTCCATATTTAAATTATTGCCGAATTCGTATTTTCCAAATCGTTTCACTTCATTTCCTTTTAATTTTCGTCTGCTTTGAAATTCCATTTCTCTTCTTTAAAGTTTCGAGTTTTTAATTGGTTGACCGTAATATTAAAATCGTCTGTCATTAATTATTTTATCGTTCATCGATAATTTTGTTTACAATCTGTGGCAGCGATGTTTCGCAGTATATAAGCAAATCGCGCACTTTTTCGATCTCTTTTACGCTCTTTTTCACTTTTCTTCTGCTTATGGATTAGAACAAGGGGATATAAGCTATTAAGCTGTCCTGTGCCGTTAGGCACACATTCTGTGGAATGTCTTTTTTCGCGACTTTTAAGTTTGTTCGTGTTTAATTTACGATGTCCAGCCCACGATTCTTGTTTCCTGCTATGACTTAAGTGCGTACTCTTAACGCTGCATATAAAATAAAATGTTTATCCCGGCTAATTAAACGTCTGATCTGTTATGAAGTTGTAGCGTCTTCAATCTGTTTTTCCCGCCGTGGAGGCGAGGTTTATTCTAAACAGTTGGGAGCATCCGAAATTATTGTGTCTACAAGCTCTCGCCTGCCATGTGGATTTGAGAAGTGCTCTGACGCCAATTAGGCGGTTGTTTATCGTTGTCAGTGTGCATTCTTTAAATGACGTATTGAGTCGGCATTTCCATATGATATTACTGGACTATATGCTCGGCGTTTAGTACTGATGAGTAAAGAAGTGTCCATTGTTTCCGATGAAGAAATCGTTGATTGAGGTTTGGTGCTGATCGAATTTTCGACGTTGAGGAGCTTGCTGTCGTGTGAACGGTCCTTCTTTTGGACAGGAATGGATGCTTTTCCTCGTGATTAAGCGATTGGACTTTTGCCTTTCCATCTTCGTCTCATCTGTTGGGATCTGATGCATCCAGCATGTTCCATGACGGCTCTACATCCGGGTGATATCTTTTAAATGCTGATTTTTATTTGCTTCTGTCGGTTTAGACTATTTATTTTAAAGTTTAATTGTGTTAGTAGAATAAGACCCCTTTAGACTTATACTTTAGGTCATCTGAACCTGTGGTTAAGTTTAACTTTTGTTCTAAATTTCCCTTTTGGCTAACTTATGTTCTTTTTTTTCACAAATTCTAGTTTAGGCAAATAATTGTATAAGTTTAATATTGTTAAGTTTAAAATTTAATATTCTAATGTTTTTTTTTACCACTATACGACCGGCCATTCCATTTATTATTTAAGTTGTTTATTTGATTTGTTGAGTTAATGAGATGTAAAATGTTTTAAAAATTCTTTTAAAAGTGAAGTTTAAAATTTTAATAAACGTTAGATTTTGAAAACCTAAAATCTGTGTTCTCTCTTTTATTTTAATGTTTTTATTTTTAGGAAAGTTCCATTTAATTACATGTAGAGTACATATTTGTACACTTAGGGAAACTGGTCAATAGGTCCACTTTCTGTTTATTTAAGAATTCAGTATATTTTTAGAATGTTTTCAGGTTAGATGAACTTTGAGGAACTTTACAAATTTCAGATATTTTTGAGTGTTTTCAGAAGAATGATTTTTAGGCTTTTAGGTTCTGAGAACTTAGAATATTTTGAATGATAGAATGAGATAGAATTGTTTTAGTATTTCATAATGTTTTTCTTTCCCCCCCCCAACAATATAAACATTATATACGTATAACCCTAGATTACATTAAATTGTGTAATTTTATGAGTAAATTTTTATGCCTGCTTCTTTTAACATTGTATTTACCATGCGAATTTATCAAGCAAGAAACAATTTTGGAAATAAAACTCTTAAAGTTGCATTATCTATATTACGTATTAAGTATTACATGTACAACATCTCTCGTATGAAACATTTTATTTAAAACTCTTGAATGAGAAGTCCAGCCCCATTGTCACGTATTCTCCTATATCTTCATTTCTCTCTTATTCCGCATTCTTATCCTATATATTTTGAAATTTATTCATAAACACAGATGCGCACCCATTCCGGAATTCCAGACCGATGCATCACACTTTATCGTTCCTCTGTCAACTGCACAAGATACAAATATATACCTTTTGTGTCCCAGGTGGGGCCCAATTCAATTTGTTTTGAATTTCGCGGAGAAAGGAATACACAATTCTCGATTTATATTCCGTTAGAATTTCTTAAGCGAATGTAAGGTATTTGAAAAATGTCCCCACTTGTCTCATTAAAATTCAGAAATCTGACAAATCAGCAATATTTTGGATGTAGTTTTAAACCGGGGTGAATGTCTCGATTTCATCAACCAAACTGGCATCTTAAAACAAAGCTCAGTTTTTTGGACGTCAAGGCTAAGGAAGTAAAACTGCAAGTACCGTTTTCTTTCCTTCTCATGAACGACGTTAAACCAAGTGGAAATGAAACATTTTCTCTCCCAATAAAATCGACCGTACATCAATACAACTACAGCCATGGTCTACGGCAAACTACAGCACCTACACATAAAACCAATTTTAAAATTAGAAAGAGTTTTTCTTGCATTTGGCCTAGAGTGTCTGACCTACCCGACGTTGTCAGCTATCCTAGACACCGCCACTTAATTTAAATCAGAACCCAGTGGGTGTGACACACACAAGGACCGTACTCTCGTTCCCCTGCCACTAACCTATCGGTAGAACTTTGAGCCCACATATTTAACAAGGCCATACTCCGCGTAGATGCGGAAATGGTTTGGGCATCGTCAGGAATGGAACCCGGTTACTCCATGTGCCATTCTCGTACCTTAACCACTGGGCTATCTAGCCCTGTTAGAAGGAGTATTTTTTCTTTCTTTCGACCCAGACCGTCCGACCTTCTAAGATGTAAGGTATCTGTTGAAAGGAGTCAGCATACCAATTAAACAACACTGAAATACATAGATCCCACACTTGATAAAAATCTATATTTCATTCCACACAAAATACTCCTGCGCCAAAGTACCACATTACAGTAACTAAGAATCATGCACGTAACACCAACAACTTGGGGATATTAGTACAGTTCTCTTAAAATATACGTAGCAGGCAATGACATTAAAATATTCTCATAAGCGGCAGAAGTACAGGTAACTAATTATAAACACAATAAAAAACGTAAGTTCATCTTTGCGCAACCAATAAGTTTGATCCATGTCCTAAGGACCACGCGTTTTAAATAGTAGGGGAGTTTTCACCAGGATTGCTGAATGTGCTCAGATTTCTACCAGCCGATTTGGCTGATTTAGCTAATTTTTTACTTGCCATCAACCAAAACTTGTCAGCCAAATAAAACGGTGTAACAAACAGAAGTAAATGGTTTAACCCTCTCCATCCTGGATGGTCAAGCATGACATCAAGTTTCCTTCCATTTGGAAATGCGGACGAGGATCATCTTCGCCTTTAATTAGACTTAACAATAATCAAGATCCTGAAAATCTCTACTCTTTATAACAGCATGTAGCATTTAAATTTTACACGCTATTTCCACAGTTGCCAGTCATCATTTGACGACTGGTGACTGATATTCATTTACTCAGGTTCAAACCAGCTTAAATAACAAAGCTCTCTACACTAACGGCATCCACCACTACACGATATACATCGACAACACCATAACTCTCATACTAATGGCGGCAATACGTCATATCTTCAAAACGATTTAAATAATAAATGAATGACAAATAATTAGATTTTAAACGTCATTTTATTAAAACATCCATCAGATGTACATATAATTTAAAATCCAGAGCGCTTTCGGGTATCATCATATCCTTCCTTAGTAGCGTTAAATAAAACATCATGACAACATGCTTAAATACTATCCCTATCGACAAGTTGAATTTGCATATTGCAAAATTGGCATTACTACTAAACACGTTTAATACATTTACCATATGGTGATTTTGTGTGGATGTATTAAACGTGTTTAGTAGTGATACCAATTTTATAATATGCAAATACAACTTGCAGGTAGTGGATAGTATTTAAGCATGTTTGCATGATTTTTTATTTAACGACACTGGGGAAAGGTATGGGGATACCCGAAAGGACTCTGGATTTTAAATTATATGTACGTCTGATAGATGTTTTAATAAAATGACGTTTAAAATCTAATGATTTGTCATTCATTTATTATTTAAAAATAAATAAATAAATAAATAAAAATAACTCTCACACACATCGAATGTAAGCAACCTAGAGGTGGAACATCGGTGCCATCAAAACCACAAGCGTCTTCTTATCATGGTAAAAGATTACAGCCAATATCTCCACAGTTTACATATCCTTACAGATGGCTCGAAAATACAGCAAGATATATCCTTATTATACTGAGTATTTCATAGCAATAGCTGTGCAAAGCGCTGTTTATCAAGCAAAGATGATAGCGCTCCTAAAGAAGATGGTGCGTTGATTTATTCAAAGAATCCAGGACAGAGCATCAGTACATACAGACAGCAAAGCAAATATAGACCTTTTAAAAACGCACAGAACCAAGTATGGTATAGCACACACAAGCATTATATATATATATATATGTATATATATATATATATATATATATATATATATATATATATATATATATATTTATATATATATATATTTATATATATATATATATATATATGTATATATATATAGACAAAAATCTTCGTTATACAACTATAAACTTTATTCCACAAATCACAGACTAAGGAATCGGAAAAGTGTCATCAAAGGCAAACACGTCCTCTAGTCCTCATTGGGAAAGTCCCATTTCAACAATAGCATCACCATAATGCATTTGAGGAAAAGAAAGCACGATTGTCTACGACAACTACAATGACCACTCACCTTAAACTACACCTAGCTCCTTTAGCATATTCATTCAGACTGCAATGGGCACAAAAAAATGCTATCAAATAAGACAACAAAAGAAAAGATTACACATTTAATGTTCTACCTCATAGAAAAATAACACGATAACCCTAACCTTTATGCATTTTTCATCATGCTACGCAAAGCTTTCTCTTACACTATTTTCCTAAATAAGTAAATAGAAATAAACAACTAACTGAGCAAACCATCGACCGTCTCCAATAAACAGACTGTTGTAAACCAGTCGTAAAAAGCATGCTGTCCATCTTATGAGCAAACGGCACAATTAACTCCAACAAGAAATTTAGTATAAATAGTCCCTAATCAAGCCTCATCTACAGTCGTCGCCAACCTACCGAAGCCTCATTGAGCGAAACCCCACAAACTAAGCCGATACTCGCCGGACATCAACGTCACGTTCCATTTCACACCATTTCCAAATTTCACTAAACCATAAATATTACTGATACTTCTCCACTGCTTTCTATTATCTTGACTTATTACTTTTCTTATATACAATAATGTATAAGGAAAGTATTGTGACGGGGTCGAAAATTCGAATTCGAGTTTTCGACGGGAGAACACGTTTCAAGCATCCCTAATCACGAATAGAACATTTTTGAGGTGGTGTGTGTGTGTGTGTGTGAAAGTATGTGTGTGTGTGTGTGTGTGTGTGTCAGTGAGTCTGTGGAGACGATAACTGACGAATGAATGGACCGATTCGAACGAAATTTGGTACAAAAATCACAATCCATGAATACTGGAAACCTATTGTTTCTATACGCAGTCGAATGTTCAGAACCCCCTAAATTTTCGAGTGATATTTTGAAAAATCATTAAAAAATCAAAACCTTTAATAAAGATACGCAAATAGACATTTCTTATGTAATTTTTCATTAGAAAACGATTGATATAAAGTTTAGAACGCTAGCATGAACTGTTCTCGAGATATAGCAATTTTTTTAAAAAAATTATCAAAAAATCACATAAAATAAAAAAGTATTACCTATTGAGAAACATGTCCAATTTTCATATAATAGCATGCGATAAATTGGGTGACATCATTCTCATGGATCTAGCTCGTTCCATTCATGAAAAAAGATACTTTGAGTAATACATTTGTATTTGAACGTCAATAGTCATTTATTTGCTGTAAGAATCACTTATTCCTCCATCCATAACGCTTGGCGAGATACTGGCGATGAATTTGGTGGAATGTCGCCAACTTGGCGACTTCTTTAAATGTTGCTAAATTAACGAAAAACTCGCCAAATGGATAAAAATGAGGCTAAAACAATGAAAATGACGACTCATTGACGAAAATTCAATATCTTGTAAATAATATATCTAGTATAAGGATAACCTATTGTTTTTACTGTTAAACTAGTAAATTCGTTGCTTTCTACAAGGAAAGTCATGTGTTGCCCACATCAGATTTTTTTGAAATTCAATTTTAGAAATTTTATTTTAGAATGTAATGAATGTGCACTAAAGTAAAATATAGTGATATATCTAACCAAATATCTACTAAACCCAGAATAAATTATTAGATATTTCATTAATCTTTAACTGACTGTTACTTACTCAAATATCACTTTTCCTCAAGTTTCGTAACCATTGAGAAATGTATCGGTCTATTTAACAAATAGAAGTGCTGAATATACTTCATTTAAGTTCCTAAGATTCTTGAGTAAATGAGATACCATTGGATGAAATAGCCCAATTACGAGACAAGAAAGAGAGAGCAATAGGGGAACAGAAAAAACTTAATGGTTAACTTTCAAAACAGTAAACAGTAAGGGTTTAAGAACATTTTATAAATAGATTGCCTTCATCAAACCCATAATATCCAATATATATTTTTCTTTTTTGTATACTTTTCTTCTTTTATTGTTGATATTCAGAAACAAATTGATATTTGTCTATTGATTGAGATTTCTACGATATATAAGCACTTTTAATAAAGTTAAAACTTTTTATGCTTAGTTAAGTTAAAATGTTGAGTTAAACCATAAGTTAACAAGAAAGATCAATCATGCATAAAGCATTGATTATGAAACACTTTCCAACATCAATGCAATTTTTTTTTAAATATCTCTAAAATGCGATATATTTCTCGGTAAGATTTTAAAAATTATCACAAAACTACATTAATTTATTATATTTGAAAACTTAAAAATTCAACGAAAAAAATGAACTTCATTCAAATGACGTCATTGAAATATAAATTGCCTGGTTTAAACATCTCTAAAATGAAATACATTCCTCGGTAATATTTTTAAAATTATCATAATACTACAATAATTTATTGTATTTGAAAACTTCATCGAAAACAAATGCATTTTATTCAAATGACGTCATCGAAATATAAATCGCCTGGATCTCTCTATAAAAGCAGCATTTCATTCATAAACGTTTTTCCATTCCATTCATTCATCACAATATTATAACAATTTATTTTATTTAAAAACTTAAAACCATAGAGGTAAAAGTAATTTAACTCTATGCTTAAAACTTCATCCAAAAAAATCACATTCTTGTCCGTGTAAAATCAATTAATGTTTCATCCAAATCAGCTATATTGAAGACTCCGTGAGCTAAATATTTTTGCATTAAAGAAATGCAGCAATGCTTATACAACCCATTCTACATCTTTTGGTGTTTACATTCTCCATAAGTGAAAATTAGGCTTCGTTGTAGAAATAATCAAAGTTTGATGATCATTTAAACTCAAATATATTGTAATTGCGTTGTTTCAGTATATAGATGCACAGAATTTAAGCAAACATAAAGCGGTTTTAGGAAGGATACAACACTAAATATGAATTAAAAAGAACTTTAAAAATCACGATTTTGACACAAGCTGGATGCCATATTTCATTTTGAAGTGGGTCACGTGATCTCTTCATATAAGGGCACATGATCTCTTCACATAAAGGATGTAATTATTATTTAAATTTTTATTTAAAAAGCTACTGAATATATTTTGCTGAAATTTTTTTTATATATTTTATGGGATAATTTGAATATTTTCTAAAACTTTCGAAGCAATTTGGGAATTTTAAATTTGCTTAAAAAATGTTTGAAAAATTAGATCCCATAGGGTTGAATGTATTTAATTTTTTCAACCCGGGTTCAATCCAAAATTAATTGGGTAATATTATTCATTTATATTCCCATTGGTCTCACAAACCGTCTGAATAACGTACTAAAATTTCATTTTGATAAAGTCATTTTTTACGGCAGTTATCGCGCTAACGGACAGACAGAGAAACAGACAGAATGAACAAAGTCATAAATACTTTTCAACTATGTTGTAATGCGTTAATAAATGCTAAATAACCTAACACATATAAAACACGTATTTTTCTTTTTAGATACAGTTTTATAAATGGTATTTAAAGAAAGGTCATTATAATTTTACGATATCTAAATATTTTAATGAAATATAATAATTTTAAACTTCATTTAAGCTGAGTTGAATTAAATACCATGTAAATGGTAAATGATCTGATATCAAAATTGATCTGAGGTTCAACAGCCAAAAAACTAATGATTTCGTTGAGCAGTATCATATTGATGTATGAACTGTGAATTCGATTAAATTCTAAGGCAATATAAAAGATTAACTGAAATGGGGCTACACTCGACTTTCACAAAGCAGAATTCATTTTTAAGTTGCTTGTCTATTTCTTTTCTTATATACATAATGTATAAGGAAAGTATTGTGACGGGGTTAAAATTCGAATTCGAGTTTTCGACGGGAGAGCACGTTTCAAGCATACCTGATCACGAATCAAGCATTTTTGAAGTGATGGCTGTGTGTGTGTGTGTGTGTCAATGAGTCTGTGGAGACGATAACTGACGAACGAATGGACCGATTCGAACGAAATTTGGTACAAAAATCACTATCCGTAAACACTGGAACCGTATTGTTTTTATACGCAATCGGATGTTCAGAACCCCTCTAAAGTTTTGAGTGAAATTTTGAAACAATCGTCAAAAAATCAAAACCGCTAATAAAGTTACGCAAATAGACATTTCTTATGTAATTTTTTATTAGAAAACGATTGACATAAATTTTAGAACGCTAACATGAACCGTTCTTGAGATATTGCACATTTCCCAAAAAAATTATCAAAAAGTTATATAAAATAAAAAAAAAATTTCCTATTGAGAAGCATGTTCACTTTTCATATGTAATACCATGCGATAAATTGGGTGACATCATTCTCGTGGATCTAGCTCGTTCCATTCATGGAGATACTTTGAGTAATACTTTTGTATTTGAACTCCAATAGTCATTTATCTGCTGTAAGAATAACTTATTTCTTCATCCATAACTTTTGGCGAGATTATGGCGACGAATTGTTGGAATGTCGCCAACTTGGCGACATTTTTAATTGTTGCCAAATTAACAAAAATCTCGCCAAGTGGATAAAAATGACGCTAAATCAATGAAAATGACGACTAATTAAAGAAAATTCAATATCTAGGAAAGAATATATCTACTATAAGAATAACCTTTTGTTTTTACTATTAAAGTAGTAAATTCATTGCATTATATAAGGAAAGTCATGCGTTGCCCACATCAGATTTTTTTTTTTAATTTTACAAAAAAAATTTTGAATAATCGGTATCGTGGGTCGAAATGCTTACAGTTATAACGTATTACCCTTGACTTTAAAGGGTTTGAAAACTATTTCGATTGATACCTTACTGAACAATGTCTCCTTCGGAGGGGAGTTATTTAAATCCCAAAGGGCTAATGCTGGCATGAACCCAAAAATATATCGCGGCTACTTTCAGAACAATGAATTTATGAAGTCTCGTAATCGTCGAGCCACAAATAACCCACTTTATGCATTATTGGGTCAAATTTTGTCCTATGCTGCCATGTTAAAAAATATAAAATTTCTAATAAATTTCGAAGTTTTCGCTCAAGTTTAAAAAAATTATATCTAGTACTAGATTTTTCGATTGCAAAACCGGATATAAACCATTAATATTTGTGGCAGCTATCGTGCACACAAAAAATCGAACACAGACATCCCTCCAAAAATAGTTAAACGTATTCAGGGCGTCCTAAAACATATGGCATTAAAATCTCGAAGTCGAACATTTTTGTGAAAACATTACTTTCTCTCTATACTATATAACTTAATAAGAGAAAGTAAAAATGGTTTGACGTGTGGTGGCATATTTTTGTTCCAATGGCTATATTTGCATTTTGACACCTCCACTGAAAACAACTTTATTCTTTCATTACTAGTGTAAACCCTCCAAAAATGTTAATTTGATGAACTGACTTTATTTAAATTAATTTCGTGAAACGTAATCACTAAGCATGATATATAACTTCATTTTCCGATGTATCACCTCGAATGAATGCACAAAACTGCATGCAAGTTAGACAAAAATTGAGGTTTTTCAAAATGCGAATGTCGATTTTAAATTGCTGGGATCAAACGGAATTTGAACGAATAAAATCGTTTAACCACAATATTTATAATTTATAACACTATGTTTATAATTTATAAACTGCTATATCCAGTTATTTTAGCTTCATTCTATGAACATCGAATAAACTTCTAATAAAAGATTAAATGAGTTGTTTTAGTATAAAGAATCATTTTTAACACTTTACAACAAAGTTGAAAAGTGTTTATGACTTTGTTCATTCTGTCTGTCTGTTGTTCTGTCCGTTAGCATGATAACTGCCGTAAAAATGACTTAATCAAAATGAAATTTTAGTATGTTGTTCAGACGGTCTGTAGGACCTATGGGAATATAAATGATAAATATCACCCAATTAGTTTTGGATTGAACCCGGGTTGAAAAAATGAAATACATTGAGCCCTATGGGAACTAATTTTTCAAACATTTTTTAAGCGGATTTAAATTCACAAATTGCTTCGAAAATTTCAGGTAATATTCAAATTGTTCCATAAAATATATAAAAAAAAATTCAGTGAAATATATTCAGAATTTTTTTAAATAAAAATTAAAATATTAATTACACCTCTTATATGAAACCATCACATGACCATGATATGAAACGATCACATGACCCACTTCAAAATGATATATGGCATCCATCTTGATTTTTTTAAGTTCTTTTTAATTCATATTGAGTGTTGTATCCATCCTAAAACTACTTTATGTTTGCTGAAATTCTGTGCATCTACATACTGAAACAACGCAATGACAATGTATTTGAGTTTAAATGCTCATCTAAATTTGATTATTTCTACAACTAAGCTTATTTTTCACCTATGCAAAATGCAAACAGCAGAATATATAGAATGAGTTGTATGAGAATTACTGTATTTTTTTAACAGAAAATAATTTAGTCCATGGGGTCTTCATGGCTGATATGAATGAAATATTAATTGATTTCATAAAGAGAAGGACGATTTTTTTCGATGAAGTTTCAAGCATTGAGTTTAATTTTTTGTAGCTCCATGGTGTTAAACAAAATGTTTAAATAAAATAAATTATTATAGTATTGTGATGAATAAAATGAATGGGAGAAAGTTATGAATGAAATACTGTTTGTATAGAGAGATCCAGGCGTGTTACTATTTTCCTTATATACATAATGTATAAGGAAAGTATTGTGACGGGGTCGAAAATTCGAAATCGAGTTTTCGACGGGAGAGCACGTTTCAAGCATCCCTGATCACGAATCAAACATTTTTGAAGTGATGTGTGTGTGTGTGTGTGTGTGTGTGTGTGTGTGTGTGTGTGTGTGTGTGTGTCAGTGGGTCTGTGGAGACGATAACTGACGAACGAATGGACCGATTCGAACCAAATTTGGTACAAAAATCACAATCTGTAAACACTGGAAGCCTACTGTTTTTATACGCAATCGAATGTTCAGAACCCCCCTAAATTTTCGAATGAAATTTTGAAAAAATCGTCAGAAAATCAAAACCAATATTAAATTTACGCAAATAGACATTTCTTATGTAATTTTTCATTAAAAAACGATTGACATAAATTTTAGAACGCTAACATGAAACGTTCTCGAGATATTGCAAATTTTTGAAAAAAATTAACGAAAAGCCATATAAAATAGAAAAAAATATTTCCTATTGAGAAACATGTTCACTTTTCATATATAATATCATGCGATAAATTGGGTGACATCATTCTCGTGGATCTAGCTCGTTTCATTCATGAAAAAAGATACTTTGAGTAATACTTTGGCATTTGAACGCCAATTTATCTGCTGTAAGAACAACTTATTTCTTCGTCCATAACGCTTGGCGAGATTTTGGCGACGAAATTGGCAGAATGTCGCCAACTTGACGACTTTTTTAAATTGTGCCAAATTAACGAAAATCTCGCCAAATGGATAAAAATGACGCTAAATCAATGAAAATGACGACTAATTGTGGAAAATTCAATATCTAATAAGTTATATAATATATAAATATATAATAATAGTTATATAATATATGTCGAAAATTCAATATCTAATAAGTTATATATATATATAACTTATTTCTTCGTCCATAACGCTTGGCGAGATTTTGGCGACGAAATTGGCAGAATGTCGCCAACTTGGCGATATTTTGAAATGTTGCCTAATTAACGAAAATCTCGCCAAATGGATAAAAATGACGCTAAATCAATGAAAATGACGACTAATTGTCGAAAATTCAATATCTTGGAAAGGATATTAGTATCTACTAGAAGAAAAACCTATTTATTTTACTGTAAAAGTAGTAAATTCATTTCATTATATAAGGAAAGTCATGTGTTGCCCACATCAGATTTTTTTTTACTGTAAAAGTAGTAAATTCATCACATTATATGAGGAAAGTCATGTGTTGCCCACATCAGATTTTTTTTATATGCAATCGAATGCTCAGAACCCCCCCTAAATTTTCGAGTGAAATTTTGAAAAAATCGTCAAAAAATCAAAACCGCTAATAAAGTTACGCAAATAGACATTTCTTATGTAATTTTTCATTAGAAAACGATTTACATAAATTTTAGAACGCTAATATGAACCGTTCTCGAGATATTGCACATTTTTAAAAAAATTATCAAAAAGTCATATAAAATAAAAAGAAAATATTTCCAATTGAGAAGCATGTTCACTTTTCACATTTCTTATTTGAACGCCAATAGTCATTTATCTGCTGTAAGAATAACTTATATATTCGTCCATAACATTTGGCGAGATTTTGGCGACGAATTTGGTGGAACATCGCCAACTTGGCGACTTTTTTAAATGTTGCTTAATTAACGAAAAGCTCGCCAAATGGATAAAAATGACGCTAAATCAATGATGACTCATTGATGATGACGACTTGGAAAATGACGATTCATTGACGAAAATGCTATATCTTGCAAAGAATATAAATAACAACTATAAAAATAATCTATTTTTTTTACTGGAAAAGTAGTAAATTCATTGCATTATAAAAGAAAAGTCATGTGCTACCCACATCAGATTTTTTACTTTTCAAATCAGATAAGTTGGCCTTTCTGTAGAGATAAATTTAGAGGATTATTCTAGGAAAATATCGCAGTGTGCGCCACTTTCATGAAGCATTAAAAAAAATCTGATGTGGGCAACACATGACTTTCCTTATATAATGCAATGAATTTACTACTTTAACAGTAAAAACAGAAAGTTATTCTTATAGCAGATATATTCTTTCCAAGATATTGAATTTTCGTCAATTAGTCGTCATTTTCATTGATTTAGCGTCATTTTTATCTGTTTGGCGAGTTTTTTGTTAATTCAGCAACATTTAAAAAGGGGCCTAGTTGGCGACATTCCACCAAATTCGTCGCCAAAATCTCCCCAAGCGTTATGGACGGAGAAATAAGTTATTCTTACAGCAGATAAATAACTATTGGCGTTCAAATACAAAAGTATTACTCAAAGTATCTTTTTGCATGAATGGAACGAGCTAGATCCACGAGAATGATGTCACCCAATTTATCGCATGATATTACATATGAAAAGTGAACATGCTTCTCAATAGGAATAATTTTTTTTTCATTTTATATAACTTTTTGATAATTTTTTTGGGAAATGTGCAATATCTCAAGAACGGTTTATGTTAGCGTTCTAAAATTTATGTCAATCGTTTTCTAATGAAAAATTACATAAGAAAAATCTATTTGCGTAACTTTATTAAAGGTTTTGATTTTTTAATAATTTTTTCAAAATTTTACTCGAAAATTCAGGGGGGTTCTGAGCATTCGATTGTGTATAAAAACAATAGGCTTCCAGTATTTATGGATTGTGATTTTTGTACCAAATTTCTTTCGAATCGGTCTATTCTTTCGTAAGTTATCGTCCCAGCAGTCTCACTGACACACACACACATAGACATCCTCTCAAAAATGTTTGATTCGTGACCAGGGATGCTTGAAACGTGCTCTTCCGTCGAAAACTCCAATTCGAATTTTCGACCCCGTCACAATACTTTCCTTATACCTTATGTATATAAGGAAAGTAATAATAAAGTTTATTTTTTAAGAAAAAAAATTTTTTTTTTCACAATACATCAGAATGTACGTCACAATAAAGAATGAACGTCGCAAAAATCACGCATGTCATCATACTACTTCAAATAAGATTAAAGCCTGGAAAATATTTTTTATGACGTCAAATGTAAGTTTAAGGAGACGGTGGACTTTGAAATAAGCAAAAATCGACTAAAAAAAGGTTTAATATATAACATTATTTTACACATTTAACATTTGCTTACGGGTGGGACAGCGTCCATCCCAAACGAAGAACCTCCCACAAAGACAGGTATTTGACCTCCCCTATACCAAACAGTTCTTCCCCCCTTTGCAGGTATTGGCGTCCATGGAAATCGCCAGCAGAAACATTGCACCTGCGCAGCAGGTGCAATGTTGGTGCAATGCCTGCAAAGGGGGGGTCGAACTGTTTGGTATAGGGTATGTCAAATACCTGTCTTTGTGGGAGGTTCTTCTTTTGGGATGGACGCTGTCCCACTCGTAAGCAAAAGGTTGAATGCAATTTTCTTCGAAACGGAATTTTCAAAGGTTTTACATTTTTAAAATGCTCCATGCGTCTTAATTTTTGTTTGAGATGCATGAAATTTGGCAAGAAGACGCCACTCATACTTTTTAATGAAACTAGGTATGCATTTTATAATTGGACTTTATTAAGGTAATTAAAAGTGAATAAGAGCCTATTTAAATGATCAAAATTAAGTTTAAAAAAAAAAACATTTTTAAAAATTTAACTTTCTAAGGGATTGAGAAATGAATACCCAAATGTGTTCATAATGTGTTTTTGAGTGATCATAATGTAAAATTAATCAAAAATGTGAACAAATGATACGCAAGGATCATTTTCAAATTTTCGTTAAAAAAAATTAAATAAAACAAAAATACAAAATTAGAACAAAATTGAAAAAAAAATAATGGTATTGTATATATTAATGTTAAAAGGAATATTTATACAAATGTTCACGTTTCTAAGTCAAAAAATAAAAAATCTGATGCGGGCAACACATGATTTTCCTTATATAATGCAATGAATTTACTACTCTTACAGTACAAAAATAGGTTTTTCTTATAGTAGATACTTATATTATATCCAAGATATTGAATTTTCGACAATTAGTCACCATTTTCATTGATTTAGCGTCATTTTAATCCATTTGGCGAGATTTTCGTTAATTTGGGAACATTTCAAAAAGTCGCCAAGTTGACGACATTCCGCCAAATTCGTCACCAAAATCTCGCCAAGCTTTACTGACGGAGAAATAAGTTATTCTTATAGCAGATAAATGACTATTGGCGTTCAAATATAAAAGTATTACTCGAAGTACCTTTTCTCATGAATGGAAAGAGCTAGATCCACGAGAATGATGTCACCCAATTTATCGCATGGTATTACATATGAAAAGTGAGCATGTTTCTCAATAGGAAATATATATTTTTTTTATTTTATATGACCTTTTGGTAATTTTTTTAAATATGCAACATCTCGAGACCGGTTCATGTTAGCGTTCTAAAATTTATGTTAATAGTTTTTTAATGAAAAATTACATAAGAAATGTGTATTTGCATAAGTTTGTTAGCGGTTTTGATTTTTTGACGATTTTTTCAAAATTTCAATCGAAAATTTACTGGGGTTCTGAACATTCGATTACGTTTAAAAACATTAGGCTTCCAGTGTTTAAGGATTGTGATTTTTGTACAAAATTTCGTTCAAATCGCTCCATTCCTTCGTCAGTAATCGTCTCCACAGTCTCACTGACACACACACACACACAGACTTCACTTCAAAAATGTTTGATTCGTGATCAGGGATGCTTGAAACGTGCTCTCTTGTCGAGAATTCGAATTCGAATTTTCGACCCCGTCATAATACTTTCCTTATACATTATGTATATAAGGAAAGTTATAAAAGAAATTTCAACACCGACCGTCCCCTTAGGATAAGAGTTTGAATAAATAAATAAGTAAAAATGACAACGTCTTAGCATTTAAGGATTCAGTATCTCATTGTTTTTCTTTCAGGATATATAAAAGTTTTCTAAGCGAAGCCGGATTGCGAAAATGGTGGGATTTAAAAGGTAAGAAATATCTTTTACAGAAGATTTTAGAATATTTCTTTTCACAACAGCAATCTTCCAATTCCAAGCACAGGTGCCAATGTGTTAAGTGTTAGTATATTTAATTCATTGAAGTACCAGTAAGTGCCAGTATACTTAATTCATTAAAGTGCCAGTATACTTAATTCATTAAAGTGCCAGTATATTTGATTCATTAAAGTGCCAGTCAATTTATATCATTAAAGTGTCAATATATTTAAAATTAATAAAACTATTTTAATCACATTTATCTTTATTTGCCCTGCATTTTGCGCTGTGATCTAGTTCGTGCACAAAGTCAGGAGCTTTGTCTAAGGCTGTACTGAACGAAGTTTTATTTTTCAGCTTTCTATTCAACATGTTTTCAGATTTCCAGCTAAGGCTCTAATTGTACCAAGACCAACAATGTCGATGCTTGAAGTTCAGAACAATAAATCACCCATTTCAACGTATATATTTTTCTCCTTTTTTCCCTCTCTCCTAACCCCATTCATTATCTATTTAGGCGTTTACCTTCGGCCGTGTCAAGGAAATAATAGATTGCGAATTCTTTCCAACATTTTGATGAATGCTGTTAAGCTTAAAAAAGAAGGAGGTGTTGGTGATTAATTTCTATCTGTACTTAGAAAGATAATGTATTGTTCAAAAGAATGCTAAATACTTCAAGCTGTGAAAAATGGATCAGTATTCAGTTGGCGATGAATGAGCCAGAATATTTTTTCCATCTGTATATTTTGGTTAATAAGTGAAACTGCAAGCATAATTCATAAATGGGATCATTTTTTCAACGAAGTATATTCATCCTGTTCTTTGAAAGACCATATTGATTCAAAATAATACTCTCACACTAAGCCAAACCTTTGTGTTTTAATATTTGCAATAAATAACAAAGGAAAATTCTCATTTTCATGTCTTCAATTAATCTTGTTAATAACAAATAATGTCATTCTCAAAGTGGTAATATCAACATTAAGAATTATAAATGTTAATATTGGTATTACAATATTCCATAAGTTATATGTTATTAAGCGGTATGATAAGACAGAAACATTTAAAAGCGTTACATTATTATTTTGCTTACGGGTGAGACAGCATCTATGCCCCTATCCCTCTTTGCGGCCATTGGCGTCCAAGGACGCCAATACCTGCAAAAGGGGATCGAACTGTTTGGGGTAGGGTATGTTAAATACCTGTCTTTTTGAGAAGTTCTTCGTTTGGGATGGACGCTGTCCTACCCGTAAGCAAAAGGTTAAATGAATCTTTAATGCATTTTGTAATTTTACCAGTCACATAAAATATAGAAATATTAACTGAAGTGTGGCTCAATTTGAGTTACTCATACCAAAATCCAATTTTAAATAACTTGATTTTTTTTTTCAAATTTTGCAAGAAAAATTTATAAACTCTGTATCGTTCCATTCGACTATACTTGCAGAACCCTCCCCCCCCCCCGTCGAATTGTCTGGTAGCTGTGAGTCTGGAGGTCATTCCCTTGATATCTGATGCTAAATTAATTAAGGTTTTATGTACCAGTGCTTTGTCCTTTCGACTCAGACCGTTCGACCTACCCGAATGTGTAAGATATATGTTTGATAGTCGAAACAGTGTCACCCAATTTAGATGGTTTTCCGGCCGCCCACTTTTGCTGCTCTATGTCTTCAGATAAGCCGGACGGCCTGGGTTTTCGACCCAGTTTAGACGGGAACCCAGTGGGAGCGATATCCACAAAGACCGTACTCTCCTTCCCCTGCCACCAATCTCTCGGAAGGACTTTCGAACAGACAGATTTAATGTGCCGTACTAGACATAAAACCTGAGATACTTTGGGCAGATCCGAAAATCAAACTCGTGTCTTTCGAATGCAATTCCCGTGATTTAATCACTGGACAATCAATCTTACACCTGGAGCACTGTTCCTGAAAGCCCAGACCGTCCAGCTCACTCGAGGGTATGGAGCAGTTGAATGAATGGACGAAGGCGCTCTGTGCCTGGCATTGAATATTATTTCAGTACTTTTTTGTTAAAAAGTCATATTTGACTGTCACTTACGTACAAATGGAATTTATTAAAATTACGTCATCACATGACATCACTCCGACAATGTAAGGGATTCTTCTGAAGCATCTTACAACATGGAATAAAGAATGCAGTACAAACTATTTTTTTAACAGAGTAAGACATAATTATGTTTAAAGAACTGAACTCCATAGACCATATTAGTGTGGAATTTTGATATCTCAAAGAAATTATATATATATATATATATATATATATATATATATATATATATATATATATATATATATATATAAATGTCAAATAACACATAAAGCGATAAAAGTTACGTATAAAAGATTTAAAATTAACAAGACAGGTAGGCGCAATGCTGCTCTAAATTGTCTGGTATAATAAATGAGAAAAATTCTACAAAGAAATCTCAAAAAAAGGGGGGGGGGTGGAGAAAAGCCAACAGGGAAATTTGTAAAGGCCTAGGGGGGTGGTGACCCCTAGTTCCCCGGTTAAAAGTCGACTTTTATTCCTTAGGAAACACTCCCGGAGCCGAAAAATACCTGAGGCCAATCTCCGTACAAACGTCAAAGCAAAAGACGCACAAAACAGTCCGAACAAGGAACAGATGGACACCATTACGAAGCAGTAAAAGCAAGTATATACATTTAAAGTCGGAATCCAAATTGACAACACACAAGAAAAGTAAAACTTTTCTTGTGTGTATAGGACTAGCACCAGCGTTGCCATTTATAACCAAAAACAAAACGTTTGCCAAAATCGTTTTCAAATGCGTTGACTGTTTTATTGTGATAGGCATTATAATTATGTCTGAGGAATCCAAGGGGATAGTCTTGTTTTAAAGCCTCCGTGATAAATATAACATCACTTTTTATACGATCTTTATTGTAAGTATGCAAGCGGGCATTCCGTATAAAGTGATTCATTACGATATTACGAAAAACTTTCTGACTTAAATTAGACCTCCAATTGATAATATAATTAATTTTAATCTTGAAATGTCGTCTTTTATCATAAAGCATCGTATACAAGGGTTCATCTTCAGCAAAGTGAATGTTAATATCAAGGTAATTAATTTCATCTGCAGAATCTGCATGAGTTTCGATTAAATCTAAATGCTCAGGGTAAAAGTCGAAGTTAAATTTAATATTGGTTTTTTGATGTGCCAAAAGTATATCATCCACAAAGCGGAAATACGGCAATTCATTTAATATATGAGTGCCATCTTCATAGTGATGGAGGTATAGATCTGCCAACATCGAGGAGCAGCCTCCCCCCATAGGTATACCTTTCACTTGCCTATAGTAATTCATACCATTGAATAAGACGTTTTCAAAAAGCACAATATCCAAGATAGCTTTGAATTTGTGTAAAGCTATGTATTTATGCAGGTGATATTGACTATGGATTTCTATCATAATGGCATATAGATATTTCAGATTAATGTTATTAAACAGATCTTTAAAGTCAAAAGACTTATAAATCAGGTTTGTGGGATGTTTGTTCAAATTCTTTAATATATCACCACTATTTTTAATCATTACAGATCCACCTTTCATTATTTGAGTCATAATAGGTTTTAAAAGTGTAATAAGTTTCGTATTTGCTGTTGTAGTATAAGCTTTATAGGCTACCGTTACCGGTCGAAACTTTACGGGTGTTTTGTGTAGTTTTGGTATCATGACCAAGTAAGGATATCGAATATGATTGATGTTGATACCGATGCGTTTATGTAAAGCCCGTATTTTATTTTCGATTTCCCTTCGTTTTGATTTCAACGAAACATACATGTCTTCGTTATTATAACTGATGTTGAGTTGATCGATGTAATATTTCATACAAGTAAAGGTAAAATTCGATGTTACCTTATCGGTATACGTAATTGCGAATCTTTTCCATACTTTTTCCAGGATGCGTCTATTCATTGTGTGACACTCATCTTGTCCATGAGATTGATGATAATAATAATAAAAATTCTCCATAATGTGATCACGCCATTCATTAAAAGATGATAAAGGCATGCTGTATCGCACTGCCATTTTATATATAAAATCACTCAATTCATGACAAAACTTCATGTCTATCCCGTTAAAATCCTGCATACGAAATTTCGTTCCCAATTTCAATGCATCCTTAAGGTCATTATTGGTGATTATGTCTAAATTACCAGTTATAATATGACCATGATCGTGATCAACGTAGAGGCTAGAAGTACATTGTCATGTCAGATTATCATAAAGGTTCAGATTTTTACCAATATGATTATAGTTAAAAACTTTACGTCCAATAGGAACAACATACCGATGAGTGATAGAGATTATCGTATTAGAAATGGGAAAATAATGAGCTTGACTTTTTAATATTCGATTAAAAGGTATATCATCAAAAGCTTTATTACTGAAGGTTGTTATAAAGAATTCTTTATTAACAGGTTTTTTCTTTTCACAACTCAAATTAATGCTAAATCTTGATGCTCGTAATTTAATCAAATCCAGAAATATAGCATATTTATTGGTTTTATTGTCAGATTTATTATGTTTTGGATCTTCATAATGTTTAACACTATAGTGTGCCCAGATACGTCTGACATATCGTTTACGAATGCCAAAAACTGCATTTTTAATCCATTTAGTACTTATTTCTTCCATATTGTAAATTTGTTCTATTAAAGCATCTAATTTTAGGAGAGTATTCAGGTAAGATGTTCTTGATGCACATTTTCCTCGATTATGTCTTGTAAGCGTATTACCATGTATGCGGGTCAAAGTTGATTGTACTCGTCCATCTCTGCAGGAATCCATATTATGTATATCTTTATAAAGTATTGAATTTAACCCATAAGGATAAGTTGTTCCAAATTGTCTAATATGAAAACATTCCCACCATAACCTTTCGTCTAGGTTAGTCACAAAATCTAATATTTCTACAGTAATTTCTTCAAATCCATGTAGACTAAAATGACACAATTCTAAAGTTGTATGTTGTACTGCTTTACTGCTGTATTGCTTGATTTGACTTCTGTGTGGATTTATGCGTAAATTAAGTGCATTTTTAGTCTGTCCGATATATTTTTGTTGACATTTACCGCAGGTTATAGAATAAATACAATTATATGATTTACAAAAAATACGATAATTATTATTGATGACAGAGATTTGTTCATTTTTAGCGACAGGACAAAGTTTACATCTACATGATCCACATTTTCTGAATTTAAAGGAGTCCATACCCTTATATTTATATTTGTATTGACATTGCGAAGTAGTGCAGTCATACATATCATTCTTGTCTGTTTGATTATCTTGTAAACAAGGTAATGTGTCCAATACGTTATTTATGTTATCATCAGGTATATGACGGCTAGGCTTAAAATAGTGCAAGATAGTGCTCATGGAGGGTAGCTTGATTTCGATCACACAGTTACCCGTAATCACTGTGTCACCGGGCAAATATATGAAACATATATTGTTGCCAGTCGTTATATTCATAAGTTGTAATCATATCATAAAAGTCAATAATTTATACTCGTATTGTAGAGTGAGTAATTCAAAATAAAGAAATGGTTGATGTAAAATCAAACACAAGGAGAATAGCACTTTCATACATCCAGAAAATAATCATATTGATAATGTTGAAGCACATATTAACAGATCCGAATAGCTATATCTTTTACCATTGCCGTTCATACCGACACCATGATGATAGACTTTTCACAAGTTTTAGAATTTTTTTTTTTTTTTTTGGGGTGATATTTTATAAGAATCAATTTAAAAATATCGTTAATATATAAGAATGGAGAACATTAACATATAAATATTTACCTTAAATTAAATATCGTCATACCATAAAAAGGGGGGGGGGCGAAATATAAACAAAGTCCCTAGACGACAAGCATGCAAATACAGAATAATAGTCAGACCTAATACTCCCCGTTCAGACCACAGCTGTAGGATCCGAGCAAAAATGTCATACGGAAGACCCCAGCCAACACGACTGAAGCCCGAGAGGTAACCCAAAGAGACAATAATATGTATTACAAATGCGCAATGCAGCATGTACGTAAAACCTTATATGTAAATGTCAAATAACACATAAAGCGATAAAAGTTACGTATAAAAGATTTAAAATTAACAAGACAGGTAGGCGCAATGCTGCTCTAAATTGTCTAGTATAATAAATGAGAAAAATTCTACAAAGAAATCTCAAAAAAGGGGGGGGGGGTGGAGAAAAGCCAACAGGGAAATTTGTAAAGGCCTAGGGGGGTGGTGACCCCTAGTTCCCCGGTTAAAAGTCGACTTTTATTCCTTAGGAAACACTCCCGGAGCCGAAAAATACCTGAGGCCAATCTCCGTACAAACGTCAAAGCAAAAGACGCACAAAACAGTCCGAACAAGGAACAGATGGACACCATTACGAAGCAGTAAAAGCAAGTATATACATTTAAAGTCGGAATCCAAATTGACAACACACAAGAAAAGTAAAACTTCCAACTAAAATCCTTCAGTCAAAAGAGAAAAGGGAGTAGAGTGTATAGGACTAGCACCAGCGTTGCCATTTATAACCAAAAACAAAACGTTTGCCAAAATCGTTTTCAAATGCGTTGACTGTTTTATTGTGATAGGCATTATAATTATGTCTGAGGAATCCAAGGGGATAGTCTTGTTTTAAAGCCTCCGTGATAAATATAACATCACTTTTTATACGATCTTTATTGTAAGTATGCAAGCGGGCATTCCGTATAAAGTGATTCATTACGATATTACGAAAAACTTTCTGACTTAAATTAGACCTCCAATTGATAATATAATTAATTTTAATCTTGAAATGTCGTCTTTTATCATAAAGCATCGTATACAAGGGTTCATCTTCAGCAAAGTGAATGTTAATATCAAGGTAATTAATTTCATCTGCAGAATCTGCATGAGTTTCGATTAAATCTAAATGCTCAGGGTAAAAGTCGAAGTTAAATTTAATATTGGTTTTTTGATGTGCCAAAAGTATATCATCCACAAAGCGGAAATACGGCAATTCATTTAATATATGAGTGCCATCTTCATAGTGATGGAGGTATAGATCTGCTAACATCATTATATACATATATATATATTTATATATATATAATTATATAATATATATATAATTATATATATGTAATATAATTATATTAAACATATATATATATATAATTATATTAAACATATATATATATATATAATTATATACATATATATATATATATATATATATATATATATATATAATATAATATAATATATAATATATATATATATATATAATTATATACATATATATATATATATATATATATATATATATATATATATATATATATATATATATATATAAATAATATATGACAAAATTGCAAAGAAATCTTTGCAATTTTATCATGTATTGTGTTTCTTGAAGTTAGCAGCTATACAGCGCAATTTTATGAAATACTTTTTACTTTATTACAATTTTAGCAACATAATTTCTTCTTCCATTTGGATATTATATATATATATATACATATATATATATATATATATATATATATATATATATATATATATATATATATATATATATATATATATATATATATATATATATATAAATATATATGTGTGTGTATAGTTTACTGGGTCGGAAATGAAACGTAAAGGCGTTACAGAGCCGATGGATTAAGCGAGGTGGTCCCATAGCTCGACCCCTGCGATCACCCAATCTGTCGTGTCTTGACTCTCTTTGTGGGGATATCTCAAGAGTCTCGTCTATGACACTCCCCTTGAATGTGAAGAACTTGTCCTCAGAATTTCGGTCGCTGCTGCCGAAGTGCGCGACATGCCTAGTCTGTTCCAGAGAGTTCGCCAATCCCTCCATCGCCGCTGTGAGCCATGCGTTCAGATTGGTGGTCGCTATTTTGAGCCATTACTGTAATTATTGTTTATTAAATATCATTGTATAACTTTGAAGTCATTCTTGTATTTTCATCGCACCTCATCAGCGTCACCATTTAGGTCCCACTGGCGCCCTTACGTTTCATTTTCGACCCGGTAAATTATGACAAAAAAAATACATGGTTTGGTATGCACTACCACCTCATAAAGTTAGGCCCATCTTTTTTAATCACATGTCCAAAAGTTAAGCATAATTCGTAAAATGCGAAAAATTCGCAGTTAATATAGATACAATGGATCACAATCAGTTGTGGAGAGTCATGGGACAAAGGTAAATCATAGTGCATATGCAAAGCAGTTCAGTCGACGTCGACATGAGCAAAGCACCGGCGCAAGTTGGAATGAGTATAAAACGACCTCGAACGGCATGGCCACTTGAGGCAGAATTTCGCAATTGCTGTGGTACTGAACGTTGTTAACAATTAAAAAAGACGAAGGATGTCACAAAGACATGTTTTTGAAGGGACGATTTATTGGAATGCTGGAATTCGGTCGATCTCAAACCGAAGCGTCTTGAATTCTGAATGTGCCTCAGAGTGTGATCTCCAGACTGTGGCAGAGGTTCCAAACTACTGGAGATGTTACTCGACGACCAGTACCAGGTCCGCCAAGGGTAATAACCGCTAGGAAAGATGATATTTGGGGATAACTGCGCGACGTCAGAGGAACCGTTCTGCCAGACAACTCGGTTCAGCTCTGATAGCCGCCACAGAAGTCACTGGTTTGAGGCAAACTGTTTACAGGAGACTCAGACACGTTGGTCTCTATGCCAAACGACCAGCAGGTTGCAACCCCCTGACGTCTGCACAGAAACGCGCGCGTTTACACGAGTTTGTAACATCGGCAATGCAGTGGACAACAGTGTGTGTGGGGGGGGGGGGGGTAATAGTGGGGCATGTTCAATGATGAGGCCAGGTTTAGCCTGCCCACTGATTCTCGTCATACCACGATCTGGAGAGAGTGTGGAACGCATTTTCAACCGGGAAACATCACGGAAAGGCATAGTTTTCCGTTTGAGGGAGTCATGGTCTGGGCAGGTATCATGATGGGCAGCCGCACAGACCTCCACATCTTTGATATGGGGTCAGTTACCGGTCAAAGATACAGAGACGAAGTTTTTGACCCTACCGTTCGATTGCTTTGAGGTTCTGTTGGTCCTGATTTCATATTCATGGATGATAACGCTCCTCCTAATCGTGCGACCTTAGTCGACGACTTCCTTCAAACTGAAGATATTCAGCACATGCAGTGGCCTGTCAACTCTCATGATCGTAATACAAAAGAGCATATGTGGGATATGCTCGGCAGCCATCTTGCAGCTCTCCGCTCTCCACCAAGCTCCATTCCGGGATTGAAAACTGCTCTCCATGAGGCTTGGAACTCTTGGAGCACAGCACACAACTCATCCAAACCCTCATCAAATGTTTGGAAAATCGTTGTGCAACATGCGTGGCTACCAGAGGTTCCCACACACTATATTAAACTGCAGCATCACATTGTTTTAATCATTCTGATTCACTGAAGTTGACACTTGTATTGTGACCCTTTTTATTTCCACCCTTTTCTTTGGATAATAAAAGTCTTTATTATCCTTGTTTTGTATTGTTTCCTACTTCTATAACCCCTAATATTCCCGCATACCTCATTTCCTTCCATTCTGATGTTTTTTCTTTTTTTTGTCTGTGTTTTTTTTTAATCAAATGCCAGCCTGTTGACTATTAAGTCATAAGGCTTCGTGCTCTCCAAAATTTTTCCACATTCTGATGTAGATTTCCTGAAATTTTCATATAAACAGCAACTATGCTTAACTTTTGGATATGAGTATATATATATATATATATATCTATATACAAAAAATTAAATAAAGTTGAATTTAAAGAGGGCATAGTCGTTGAACCGGGAACTTGTAACTTCTTTAAAAAAAGTTGAAAACGAAGAACAAGATATTTTTCTGTTGGTGCCCAACTTCCCTGAAAACAAGAGAGAAGAATTGCAAGAAAAAAAAGTGGGGACATTATGACAATCTCAGAGAAACTGAGATAGTTCATGATGATTGAAATGATTGATGCTGATATGAAAATGACAAAGATATTTAATCATATTTTTTTACAACATTGTCGTCTTAATTTTCTTCTATAAACGCTGTATCAATCTGCATTCTCATGCATACCACATAGGTTTTGCACAAAATTAAAGTTTTATGCGCATTTGTTCACAATTTGTTAATTATTTAACATAATGAAACCTGAGTTTTCTAAAACAATTCCGAGAAAATGATAATATTCCGAATGTTTAATTTCGATTAATAATTTTACCGACATTGTATGTAATTAGTAAAACTACAAAGAAAATAAATAATAATAAAATAATAAATGTAACGTTATGAAATATTTTAGTCCTATTATGCCGCAAACCGTTGATTTGAAATAATCGCTTTCAAATATTATTTTTTTTACAGTACATCTGTGGTCCATTACAGAGTGTGGAGACGATATCTGACGAACGATTGGAGTGATTCGAACAAAATTTGGTATAAAAATTACAATCCGTGAAAACTGGAAGCTTACTGTTTTTAAAAGCAATCGGATGTTCAGAATCCCATTAAACTTTCGAGTTAAATTTTGAAGAAAACATCAAAAAATCAAAATCTTTAATAAAGTTACGCAAATAGTCTTTTATTATGTAGTTTTTCATTAGAAAACGATTGACATAACCCGTAGAACGCTAGCATGAACCATTCTCGAGCTATTGAACATTTTCCAAATATATTTATCAAAAAAACGACATAAAAAATATTAACTATTGGTAAATTTGTTCACTTTTCATAAGAACTATCATGCGGTAAATTGGGTGACATTATTCTCGTGGATCTAGCTCGTTCTATTCATGAAAAAATATACTTTGGATAATACTTTTGTAGTTGGACGCCAATAGTAATTTATCTGCTATAGGAATAAATAATTTCTCCATCCATAGCGCTTCGTGTGATTTTGGTGACGAATTTGGCGAAGTGCAGCCAACTTGGCGACTTTTAAATATTGCCAAATTAATGAGAATGTCGCCAAATTGATAAAAATGAAGCTAAATCAATGACAATGACGACTAATTGACGCACATTCAATATCTTGGAAAGAATATGAATCTAACAGTACAATAAGAATTAACTATTTATCCGTCCGTAACGTTTGGATAAAATTTTGGTAACGAATTTTTCAGAATCTCCAACTTGGTGACTTTTTAAATGTTTCTGAACTGACCAAAATGTCACCCAATTGATAAAAATTCGCCAAATTGATGAAACTGACGCTGAATCAAGGAATATCGCCTACTTGCCGACTTTTTAAAATGTGGCCGAAGTGACAAAAATGTCGACTTATTGATAAAAATGATGTCAAATGAGAAGTAATGTTTCGCAAATTCTGATTTCCGTTGTATGACGAACATATCTTCTAGTATATAAGAGATGATCTTCTCTCTGATTATCTGTAACACATGGCGATACATTTGGCGAACTTGGAAAAATCTAGCGAGATGTCGCCATCTTGGCGAGATTTCACAATAAATTGACGAAACTACCACCAAAGTTAATGAAAATGACGCCTAATTGTTCAATCAATTATTAAAATATTTTAATATATGGACTATATCGCTTATTAAGGATGCTATCAATATTGATAATTTCTAATTTAGAGTTGTGTGAAATATTAGTTAATTGGGTACTTTGAAATAGTATTGCATGTTGTCATCCGGAAAATCGCCAAATGTATAACTCAACGTCAAAAATACAGTACCGTGGAACTTATATATTATTTTTTTACTGTAAAAGGAGTAAATTCATTATTACATTATATAAGGAAAATCATGCGTTGCCCACATCAGATTTTTTAATGATGGCTACGTGTGTGTATGTGTCGATCTGTAAGGTTTCTGTGTAATAAATTCATTTTGAATGAAATTTAGAACAATTATTTTAATTTATTGGTGCGATGCTTTACATTTTTATTCTGATGAAGAAGGATGCTCTTTGTCTTCTTAACCGATATTTTAATCAACTTTATATGCCGTTGCCAACGAAATATTTTATGGTAAATTATTCTAGACAGCAGAGTTTGAGTGTATTCCTATATAGTAATACAATTGTATATGCATTTATGCTCCTCAATAAAGATTCCTTAACAGTTATCATTACTTTGTCTTAAATCACATTTTTATATTTCTTCCCACTGAGTAGTGCATATAGCTCGCAAAATGATTTCTTTCCTCAATTCGATTTCCATGGTGTGGTGTCATCTATAACGTCTTGCCATGCAATATCTCTGAGTGCTCTATTGATTGCAAGAAAGATAAAGAGTAAGTAATATTTCCAGTAGTCAGTCCAATAATTTCAAAGTAATTTCTTAATGTGCTGCTAGAAAAGTTTCTTTGTTACTTGGGTGCCGCTTGCGCTTGAAGGAGGTACCTGGGGCTGTAGTAATCTAAAAAGAGCAAATTCGAGAATAATTCGAAATCATTCTTTTCTTCAAGAATTCCTTTTGCACCTAGTCAAGTGACACTTTTGGTATAAACACAATCAGAGATTAAGTGATCAATGTCCCCATATTCTATACGAGAGCAATTTTGGTGACTTCTAAATCCGTTTAGGTGTGCCATAAATAATCCATGTCATGTAGTAAAAAATATCAAATATTTATTCACAATCTGAAACTTAGGATCAACCACAGAGAGAAATGACTTAATTCTAACAGGAAGCATAACGGAATTTAAAGATGCATCTAATAAAATTTGACAATCTTCAATAATTAACTTTTTACAAAATTGAGTAATGGAAGAATATGAAAAAGGTAAATAAATCTTAACATCACCAGTGGCCGCAAGCTTTGAACGGAAATATTTTGCCTTATTACCCATATAACCAACATGCACTTTAACTAGTGTGGAATCCAGAGATTTAACATACAATACACATCCTGATTAATTGCTGTAGAACTCAGATCCAAAATTGCAGACAAACAGCCACTAAAAATATTAACTTTCTTCTGGTTTCCAGAAGCCCATTTAATTGCATAACTAACCACTGCCAAATCTGATTAAAATACCAAATTATTGTTATCCAATTTAAAACTAAAGACGTGAGTTACAATATCAATATAAAGAATGCAAACGGCAAACCACACATCATTATCGATTTTCGAACCACCAAAAAAATATTTTTTTTTCAAACCAAACAGTTCGACCTACCCAAAGATGTAGGATATCTGTTTGGACGGCCGGAATTTGTCACTTAGTTTAAACCGGAACCCAGTGTGGATCGGTATCCACAAGACTAATACCCTCCTTCTTCTACCACCAACCGCTCCGAAAGACTATGGACTCACATATTTAACGTGCCCCTACTCCGCGAGAGCACGGGGACAGTTTGGGTAGAGGCAAGAATCGAACTCTTGTCATCCGAGGGCAATCCCTTCCCGCTAACCACAGGACTTCTCCCCCCCCCCTCCAAAAAAAGAAAAAATACTTTTTCGAAACGCTTTACGTCAAATGGCGCTCACTCACATGGGATATCAAAGAGTGGGCAGTAAAACGTAGAGTATATATAATGGGGCTCGAGTCAACCAATATCTCGCTATAAAATATATTGTAACGAATTCGAAAACTTAAATTTATTTATTTACTAGCAGCATACCCGTTCTTCGTACGGGGTATATAATATAAAGAAACTTGAAATTCATAATCATGCCCAAATTCTTATAGTATACTAAATGACATGTTTAATCAAAACATTCTGTTAAAATATTTAATATAATGCTCCTAAAAAGAAGTTTAAGAATCTCTGTTCTCGCTATATAAAATTATCTTCATGGACATATCTGAAGAATAAAACATCTTGAACCCCTTATGTAAGCAAATAACAAAAATATGGAATTGAATCAATATATGCAAAATAAAAGCGTTAAAATTGTATGGGACCCGTACTAATTATATACGCGAATATTAGAAAATATAACCTGTATTAGTAGATTACATGTATAAATTGAAAATACCAATAAACCCGTAATCTTTAAATCTGAAGACAGTCATTTATTCCAATATATGTCAAAATTAAAGTGCTAAAATTATATGGGAAAATATACACATACTACTTATAATGTCCGATTATTAGTAGAAGATTACCCACATATTGCAATATGAGTCTCAAATGATTTTTGGTAAAATACAACAGACGACGTAATAAATTGAATATATAATTAATCCCCTTAATCTACATACCAGAAGACTGTACTTGATTCCAATATATATGCCAATATATGTCAAAATATATGCCAATATACCTGTACTACGTATATTCTCGTAGGTTAGAAGATATACCCGTGCATTCCTAGAAGATTACTCGTACAACGTACAATATGCGTGTGTCAGCAATTTTTGCCGCAATAAAACAATGGCGTAATAACTTAAAAATATCAATAATTCCGGAAAATATCAATAATAATAATGTTTAAACCTGAAGAGTATAATTGATATTATCCAGTCCAAAATGAAATGGCAATGAAATTTATTTTATATACATATCTTCATTATTCAAATCGGAAAGGATTTAATCAAAAACGCCTGCCGCATAAACACATTGGATTTAAATCCGTTGCTAAGCGACATGATATCATTTGCTTCAAATAAATTGGTAGAAAAAATATCGTCTAAATAGTTATATTTCTATGGAACATTTGGCGACAGTTTCGTCAAATTAGCGACATTTTAAAAAATCGCCAAATTTATCGCCAAGTGGGACTGTAGAACTGACAGTTCCACTTTGCAACAAATTGACGAAATATCATCACAATACTATCCCCTAACAAAAAACAATTAATATCATTTATGTAGCGCAATTTTATCAATTTCACGATATTTTTATAGATTTGAAAACATGTTTATCAATTTGGTGACATTTTAAAAATTCGCTAAATGTATTACTAAGTAGGATGGTTGGTCTGACAGAGAAATGCTAACCAAACATCATTTCAGTACTCTCTTCTAACAAAACAAAAAAAAAAATTCATTGATATGTAGAAGACCCAAGCCACACGACCAACCCGAAGGTTTATGGCAGCTGTTTGTGTGTCGTTTATATCAATTTGGCGACATTTCCGTCAATTTGGCAAAGTTTAAGAAAAGTTGTCAAATTAGCGATATCCCTCCAAATTCGTAGCTTTGAATTTGCAGATCTGAATGAAACATTCTTATCCCGTTTCAATATACTAAATGAAAACACTACAATTGTATTAGAAGATATACCCGCTCTATTCTTTTTCTGTTTCAACAATCGGCTATATGAATTTATTGGCTAAACACAATGAGTTTAGTAGCTAAATATGATATAAGCTTGAAAACTCTTTGCCAAAATAAATGAAATTGATGTACGCAGTCAGCAATTAATATAATTAAAAGAAAAATCAAACCGTCCATTCATAAGATATACTTTTATATCCATTTATCCATTTATTTATTATTTAAATCGAAAAAAAATAATAAAAACATTAACAAACACATTTAATTTAATCCGTTATTCGTACGGAGTGTATAATTTAAAGAAACCTATAGTTCGCAATCATGTGCAAATTCTGTTAAAATATTAAATTTATTGCTCCTAAAGAGAAGTTAAAGAATATATGTTCTCACTATGCAAAATTATCTTCACGATCAGATCTGAAGAATAAAACATCCTGCCCCCTTTTGTAAGCAAATTTACAGAAGAAAAAATATGAATTGAATGAATATATGCAACCCCGTACTAATTATATTGTCGCAGATCAGAAAATATGCCAATGTGTTAGTAGAAGATTACCCGTATTACAATATGCGTCTCAAAAATATTTGCCAAAATAAAAGAGATGATGTAATAAATTGAAAACATCAATAATATCCGTACTCTTTATACCAGAAGGTCGTAATTGATTCCAATATATGCCAATATATATCAAAACATATGTCAATATACCTGTACTACTTATATTCTCGTAGATTAAAAGATATACACGTGTATTTGTAGAAGATTCGTACAACATACAATATATGAGTTTAAACAATTTTTGTCATAATAAAATAATTGCATAATAACTTGAAAATATCAGTAATCCTTGAATCAATAATCCCCGAAAATATAAATAATAATAATTTTTAAACCTGAAGACCGTAATTGATATTATCCAGTCAAAAATGCTATAAGAAAAATCAAATCGTTCTTTTCTAAAATATATTTTTATATCCATTTATTTATTATTCAAATCGAAAAAATAATTATTAAAATTAACAGACAGATTTAATTTAATTGCGTTTCTGAGTAACATAAGATAGAATCTTATAACATGTTAAATATGTCATGTCTTATAACATAAACTGCGAAATTAAATAACGATTTTGATTTCTCTATACTTCTCATTGTTCCGTAAAAGCTTGTTTTAAATAAACCATGAACCATGGAGATAGATTTCCCCTTTAAATCATGTTTCAAACAATTCATGTTTTCAGAAAGTGACTAATTAACGCAAAAAATCTCCCATCAAACTCAGAGATTAAATTTTAATTCACTTTCAAACGATTTTCAAGCTTTTCGTTTGGATAAACCACGGAGTTAGGGAGTAGAACTCCTAGGAAAAAGTTCCGTTTTCCATTAATATCTCGACAACCCCAGGTCTTAGAAACTCGAAACTTGGAAAAAATTTATGGGGGGATATTTCAAGGCTATCCACCAAATTTCATTAAATTCGGTTCAGCCGTTTTTCCGTGATGATGAGACAAACGAAAATGTCGTTTTTTACTAATATCTCGAGAACCACTGGTCGTAAAAACTCAAAACACGGATATAATTTTAAGTGGGGCTATTTCTGGGCTACCCACAAAATTTCATCAAATTCTGTTCAGCCGTTCTCCCGTGATGATGGGACAAACAGACAGACAGACAGACAGACAGACAGACAGACAGACAGACAGACAGACAGACAGATTTTCATTTTTATTTATATAGATTTTACTTTTCATAAACAAAAGATAACACGAATTGTGATTAAAAATCGATTGATATATATCACATATTTATCACAAGAATTAAGATGCAATTTCATTTAATTTATTATTAAAAGATATACTTTAAAATCCTTATTTGATAATGCATAAATTTGAAATTATTTGTAGAGAAGAAATGCCTGCAGGTTTCACTACTACATTTAATGCTTGAGGAAACATGTTTTATAACGTTTTCTAAAATGGTAGTCAACACTTTACCATCATAAAGCATATCCTATAAGCAATCTCTTAAATATTTTATCTCCTATAATCTCTTAAATCTCTCCTATAATCTCTTAAATATTTTATAAATAGATAAATTTTTCTTTAAAACAATAAGTGTATCTTGAGCATTTTCACAAAACTAATTTATTAAACTCATTCGCAAAATCGCAAAATTAACAGGAGTAAAACGAGTTAAGCGATGTTGAAAAATGGAGTGCGGGTGTTTAGAAATATTTGTTAAGCGGAGATATAGCTAATTTATGCGATTGATGGCTTTTGTTCTTTTGTTTATATTATGTACCGAGTAAAGTGAAATTCGATATCTAAGAATTTAGCAGACTTTCGTTTTAACAAATGGAGTTATTGTTAAACTGAGATTCATAGTTACAATATTTAATGTAGTTAGAGACACTTAGCTTGAGATGACATATAGCTTATATAGAATATCTTAAATGTCATCGTTCAATAATTTAAACTTGAATAAATATAAAAAACGTATACATATCATATATATCATTATATACATTGACCGATGTAATTGTAATAAAATATATGCATATACAATTCAAATATCGTTTCGAAGAATATATAGCAAAATATTATTCATTATAAATATTGATTATTTATTATAAAATATTAATGAAAATATTACTGATAATATTTATCAGAAATCGGGCTACCTAACCCCTTCCTGAATAGATCATGTCCCGGGACTTCAGCTAAGTGTTCCTACCCCCCCCCCCCTCCCTCCCTTTAACGGCCATGTACGAGAATTTCACATTCTATTAAATGGTGGTGGTGTAAATTGATTTCGTAAAAGAAAAATAGACTTTAAGCAATTGGGTCGTTCGCTAGATATTACGGTGTTTCATCGGTATTAATACATCCTAAACTCAAAACACATAATGAAACTAAAATGCAATATTAAATGCGTGAACATGCATGTTTCGATTTGTTCGTTAAACTAAAACAATTAAATAAGTATATTGTAAATTTGAGTTAAAGCCATTTTGGTCCCATATGATGGTTCTAATTTGAAGACAATACAAACTATACACATGTAAAACAATGAGGTAAATTTTTTTAATTAACCACGATCCATAAAACTCCAGAAAATCAGAGTTCTTGATTGGATGAATCGGGACACGTGACATATCGTTCGGAAATGTGAACTCTTAATGTGAAGAGTAGGAAATTCTAAGTGTTGTCATCCTAGTCGCTTTTAACTTCACACTCAGATAGTTTTCGAATTCCCATCAAAATACGTAAATTAGAAAAAAAAATAAGTAACCATTTATATGCATGCTTAAAGGAACCATCTGCTGAAATTATTTGTCAGTTAACCGCTGACATCTCGATAGAAGAATCTCTTTTTTTTAATAAATAGTATATTCTATATAAAGAGGAGTACTTTTAATACTATCACTGAGCTAAGATTGATGTATGTTTAAATCCATGTTTTCGTTGTGTTAGTCACTTGTGGGTTATCGCGGTCCTGGCTAGATTTTGGTACGATTCGAAAAAAAAAATAATCTGTCCTTTTTGCTAAGATCTAAAATATTGAAAATCTAAAATATAATGCTGCATATATATCAATTAAATGCTTATTTTATACTCACTTTGACGGCAAAAATAAGACCACCCTCATTACTCTAATATGAATTATTTTCGAGAGATATAATATTTTTCTTTTAATTTTGAGAAGTTGAAAACGTATTATATTGTAGTTAAAAATTATTTTATGGCATTTCTTAAAATTTAGTAATTAACATTTTGCTTACGGGTGGGACAGCGTCCAACCCAAACGAAGAACCTCTCAAATAGACAGGTATTTGACATACCCTATCCCAAACAGTTCGATTCCCCTTTTGCAGACATTGGCGTCCTTTGACCTCTACGGACGTCCATGGCGTCCTTGGACGCCAATGTCTGCAAAAAGGGGATCGAACTGTCTGGGATAGGGTATGTCAAATACCTGTCTATTTGAGAGGTTCTTCGTTTGGGATGGATTCTGTCTCACCCGTAAGCAAAATGTGAAGTCCATTGAGGGTTATCCCAATGCTGAGTAGATTTTGGTGTGATTCGGAAAAATATAACCGGCCTTTGTTTGTGAAATGGCCCACATAGATCTTTAAAATATGAAATGAATGACTAAAATTGCTGAAATATATTAGTTATATTCTTGTACTTCGTGTAATTTTTGACAATAAAGCTAATAAGACTGATTCCATGACTCTAGAATTAACCTTTCTCGAAATATGTTACATGGAATTTTGAGGGGTTGAAGACCTTTTAGAATGCATAAAGTTGTCAAATGAAACGAAGAGACATTTAAAATGCAAAGTCGATATAATATCAGAAAAGTATGTTATTTTCTGCAGTTAAACTCAATTTAATGCATCATGAAATAAAAAATCAGAATATTAATTTAAGCTGTAGGGAAAGTCATGTGCTGCCCACATAAAAAATTTTCGTATTGTTTAGTAAATATTAATTCTATCGCATTTTGTTTGCTATTTTTCAGTTCTACCTGATATATACGTAAACATCCATCTGTTAGACCAGGATTAGAACAAGGATAATCTGGAAACCCCGTCTGTGCAAAGGGTCGTTTATCAATAAAGACATAGAATATCCATCATCGGGAATAACATATACCTTTGTCGGTTTTCGATTAAATAGGTTCCTTTTAATTTTGATTTCGTACGACAATAAATGTATTTTTTCTTCTTGAGTAAGAAAGAAAAAGAATAGATTATTATTTATACACGATTATTTGTGGGTGTAAAGGAAGCATAATTTCTGTCTCCATTAGTTACAGGAACATTTAGTTTGCATATCTGAATAAATAAAGGGAAAATAGTAATGTATAAAAGTAATGTATCAGGCCAACAACGCGGAAAGTATTAAAATTATTGTATTTATGCAGGTCTATAAGAAATACCAAGAAGCCAAACGAGGGACGACTGTCTTGGTCCTTATAAGGTCCTTATAATATCTAATCTTGGTCTATATACTAATATCTATCTTGGCCCTTATAATATCTAATATATTATATCCCCTTTTTCAGAGGATCATTCTTGCTTCGTTGTCAAAACTAGCTATCTCTGCTAAAGGGGAACATATGGTATATAATAAATTGTTTTATTTTGCCGCTTTGTCTAAATAGATAATGTACATTTCTTTTCGAAGATCCTTTTCACTTTTTGTGGGGGCGCAAATATATTTTGTTCTAATTTTACATAAGGTACTTTTTACTATATTACCCATTCTTTATAACATGTAATTGGATTTCACCCTATCTCTAAGACGAAGCAAGATAGACTCCGTGCCCCTCTAAAGAAGGAGGTCATCAACCCGAAAGTTGTCTCTATAACGTCATGACGTACTTATAACGTAACGTATAACGTCATGAGTTTTCCTATACTCCTGCATACAAATATAAGATAACTCTTAATTGATGTAATTATACGCACCTTGTTATTGAAATTTTCCAACATAGTTGAAAAGTGTTTATGACTTTGTTCATTCTATCTGTCTGTCTGTCTGTTTGGCCGTTCCACGATAACTGCCGTAAAAATGACTTTATCAAAATGACATTTTAGTATGTTGTTCAGGCGGTCTGTGGAACATATGGGAATGTAAAAGAATAATATCACCCAATTAGTTTTGGAATGAATCCGGATGGAAAAAGTAAAATACATTGAACCCTATGGGAGCTCACTTTTCAAACATTTTTTAAGCAAAGTTAAAATTCGCAAATTACTTCGAGAATGTTAAGAAGTATTCAAATTATTTCGTAAAATATATAAAAAAAAATTTCAGCAAAATATGTTTGGTAGTTTTTGAACAAAAATTAAAATAATAATTACACCTTTATTATAGGAAGAAATCACGTGACTTTTTTCCCAGAATAAATATCGTGATTTTTAAAGTTATTTTACATTTATATTTAGTGTTGCATCCGTCCTAAAACCGCTTTATTTTTTCGTATTTACTGTGCATCTATACTCTGTACCAACGCAATTACAATATTTTTTAGTTTAACTGATCATCAAACTTTGATTATTTCTACAACCTAATTTTAATATATGATGCAGAATGTAAACAAGTGATTGTAAGATGAGTTGTATAAGGATTGCTGAATTTTTTCACGCCAAATTATTTAGTTCTGGATTTTGGAATAAAAGTGATATGAATGAAATTTTCATTGCTTTTACATGCAGAGCCAAACGATTTATATTTCGATGACGTCATTTGAATAAAGTTAATTTTTTCCGAAGATAAGTTTTCAAGTAAAATAAATTATTGCAGTTCTGTGATAGTTTTAAAAATATCAGCGCTGAATGTATCGCATTTTAAAGACCTTTAAATAAAATTGCATTTCAGTTGGAAAGTATTTCATAATCAATGATTCATCTTTCTTGTTTACTTTTATCGATATGCTGCCAACAAATATACGAAAATAAACCTTATTGTTTTCAGTTTTCAAACAACATAGATAAATCGGTTTTTACCGTAACATTTAAGGAAGTATCAGCAATAACGTCAGTGAATGGAGAGACAGCTTAAAGATTTGATCACGCAGTTGATTAAAATGTTGGTTACATCACTTCTATTGGTCTTATTTTTGATATTCATTTCCGTGCTTCTGTAATTATATGTTAGATGTTTAATATGTTTCATTAAAAAGACTCTCTAATGCCTTATTTCATGTGTTGACGCCAAATGGATGAGACTGACGCCTAATGGGTAAAAATGCAATGTTTTGAAAAATTGGCGATTCAACCCTGGATACAGCCGATTTCAGATCCGAGCGTCCCGAAAAATGTAAACATGATAGTGGGAGCTAGGTAATTGGAATTTGGCGCGATATTGGCGACATTTTTTAAATGTTACCAAATTGACGAAAATGTTAATAAATATATCGTAAAATTGATAAAAAAATATGTCGCTAAATGAATAAAATTGGGTTTTGTTAGGAGAGAGTAAAGTAACAATGTTTCGGTAGGGTTCATTTGTCAGTCCTTCACTTGGCGACATATATGCCGACATTTTTAAAAATATCATCCATTAGGTAACATACAAACATTTTACTATTTTGTAAGAAGCTTAGATAAGATTTAAAGCATAATTGCAAAAAAATAAGGTAGATGTCTAAGGTTTCTATTTCAAAACAGTAAGCATTAATAATCATGTGCATTGGAAACCAAGATTACAGCTAGGATAATACGGAAACTGCCTGTCGAAATAAACATTTATCTTTAGATGAAGATAATGCTACCTCATCGGAAACATGTCTCTTTGTCAGGGGGTGATTAAATAGGTTTTCTTTTATCTAGAGTTAGAAAAACAACAGATATCCTTTCTGTAGCGAATAAGCAAAGAAAGGATAAAGTTATTACTTGAATCTAAGGATGTCATAAAATGATTTGCTTCTACTTAGGTCGGTCTGTTCTGTAGAAATACGTTAGTATAGATTACGAGGTTTCGGAAAAAAAGATACAAAAGTCATATGTTCAAAAACATGGATTTCCACATAGACTGATAAGTTTTTATTTTGAGGGGAAATAATACATTAATTAGAATATTTTATGATTTTATCTGAAAATCGACCATCCTATTACAATTACCAATGTAAGTAAATAATTACGCCAGATATTATCACAATCACTCATTTTTTATAAAGATTTGGCGACCACTGTGGAGAAAAAATATTTTCAAATATTTCGAAGATATCCAAGTAATGATATCAATCGGATTCTGATGATCATAATAATATTTTAGGATCCACATTAGCATCTTAAATCTGATACGTACAATTCCCTTTTAAATAACAATATCGCTAGACATTTGACATTATATTGGACCTAATTATGTTTTAATTTCTTTTAGGTTGTTTAAAAATGTCGATCCTTTTACTGACTGAATACCAGTGGCATTCAACATACTACCGTATATTTACATAAGGTACTACCATATATTTACATAAGGTACTACCGTATATTTACATAAGATACTATCGCATATTTACATAAATTCTATCGTATATTTACATAAGATATTGTCGTATATTTACCAATAGGTATGTAATAGGAACTTTCAAAGCCTAAAAGCAGGAGATTAGATTTCTTAAATTTCAAAGGGGGGGGGGGGACCTTGGCCAATAATAGAGCTGCAAGGCGTATCTTTTAATTGACTTGACCAATTATAGACTGGGGCACCTTGTAGGGGGGAGAGAGAGAGACAGAGCATTTTAGAAGTTTTAAGTTTGAAAATCGAGGACTTGCTTTTGTGCGGTGGTAACGTAAGGTCGCAAGCGCGACGGAGTCAAGAGCTGACCGCGGAGGCTGTTCTGAGACGGAGGAGCTCGTGATCTTCGATGATGAAGGTAGGCGATCTTACACATATTTTACACGATGGCTTGTGCGGCACTCTAGCTCTCTCTCACCCCATTTAGAATTACATAAGGTTAAGGAATTATATCCAATGATTAGAACACTGTGAGAGATGTATTATGTATAAAGTAGGAGTACTAAATGTTATTAGTAATGTTGCTTGTAAAGTAGGAATGTTAAATATTATTAGTAGTGATGTTTATAGAATAAATATTTTGTTATTGTTTTTAAATTAAGTCTCTTCATTTTAATTACTTGTACAATGCATCTTAATTTACTTCCTTATACGAAAGCGGCCTTCATCGCGTCCTTACCGTACGTGTGGTTTTCCACGTAACAGTTCTATTCCATTTTACTTTCCCTGCAATACTTGGTAATGTATAGGGAAAGTATTGGAATCATGTCGAAAATCGCAACTCGAGTTTTCGACGGATCTACACGTTTCGAGACCTCTAGAATACGAAAAAACTATTTTTATCGTGACGTCTGTGTGTGTCTGTCTGTCTGTCTGTGTGTCTGTCTGTGCAGATTTTGTATCCACTCTAACTAAAAAACTAATGGAACGAATTTCATAAAATTTGGTAGGTAAGTCACTTGTGGGCGAATCTGGTGCTGATTAGTTTTCGGTACAATTTGTCATAAAAGAACCCGCTTTTTTTTGCGAAATGGCCCGCAAAAGATTGTATCCACTTTAGTTGAAAAACTAATGGACTGAATTTCACAAAATTTGGTAGATAAGTCTCTTGTGGGTCACCCTGGTGCTGATTAGACTTTGGTACGATTCGGAAAAAAATAACCTGCCTTTTTTTGCAAAATGGCCCGCAAAAATCACCAAAATATAAAATAAAAACTACGAATGCTCAAATATATCCCTTAAATGTTTATTTAATACGTAATGTTTAACGAAGAAAAGAATAAGACCAACCCCATTACACTAGGACAAGCTGTTCCCGAGATACTTTAGTTTTTTCGTATTTTCTCTACGCCACCTTTGAAAAGAAATTTAAAAGTGAATTAAATTTAATTAAAATGAAGAAAACATGGATATAAATAAGTCTGCAGGGAATGTCATGTGCTGCCCACATCATATTTTTTACTTTCCCTGCAATACATGATAAAGTATAGAGAAAAAATTGGAATCATGCCGAAAATGGCAACTCGAGTTTTCGAAGGATCTACACATTTCAGGACCTCTTGAACACGAAAACACTCTTTTTAGCTTGACGTCTGTGTGTCTGTCTGTCTGTGTGTCTGTCTGTGCAATGTATGTATCCACTCTAACTCAAAAACTAATGAACCGAATTTCATAAAATTTGATAGGTAAGTCACTTGTGTGTGACTCTGGTGCTGATTAGATTTTGGTTAGATACGGTAAAAAATAACCTGCCTTTTATTGTGAATTGGTCCACAAAAATTGTCAAAATCTAAAATAAAATACTACATATGTTCAATTATATCCATTAAATACTTCTTTTATACATATTTTTGAACAATGAAAAGAATAAAATCAACCCCATTACGCTATGGCTAGCCGTTCTCGAGATATTTTAGTTTTTTCGCATTTACGCTGCGCCACCGTTGAAAAAATGTCCCATTTCCAACTAAGAAAGAAAATTAAATTAAAAGTGCCAATTCAGTGTCATTTTAAATAATTGCGGGCGTTGTTTTGTGTAATTAAACTCATATAATGAATTGTTGAAGAAACAGAGAGAGTGAATATGAGTCTGCAGGGAAAGTCATGTGCTTCCCACATCAGATTTTTAATATTGTTTTTTAATTTTGCAAAAACTAGAAGTTGCTGCTTTTGAGGGACAGTATAAGTTCGCTTATCACTAACTGAAATATGTAAATTTATCTTATCTCTCTAAAGTATAAGTTTCACTAGAAATACACAAAAAAAATCAGTGTTGTAAACCAAGATAAGAATTAATATAATAAGGGAACATCTGTCTAAAAATTGTTTATTCACGGACTAAAAACATCTATCATGGGTAATAACTTGTCGCTTTGCCAGGTGCTGATACAAGAGATTCCCAATCTATCTTGTGTTCAATTTGCAGAAGATGTCCTTTTGCGTTTCTGCGTATGAAACAAACGGGATAAAAGTTTATTATTTACGATAGTCAAAATGATATAACACGATCTGCTTCTGTTTCGGCCGTCCATTAATTCAGTAATAGGTTGCAGTGTAGGATAACCTGTATGATAAACTGGGATAAGTAAAAGGATGGAAAGGAAATCCTATCTGTCATAAGGACTGTTTATCAAAGAATGAAGGAGATTTATCGTCGGTAATAACTTGTCTCTCTGCCAGGTGCTGATAAAAGAGATTTTCTATTTATCTTGTGTTCAATTAGCAAGAGCTGTCTTTTTATGCTTTTGCATATAGAAGAAACGGGAGAAAACGCTATTATACACAAATGTCCGGATGGCAAAACAAGATCTGCTTGGTTTTCCATTTGATTTGGTTTTTCATTAATTTAGTGTTAGATTGCAATGTAGGATAAGCTTTGTGATAAAACGGAAATAGAACAAAATAGTAAGAAAACCCAATCTCTCAAAACATTATTTATCAAAGAACATGGAAGATCTATTATCGGAATTATCATGTCCCTCTGTTAGGTGTTGATTAAAGAGGCTTCCGATGTATCGTCAGGTTAAAAAACTGTATTTCGTTCTGTTTTTGTAAACCGAAATGAAAATATTCAATGGAGACAGCTCTTGACTTTCCCTACATAATGCTCTTTTGACACGTTCTAAATAAGCGTTTTGAAATTCGCTACGCATGCGCACAAATATCTAACTCGTCGATCGTTGGCAGAACAGTATTAAAATATATCTTTTAAATTCGCAAAGCTAAAAATCGATATTCAAGTAGTTATACCTTTGGATTGTTTAAAATAAACACAAATAAGTGAAAGCACTTGAAGTCGTAAAAATGAAAAGTTTTCCTTTGCCCCAGAAGCAAATTTCAGAAATATAATTGCTATCTCAGCAAGTTTTCAGAGATTACTTATATTGAAATAAGTAATTACTTATATTTAATTTTTATTTATAATGAAATAAGTAATTATATTTAAATTTTCAGATTACTTATATTGATTTTGAAATTACTTATATTGATTTCAGATTACTTATATTGATTTTGAGATTACTTATATTGAAATAAATAATTACTTATATTTAATTTTTATTTATAATGAAATAAGTAATTACTTATATTTAAATTTTCAGATTACTTATATTGATTTTGAGATTACTTATATTGATTTCAGATTACTTATATTGATTTTGAGATTACTTATATTGAAATAAGTAATTACTTATATTTAATTTTTATTTATAATGAAATAAGTAATTACTTATATTTAAATTTTCAGATTACTTATATTGATTTTGAGATTACTTATATTGATTTCAGATTACTTATATTGATTTTGAGATTACTTATATTGATTTCAGATTACTTATATTGATATTTTGAGATTACTTATATTGAAATAAGTAATTACTTATATTTAATTTTTATTTATAATGAAATAAGTAATTACTTATATTTAATTTTTATTTATAATGAAATAAGTAATTACTTATATTTAATTTTTATTTATAATGAAATAAGTAATTACTTATATTTAATTTTTATTTATAATGAAATAAGTAATTACTTATATTTAAATTTTCAGAGATTACTTATATTGAAATAATTATATATACTCCAACACATGAAATTTTAACTTTTAAATTCACGAATTTAGAAACTAGCGAATAAAATAACAAAAAACTCTGAGATATAGTTCACCTGCCTCTGGAACGCGAGCACAGCTGAAACGGACAAATTGAACTAACGATATGACGGAAAATGGGGATTTTCGGCATAACTTTTAAACTAATTTGAATTCTAAAAATATCTTCCCGATGTGCATTATTCGGAGAGCTGAAGTACATAGGTAGTAAAATTTGCCGCTGGCTTCGGTTTTCTGCTGCAGACGGCATACTCAGACAGACAAAATCATCCTTTAATTATGTAAAACACATAGTTACATTATATCATGTAAATATGTAATGATATTCATTGGTATTTATTTTCTGGTAAAATATAAATAAATTCGCATTTTATACGCTCAAAACTTTATAGAATTTAAGTAACCGTAAACGTACTTTTGGTGTTTAGTTTTCAAATCTTTTCGGGGTTTTATTTCTTTTCCAGACGATTTTGAAAAGCTTCTATATAAGCGCTTTAGTTTCCTTTGAAATTTGAGATCCATCCAAACGATGATTTTTATACTCGAAAACTGCAATCCAAAGCCTGAGAATTTTAAAACATAACAGCAATAGAAAAATTATACAGGGTGTCCCAAAAACATTGATCTCGGCTTTTACCCCTTAAATATTGATCTTAGACATATATAATAAATTAGAAAGTTGAGTAAAAAAAGGTACAGAATGTTATGAAATCGATTTAAATTTTCAAGGGAATTAAATTTTAAGAAATACGAAATTTAAATTTTTATAAGTATAATAAATTACAATAAATTTTTATAATAAGGTGATGTACAAAATTGCAGCAATTTATCATAAAAAGTCCAGAGATGTGAAAAGGCAAAAATGCTGACTTAAACTACTTTTTGATGCATCGACATGGGTTCTCAGAGCGGAAAATCATGTCGGCAGATCGCGTTTCAGGAGTCATATACAAATTACGAAAGAAAACAATGATTACATAAATAAATAATAATTTTGCTATTTATTGGTACAAAAGTATTTACACATTTCATAAAATTCTGCACCCTTTTTTACGCAACTTTGTAATTTATTATATATGTCTAATATCAATATATAAGAAATAAAAGCCGAGTTCAATGTTTTTGGGATACACTGTATATACGCAATGTTAAAATGAATATATACACAGCATTCCAAAAGTGAAGTACAGGCAGTAAATCCGACCTAACTCAAAAAGTCGTACTTAGATTGACCCCAAATTTCATTAGAAGTTAGTCAATTAAGTAATATATTCATAAGTATAATAATAAAATTAAAGAACATATATTTAGATATATTTTTAACACTTTACAACATAGTTGAAAAGTGTTTATGATTTTGTTCATTCATTCTGTCTGTCTGTCTGTCCGTTAGCACGATAACTGCCGTAAAAATGACTTTATCCAAATGAAATTTTAGTATGTTGTTCAGACGGTTTGTGGGACCTATGGGAATATAAATGAATAATATCATCCAATTAGTTTTGGATTGAACCCGGGTTGAAAAACTGAAATACATTGAACACTAATTTTTCAAACATTTTTTAAGCGAATTTGAAATTCACAAATTTGTGATAAGGCTTTCACACCTCTGTGTTAAAATTGTATATTAAAGTATTGTTTTATTTCTGTGTGATTGAAAGTGTCAATTTCGAAATGTAAATGTCTTTTCTACATGTTTTCAATTACATTGACTTTTAAGGGAAGTGAACTCTAAAATCGCAAAAGTGTTTATGTTCCAGAAAAATAGTAATAGTTTTGTATTTTCGCTTCTCAGTCGCTAGTTGGGAACTTGCAGGTTTTGCGCACGCGCGAGTTTGAAAGAGGATTTTGGGAAGCAGTGTGGAAGGAGTCGTGGAGAAATGTAGACGTGTGTGTTTGATCCGCGTATGATCGCGAATTTTAAGAAAAGGTGGATTAATTTTGAAAGTGGAAGGATGTGATTAAAATATGTAACATAGTTCGACAAGTTGTGCGTAGAGTCGTTTGGCTCGGTTCAGAGATGAGTCACTCGTGTTTTTAAATGAATCAGCCTGGTAGTAATGGAATAATGAGTCTTGTGAAAAGAGAAAATGGTTCTTTCACTGGTCGGCTTGAATCGCTAATAGGGCTAGAGGGAAAGCTCATTTTACAGCGATTTGTATTTGCCTGACTCCGCCTTGTGTCCTAAGGTACGAATCAACCAATCTCCGTAACCAACCAAGATGTCGAATTCCGCCAGCATGATGTTGTGTAGTCAAGTTTCCCGACCATTATGGATTTTGTTCTGCGCAAGAATCTCGATGAGTTTATGCCGAGAGTCCATCCTGATATCCTTTCCCATGGTACAGAATTGTAAATGTTATATTTAAAAGAGACGAGGTAAAGTTTTATATATATTTAGTCTTCCACCTAACGAATAGAGTGTTAATTGTCAAATCCTCGTGAGTATCAAGTCATTGATGATGTTATATGAAAATGTCATATATGTTCAAAGTATACAAATGTGATATATAAATGTCAAGTATAATATGAGGAATATTGTGTTTATTTTATGTATCAGAAAATATGTGTATTCTCTTGGTTCCTCTTCCTCCAGGGGTGTTCTTAATGGTCACCCTACCGAGTGTAACTCTGAGTTATTGCGAGAAATGCTTGTACTCCACTGTTTTCGATCAACTGCCTTGTTATTTCATGTTTAATAAATGTGTTTGATTTCAAAACTTTGTCTTCTCTGTCGAGTATACCAAAACGTTCGCGACAGAATTGGTGCCGTTACTTTTCTCGGTGAGTGGGGAAGAGCTGAGAGAATTAAAATTTTTAAAAATTTTCTTAAGAATTGAAATTTTGAAGGTTAAAAATTACCGTTGTGCTAAAATGAGTGTTTTCTTAAGTAAACAGAGTTCCATGTTCTGTTTTCGGTATTCTCAAAAACGAGTGTTCTTGGAATTTGATATGTGCCATTTGATAAAAAAAATTGATTTGTTTGCATATTTATGTCATTTGATTTGATAAAAACTGGTTTTATTGTAAATACTGTTTAAGAACATTGCAATTGCATATTGTGTTAAACTATACGAGTATATTTGATTGTTATGCAAAATGGCTCCAATTACTAGAAACAAAAAAGTAAATGTCGGTAAGATGAGTAAAAATTCAAGTAAAAAATTAAATTCCTCCTTGAATTTGTCGCTTGATATTGCTACTGAGTCGGATACTGTTAATTCTAAAAGTAAAGTTAAAAATGTTAGCCACAAAGCTAAATCTAATGAGGAAAATATATCAGATAAATCGCCGGTATGTCTGAATTCTTCTTCTGGCATTTTGCCAAATCAAAACAGTGCTTCATCGGTAAATGATAACATGTTAAAATCATTCCATATTTTCACACCTAAGTTCGCACATCATATTCCAAAATTCTCGGGAAATTCAGAGCTTTCGTTGTCACAGTTTTTGGAAAAGTTAAATTTAGTAGCCACTCATGCAAACTGGAGTGAGTGTGACAAATTAGTTTGTTTGAGATTGAATTTAGAGGGGGAAGCAAATAGATTGATTGAAGAGAATCCAAAGCACAGAAATTGTAAAAATTTGCAGGAAATTATTCACATTTTGAAAGATCATTTTGAAGTGACCGAAAATGTTACTAAAAACATAATTTCACTCGTGAACTTTACACAGAGACCAAATGAGTCGGTTAAACAGTTTTCGATGAGAATCGAAGCTGCTTCATTTAAGGTTGTTCCGGAAGATGTAGATTCCGAAAGTGAGAATAAAATCAGGCAAACACTTTTAAAAACTTCATTTATTAATGGTTTATATCCGGAACTAAAAAGATTGGTGTTGTCACAAAACCCTAGAGATTTTTATTCGGCTAGAAAACTTGCAATTCTTGAGGAATCTATTTTAAATGAAAATAATGCTATGTACTTGACTAATCCGGTACTTACAAAAAAAGGTGTTCTCACACCAGAAAAATATGTTCTCACACCAGATCAAAGTGAAAGTATGTCAGATTTAAAAAGAAAAGTGTTAGAACAGGAAAGGGACATTGAATTTCTTAGGGGTAAAATAGAAAAATTTAAGTTTAATTCAGATAAAGTTAACGAAAAGCGTTCACCGCGTCCAAAGTGTGACAAATGTGGTAAATTAGGTCACGTTCAAGAACAGTGTTGGAAAAAGGTTTTTCAAAAAAGAGATGTGTACGGTATAAAATGTAGGAAAATTTATAGCAGTCCTGGAACTAGGTATCACCAGGGTGAAAGACACAGAGGGCAAATGTCTGCAAATGAGTGGAAGTATAGAAAGCAAGGAACGCAAAATTATAAAAATAAGGAGTCATATAAATCTTTGCAAAATTCCAAAAATCATTCTTCTGGGAATCAGAGTAGATATCCCATGCACAATTATAATAATAGAAAAACTTTTGATAGGCAAACATCACATTTTGAGGAAAATAATATTTGTCATAATATTACAAATTCTTTGTCATCTTCTTCTATTATAAAAGGAAAATTAGTGAGCAGTGAAGTGTCAATATTGATTGATACGGGTAGTTCAATTAATTTAGTGTATGAGGAAGCTTTAAATACTGTACCCATTGCACATATGTTGCTAACATACAAACCAACAATTTTGCGTAGCTTTAGTTCACAAGATACTAAAGTTGAATGTTTAGCCACTATTTCGCTAAATTTGGGAAAAGAAAGATTCCCTACCGAATTTTTTGTGTTAAAATCACCAGCTCCTATTTCATATAATGTAATCCTTGGTAACAAGTTTTTACATAAACATAATGCTATTATAGATTATAATCACTTCTGTTTTAAGTTTTCAAACTCTTCCATTCCTTTTGTTGGTTATCAATGTACGAATAATTTACTTTCGATTTCAAATCATGAACCGGCAAATGAGTCGGAAATTGCAGACTCAAACCTAAGTAGTGTCGCAAAGCGTATTGCTGTGCCTGACTCGCAGATGAGTAGTGAAAAAAACGTTCGTGTGGTAGAGGACTGTAAACCGAAAGAGTTCCATACGAATGCATGTGCCAAATGCAAAGCAGATCTGGCACCGGTAGTGAATGAGTCTCAGGTCATTCGGGAAGAGTATGTGAGCAGAAATTTTTCGGAAAATAATGTAGTGCCACATTTGGGTAGTGAAGAGGTACATATTAACGATTTGGAAAATGGAAGCAAATCTTTTAGAGATTTGGTAGTAAATGCACAGAATGTTACTTTGCATATGGGGGAAAAGCAAAATCATGTTAGAGGTGGTACTGAAGAAGTGGCACAGCATAAGAACTTAAACATTAAAACTGTTAATAACTTATGTAGAGTAAAAGAAACTCTAAATACAAAAATTAAAGAGCCAATTATTGTGAAAAATTCACAAAAATGTATAATTCCTCCTTTATCTGAATCATTTATTAAAATCAAACTTTCAGAAGGGTTTCCGGAAAATTCCACCTTGCTTCTGGAATCAGAGAAAAATGACCACATCTTCATTGCTAGAGCTGTATATAGAGCTCCTAAGGATGGAATTATTTGGGTTCGTGTTGCTAACCCAGAAGAAAAACCTTATCATTTGAATAAGGGTAGAAAAGTGGCTCATGTTCAGGAAATTCAGGTGTCTGAGGAGGTTGAAGTTAATGTAGTGAGTGAGGGAGAGTTGGACTCCAGTGAACCTTTGGAGCCTTTTGAAAGTTGGGGAGGAGATTTTGACCTGAGTCATCTCCAAAAAGATCAAAAACATAAATTATCAACTTTGTTGAATAAATATAGACAAGTTTTTGCAAAGAATGTTGCTGAGTTGTCTGGTTGTAAAACCATATTACATGAGATAAATTTGGAAACATCTGTTCCTGTTTATCAGAAACCATACAAAGTTCCACATCATTTACAAGGGGAACTCAATAGACAAGTCACAGAATTATTAGAAGCTAAAATAATTAAACCTAGTTTTTCACCTTACAATACGCCAGTACTGTTTGTAAGGAAACCGGATGGTTCTTATAGATTATGTTGTGATTTTCGCAAGTTAAACAAACTTACTATTACAGAAAATTTTCCAATTCCTAACATTAGTGAATTGATTGATAATTTAGCAGGTGCTACATTTTTCTCAACTTTGGACTTAACTTCAGGATTCTACCAATTGCATTTGAATCCACAGGATTCACACAAAACAGCTTTTTCCACGCCCACCGGTCACTACGAATGGTGTAGGACCCCTTTTGGTCTAAAAAACGCACCAGCGTCTTTTCAGAGATTAATGTCTCTTGTACTGGCAGGGTTATCAGGAATATACATAGATGATGTTATCATCTCATCAAAAACTTTTGAAGAACACATGATGAAATTAGAAGAAGTTTTTATTAAATTATCTCAACATGGTCTTAGGTTAAAGCCATCAAAATGCTTCTTTTTCAGAAAGACAATAAAGTACTTAGGTTTCAGAGTGTCTGAGGGAAAAGTTCAGCCAGACCCTCATAACATTGATTTAGTGCAAAAATTTAAAGTACCCACCTGTGTCAAGAATATCAGACAATTTTTGGGTTTGACAGGCTTTTATAGGAAGTTTGTACCAGATTATGCAAAGATTACTCTTCCACTAACTAATCTTTTAAAATCAAAGTAGAAAAAGTTTGTGTGGAGTCAGGAGGCTCAGGAAGCTTTTGAAATACTTAAGAACAAGCTTATTCAAGAACCAATTTTAAAATTACCAAATTTTAATTTGCCCTTTACTTTGCATACAGATGCCTCTAATTACGCTTTGGGATCAGTTCTTTCGCAATTGGATGAAAATGGGTTATCTCACCCAGTTTCCTTTGCTAGTCGAAAATTACAAGGTGCTGAAGTGAATTACAGTGTAGTCGAGAAAGAAGCTTTGGCTGTGGTTTGGGCTACCCAGCAATTTAAGCACTATCTCTTAGGCAAACATTTCAAAATTTACTGTGATCAAGCATCCTTATCGTTCATTTTCAAATTAAGAGATCCTACTTCGCGCATAGCTCGCTGGATCGTTTCATTGCAGGCTTTTGATTATGAAATCATTCATAAACCGGGGAAACATAATGTTGTAGCTGACTATTTTTCGAGATGTATTGATGAGTCTTCTTCAAAGAAATCTCAAAACACTCAGAAACAAACTGTTCCTAAAAGTATTGTAGAATCTGTCCCTACGAAAATTTCTGGAAGAGTAGTGGTACAGAATAAGGATAGTAGTGAAAACATAAATGCAATCGTTGAAAATTCTCAAGATCAAGTACAGACTACTGTGGAAGCTTCTCTGGTAACTAGGATAGCTATTGGTCAATTGAAAGATCCTAGATGTATAAAAATCAAAAATCTTCTGGAAAAAGGTGTAAAACCATACCCACAAAAACTTTCATTTTTCATGAAAAATGATATGTTACATTGCATACACAAAAATCCAAAGCAAAGACAGCAATATAATGAGAGAGTAGTTATTCCTCAAGACTTAGTCTCAGAAATTCTATGGCTTTGCCATGATTCTCCTGTTGCTGCACATTGTGGTTTTCAAAGAACTCTGGCAAAAATTTCAGTTAACTATTATTGGCCAGACATGCATGCTCAGACTGAAAATTATGTGAAGTCGTGCACAACTTGTGTAAAAAACAGAGGTTTTCGTAACAACAAGGCTCCAATACAGAAATTTCCTATTATAACTTACCCTTTTGAACGTGTGGCTATGGATGTAGTCGGCCCACTACCTATCTCGAATTCTGGGATGAAGTACATTCTTGTCATTACAGATTACTTCACTAGATGGCCAGAGGCTTATCCACTTGCTACAGTTAAAACGGAGGATATTCTTGCTTGTTTAGAGAGATTTATAAGCATTCATGGAATTCCTGCTCACTTAATTACGGATCAAGGTAGTAACTTCATTTCTGAAGCTGCCAACAATCTATACAAGAAATTAGGCATAAAAAAAAACATAATACTTCAGCGTACCATCCCCAGTCAGACGGGCTAGTCGAAAGACTGAACGGTACGTTAGTTAGATCCTTAAAGAATCTGGTCTATTCTGATAAGGGCGATTGGGATCGGATGATTCAATTCGCTTTAATGGCTCATAGAACGTCAGTCCATGCCTCAACAGGCGAGTCCCCAGCACATCTTGTCTTTGGTCGAGACCCTGTGCTACCTGATGCTCTTTTAACAGGTGTAAAATATCCAGTTTACAAATCTACTCATGATTATTCAGATGACTTACAGGTTCGCTTAAAAAAGACCTTTGTAACTGTTAAGAAAAACCTTGAGGAAGCTCAGGAATCACAACAACTTCAACAACATAAATCTGCTAAAATGCCTAAGATTAAAGTTGGTGACTTGGTCTATCTTTACACACCTCATATTCGGCCAGGCCAATCAAAAAAACTCAGTTCTTTAAATCATGGTCCTTTTGAAGTTATCAAGCAAACAACTGAAGTTAACTTTGTCATTCAACACAAAAACAATCCATGTAATCAGCAATTGGTCCACGTTAATAGATTAACTCCTTTACCTCCTAGACGTAGTGAATTGATTTCTAGCACATATAATGATAACATTGATAATTCTTCAACTCAAGAAACAAGACAATTTAAAAGTAGATATTTTCTAAACCATCAAAATAGGGTTAAAACTCAAAATGTTCCTAATTCACACAAGTATGACTTGCGCCCAAGAGGCCAATTTATTCATTAAAGTTACTTGTCAATTAAGGCAATATGTCAAGAGAGCAATTGGCTCAAAAGTAAAGTAAAATGTTTAGATTATGAAATTCTCACATTTTCAAAAAAAAAAAGACTGATATTGTTGTGAGATGGACAATTATTTTTCATAATATTATATTTTCAATTGTTTCACAAAATGTTTTGCAAAACTGTATGCTATGTTAAAATGGATCCAATATTTCTGAACTTCTGTGTAATTTGCTTTATGTGTCAGTCAGCTGAATGTTCTGTACTGCAAGTTCTGTGCCAGTGCAGCTTTCTGAATGTGAGTGCCATGTTAATCAGGTTGAAGTAGTGTTTTAAAATTCTAAATACTTAAATAATAATTTTTTTTGCTTTACTTTAATGATAAGCAGTAATGTTTTAAAGTAATTTTAAGATAATTAAGTACTTGATGGATTAGAGTTTTGGTAAGGATTTTTAAGGATAACTGATAATTTTTATCTCTGTTTTATTTTATGAATGTGTGAATGATTTTTTTTAATTTAAAGGTCTAGTAAATTTTAGAAATTTTTTTTGTCATTTGGTGTTTGTTGACTTATTGGTTGGGGGTACCGCCACCTCTAGGTTTGCAACTTTCTAATGGACTTGTTTCTTGCCTGGGTGCCTGATCAACATTCTTGGTTTGAAAATTTGTCTCATTTTCTAAATTAGTAATTTTTTTAAATGTCTTTTAAAGTAATTTGTTGGCAAGGTTGGATAATAGTTAATAAATTGATTTCTGTGAAAAGTAAATTTATAGAATTTAATTGTAAAATTTTTGAAGAAAGAAAACTTTTTGTTTAGTTAAACTTTTTGTGAGTTGAGTAAATTAAATTTTCATGTCTCTGTGGTACTCACCAGAAAATGTATTAGTGTTTAAATTTTAAAAGGGGCAATTTCATCATTTGTGTCTTGTTAATTTGGTGTTGTCTTGTAAAGGTCTATGCTTGTATTGAGACTTATTTTTTTTTTACTCACGAGTCAAACTTTAGGCCACTCTTGGATTTTGGTTATTATGCTGGTCATGATCTTGTTTGTTTTTGTTTTTTTCTTTGATGTACATGTACATCGCTCAAAATTTACACTAAATTCCTCTCAATGGAACATATGTCATTGGGAACTTAATGCAGGTATTTTCCTAGTATTGTGCGGAAAAATTCCCCGCTTTGCAGGAAATTTTTCTCCCGGGCCCCGAAGGAGTGTGATAAGGCTTTCACACCTCTGTGTTAAAATTGTATATTAAAGTATTGTTTTATTTCTGTGTGATTGAAAGTGTCAATTTCGAAATGTAAATGTCTTTTCTACATGTTTTCAATTACATTGACTTTTAAGGGAAGTGAACTCTAAAATCGCAAAAGTGTTTATGTTCCAGAAAAATAGTAATAGTTTTGTATTTTCGCTTCTCAGTCGCTAGTTGGGAACTTGCAGGTTTTGCGCACGCGCGAGTTTGAAAGAGGATTTTGGGAAGCAGTGTGGAAGGAGTCGTGGAGAAATGTAGACGTGTGTGTTTGATCCGCGTATGATCGCGAATTTTAAGAAAAGGTGGATTAATTTTGAAAGTGGAAGGATGTGATTAAAATATGTAACATAGTTCGACAAGTTGTGCGTAGAGTCGTTTGGCTCGGTTCAGAGATGAGTCACTCGTGTTTTTAAATGAATCAGCCTGGTAGTAATGGAATAATGAGTCTTGTGAAAAGAGAAAATGGTTCTTTCACTGGTCGGCTTGAATCGCTAATAGGGCTAGAGGGAAAGCTCATTTTACAGCGATTTGTATTTGCCTGACTCCGCCTTGTGTCCTAAGGTACGAATCAACCAATCTCCGTAACCAACCAAGATGTCGAATTCCGCCAGCATGATGTTGTGTAGTCAAGTTTCCCGACCATTATGGATTTTGTTCTGCGCAAGAATCTCGATGAGTTTATGCCGAGAGTCCATCCTGATATCCTTTCCCATGGTACAGAATTGTAAATGTTATATTTAAAAGAGACGAGGTAAAGTTTTATATATATTTAGTCTTCCACCTAACGAATAGAGTGTTAATTGTCAAATCCTCGTGAGTATCAAGTCATTGATGATGTTATATGAAAATGTCATATATGTTCAAAGTATACAAATGTGATATATAAATGTCAAGTATAATATGAGGAATATTGTGTTTATTTTATGTATCAGAAAATATGTGTATTCTCTTGGTTCCTCTTCCTCCAGGGGTGTTCTTAATGGTCACCCTACCGAGTGTAACTCTGAGTTATTGCGAGAAATGCTTGTACTCCACTGTTTTCGATCAACTGCCTTGTTATTTCATGTTTAATAAATGTGTTTGATTTCAAAACTTTGTCTTCTCTGTCGAGTATACCAAAACGTTCGCGACAAATTGCTTCGAACGTTTAAGGAAATATTCAAATTATATCATAAAATAAATAAAAAAATTTCAGCAAAATATATTCAGTAGTTTTTTAAATAAAAATTAAAATAATAATTGCACTCTTTATATGAAGAGATCACGTGTCCCACTTCAAAATAAAATATGGCATCGATCTTGTGTCAAAATCGTGATTTTTAAAGTTCTTTTTAATTCATATTTAGTGTTGTATCCGTCCTAAAACCGCTTTATTTTTGCTTAAATTCTGTGCATCTGCATACTGAAACAACGCAATTACAATGTATTTGAGTATAAATTATCATCAAATTTTGATTATTTCTACAATGAAGCTTAATTTTCACTTATAGAGAACATAAACACCAAAAGATATAGAATGAGTTCTATAAGAATTTCTGCATTTCTTTAACGGAAAAATATTTAACTCATGCAATCTGCAATATAGCTGATTTGAATGAAACATTAATTGATTTTACACAGAGAAAAAAACGATTTTTTCGATGAAGTTTTAAGCATGGAGTTAAATTACTTGTACCTCCATGGTTCTAAGTTTTTAAATAAAATAAATTATTACAGTATTGGAATGAATGAATGGAATGGAAAAAAGGTTACGAATGAAATGCTGCTTTTATAGAGAGAGCCAGGCGATTTATATTTCGATGATGTCATTTGAATAAACTTTATTTGTTTTGGATGAAGTTTTCAAATATAATAAATTGTTGCAGTATTATGATAATGGTGAATGATAATGGTGTATTTTAAAAATATTACCGGTGAATGTATTGCATTTTGGAGATGTCTAAAGCAGACAATTTATATTTCAATGCCGTCATTTGAATGAAGTTCACTTTTTTCGATGAAGTTTTAAGTTTTCAAATATAATAAATTAATGCAGTACTGTGATAATTTTAAAAAAATTACCGAGGAATGTATCGCATTTTAGAGATGTTTATATAAAATTGCATTAAAGTTGGAAAGTGTTTCATAATCAATGCTATATGCATGATTGATCTTTCTTGTTACTCTTTAGTTGCTTACTCCACTTTTTGCATAATCGGAAAAAGTTTTGTATGCAATATAAACCTAAGCTTTAATAAGCTGTAATGTAAGCTTTAATAAGCTTTAATAAGCTTTAATAAGCTTTAATGTGGGATATGACCTCTCCTGCCTTTGACACAAGCTACGCATCGATGTTTCATCCCTTCAGCGCAGCAGAGGGTAATAACTGTCATTCCCGTAGAAGGGCAGTTTTCAAATCTTGGAGAGTAGTTGAAGGGGGGTAGGCGGGCAGAGACAGCTCTTCCAATGGGAACTCAATTTTCGATTGAATTACGGTCCGGAGAATACGCTGGCTACTGCGTACTAGCAATACTTCCACCCTCAAAGTACACTTCCACCATCAATGCTCTGTGTAGACGAGCGTCGAAGTTCATTAAAAGAAAACCCTCCGCTCCTAAAAGGTTCATGGACTTGATCCTAATGCGTTTTCGCTGTCATGGTGAACCCTGTGAATACGTGTAGGTTAGAGCGATATCCCAAAGAAAATCAAGTCTATACCATTCCACTAGCACTATTAAAGCATGGTGTCAAACGATTTTGGTTGTGTGTTCCTCGTTTTTTCTAGGCCCTTACACGTTCATTTTCTAAATCTAGACAAAACCGTGACAATTCGTAATGAGTACATTGAACCATTCAATTTTTGTCTAAGTCGCATGCTGGCCACACCACTTTAATCGTACTCATTTGGCCTTTGCACTCAAAGAGTCACAAATGCGTGGATCCAGAGCATAGAATTCAACCAGGGCATATAGTTTGCAAGACTTTTCATTTGGATAACATGGTGTCGATTTTAATCAAATAAGCTAGTGTAGCTTTTGCAATGTTCCGAAAGAGCTTATACAGGGTGTATCAAAAGAGTATATTTAAATCGCATTGAGAGGGCAAAAGGCGTATTTGATGGGAATCAAAGGAGCTTATGTATGGCGTATCAAAAGAGCTCATTTAGGACGTATCAAATTATCTTTTACACTCCCGCAAAAGCAAAATACGTATTTTGGGCGTAATACTCATTCGCATTAAAGCGTGCATTCAATGCGCCCAGCGTCAGGACCGAGACGTATTACGTACCCAAGCAGCAATCTAACGTGCGATTAAGTGCTTTTGTAAGGCGAACATTTGATCGAATTGTATTTGAAAAGTGCGCTTGCGCAGAGGGCAATTAAACTTTTTGAAAAACCAAATGAATGAGGAATAAATCCCTGCCTTAATTACCGGACAATGGCGAGCACAGTTTCCACTGAATAATTATCAACACTAGGAACGAAACAAACGCACATGACAATAAATATCTATCAAAATGTCGTATCACCAAAGTCTGTTACACGGTGATACCTGCAATGTTTGTCAAAATATAATTCCCGAAATGAAATGCGCATTGTCATTGACAGAGAGCATATTAAACAGTCTCTACATTAGATTCCTGTTCATGTAAGTTCCATTCATGTTAACATTCCTGGATAGGATAGAAATTCGCCTATAACCCTATTTTGATAAATAAATGCCTTCTCTATCTATTTAAATGTCGATTCTTATCCATTAGATAATGCACTGCTACTTTAAATCGAGATTTCTCCGTCTACCTCGTTTTGCTGCAACTTTTTAACACTTTTCAACAAAGTTGAAAAGTATTTATGACTTTGATCATTCTGTCTATCTGCTCGTTTGCACTATAACAGCCGTAAAAATCACTTTATCAAAATGAAATTTCAGTATGTTGTTGAGACGGTCTGTGGGACACACGGGAATGTAAATAAATAATATCAACCAATTAGTTATTTATTGAACCCGGGATGAAAAAGTGAAATGCATTGAACCCTATGGGACCTAATTTTTCGAACATTTTTTAAAAGAAGTTAAAATTCCCAAATTGCTTTGAAAATTTTAGAAAATATTCAAATTACCCCATAAAATATATAAAAAAAATTCAGAAAAATATGTTTGATACTTTTTTTAAATAAAAAGTAAAATAATAATGACACCCATATTATATGAAGAGATCGCATGACCCACTTCAAAATCAAATATGGCATCCATCTTTTTTCCCAGTGTCAAATTCGTGATTTTTAAGGTTCTTTTAAATTCATATTTAGTATTGCATTCATCCTAAAACCGCATGATTTTTTAGTATTTTCTGTGCATCTATATTCTGCGCCAACGCAATTACTATATTTTTCACTTATTTCTACAAAGAACCCTATTTTTAACGTAAAATTATTTAGCTCTGGAGTCTAAAACGTAGGTGATATGAATAAAATATTCATTGATTTTACATAGAGGAGCAGACGATTTTAAATCATTGCCTTTTCGATGACGTTTTAAGCATGGAGTTAGAAAGTACTTTTTCCTCCATAGTTATAAGTTAGGTAAAATAAATTATTGCAGTACTGTGATAATTTAAAGAAATATCACCGCTGAATGTATCGCACTTTAGAGATGTTCAATTAAAATTGCATCGCAATTGGAAAGTGATTCATAATCAATGCTTTATGAATGATTGATCTTTCTTGTTTATTTATCCGCTAGGGACTCTTTTATTCGAGCGCGCATGGTCACTTTACAATAAATACACCTGCCGGGTACACTCGCGGATATTTCCTTATAAAGTTGTTAAGGTGCTTAGAAACTTCCTAGGAACCATGTATATTCACATTATGTGTAGTTTAGTATGATAAAATCTATAACCTTTCATGCTAATGCAATTGCCATATTAAAAATTTTGATGTGGGAAGCATACGACTTTCTCCATATAATGTAATTAATTTACTTCTTTTCCAGTGAAAAAAAATCTGAGGTGAGCAGCACATGACTTTCCCTGCAGACTCAAGTTCATATTTTCTTTATTTTTTTAATAATTCTTTCGATTGACTTTAATTGCACCAAATAACACTAAATTTGCATTTTTAATTCAATTTTTTTTTATTTGGTAATTGGATATTTTTCCAATAGCGGAGTAACGAAAATACAAAAAATCTCAAATATATTGAGAACTGTTAATATAATGGAGTGTGTTAGATTTTTTTCCTCGTCAAAATTTAAAGTATAAAACAAGAATTTAATTGATACATTTCAGCATACGTAGTCTTTATTTTTTTAGATTTTGGCGATTTTTGAGGACCATTTCACAAAAGAAAGCAGGTTGTTCTTTTTCGAATCGTACCAAAATCTAATCAGCACCAAAGTGTCCCACAAGTAACTTATCTACAAAATTTTATGAAATTTGGTCAATTAGTATTTTGGTTAGGGTAGATACATGAAATGTTTGCAAGCCATTTCGTAAAAAAAAAAACAGGTTGTTTTTTCAATCTAATCCGCACCAGAGCATCCTACAAGTAACTTATGTACCAAATTTTGTGAATTTTGATCAATTTGTATTTCAGCTAGAGTGGATAAATGACATTTTTACAGACCATTTCGCAAAAGAAGGCGGGTTATGTTTTTACGAATCCTTCCAAAAACTAATCAGCATTATGGTCTCAACCAAGTGACTTACATAACAAATTTTATGAAAATCGGTCCATTAGTGTTTTAGTTAGAGTGGATATATACATTGCACAGACACATAGATTGCACAGACACACACACAGACGTCGCGCTAAAAATAGTTTGTTCGTATTCTAGAGGTCTCGAAAAGTGTAGATCCGTCGAAAACTCGAGTTGCGATTTTCGACATGATTCCAATACTTTCCCTTTTACCATGTATTGCAGAGAAAGTAAAAATCTGATGTGGGCAGCACATGACTTTCCCTGCAGACTCAAATTCAAATTTCCCTTATTTCTTTAATAATTCGTTAGATTGAGTTTAATCGAACCAAATAACACTAAATTTGTACTTTTAATTCAATTTTTGTTTTTATTTGGTACTTGGACATTTTTCCGAAATCCGCATAACAAAAATGATAGAAATCTCAAATACCTTAAGAACGGTTAGTTCTAACGCATAATGGAGTGTGTTACATTCTTTTCCTCGTCAAAAATTGCGTATAAAACAAAAATTTAATTGATACATTTGAGCATACGCAGTCTTTGTTTTAACGCTTTACAACATAGTTGAAAAGTGTTTATGGCTTTGTTCATTCATTCTGTCTGTCTGTCTATCCGTTAGCACGATAACTGCTGTAAAAATGACTTTATTAAAATGAAATTTCAGTACGATGTTCAGACGGTCTGTGGGACCTATGGCAATATAAATGAATAATATCACCCAATTAGTTTTGGATTGAACCCGGGTTCAATAAATTAAGTACATTGAACCCTATGGGACCTAATTTTTAAAACATTTTTTAAGCGAAATTGAAATTCACAAATCGCTTCAAACGTTTTAGGAAATATTCAAATTATCCCATAAAATATAGAAAAAAAATTTCAGCAAAATATATTCAGTAGTTTTTAAATAAAAATTAAAATAATAATTACACCCTTTATATGAAGAGATCACGTGACCATTATATGAAAAGATCATGTGGCCATTATATGAGGAGATGACATCACCCACATCCAAATAAAATATGGCATCCATCTTGTCTCGAAATCGTGATTTTTAAAGTTCTTTTTAATTCATATTGAGTGTTGTATCCTTCCTAAAACAGCTTTATTTTGGCTTAAATTCTATGCATCTACATACTGAAACAACGCAATGACAATATATTTGAGTTTAAATGCTCATCCAAATTTGATTATTTCTACAACGAAGAATAATTTTCACTTATGGATAACGTAAACACCAAAAGATGTAGAATAAGTTGTATAAGAATTGCTGCATTTCTTTAACGCAAAAGTATTTTGCTCATGGAGTTTGCAATATAGCTGATATGAATGAAACATTCATTGATTTTAACAGAGAACCAGACGGCTTTTTCGAGATGAAGTTTTAAACATAGAGTTAAATTACTTGTACCTCAATGGTTTTAAGTTTTTAAATAAAATAAATTATTATAGTATTGTGATGAACGAAAGGATTGGAAAAACGTTTATGAATGAAATGCTGCTTTTATAGAAAGAGCCATGCGTGTTATATTTCGATGACGTCATTTGAATAAATTTCATTTGTTTTCGATAAAGTTTTCAAATATAATAAATTATTGTAGTATCATAATAACTTTAAAAATATTACTGAGGAATGTATCGCATTTTAGAGAAGTTTAAACCAGGCAATTTATATTTCATTTTCATCATTTGACTAAAGTTTATTTTTTCCAATGAAGTTTTAAGTTTTCAAATATAATAAATTATTGTAGTATAGTGATAATTTTAAAAATATTACCGAGGAATGTATCGCATTTTAGAAATGTTTATATAAAATTGCAATGTGTTTCATAATCAATGCTATTTGCATGATAGACCTTTCTTATGTTTTTAGATTTTGGCGATTTTTGCAGACCATTTTGTAAAAGAAAAAGCAGGTTGTTCTTTTCCAGATTGTTCCAAAATCTAATCAGCACCAGAGTATCCCACCAGTAACTTATCTACCAAATTTTGTGAAATGTGGTCAATTAGTATTTTAACTATGGTGGATACATGAAATTTTTGCGGGCCATTTCGTAAAAAAGGTGGGTTTTCCTCTTCCGAATCGTACCAAAATCTAACCAACACTAGAGTATCCCATAAGTAACTTATCTACCAAATTTTGTGAAAATTGCTCAATTAGTATTTTAGCTAGGGTGGATAGGTCAAATTTTTGCGGGCCATTTACTAAAAAAATTCAGGTTGTTCTTTTCCGAATCATACCAAAATCTAATCAGCACCAGAGTAGTAGTATAAGATAAGTAATGGAATCGTACTGAAAATCGTAACTCGAGTTTTCGACGGATCTACACGTTCTCAGACCTCTAGAATACAAAAAATTTATTTTTAGTGTGACGTCTGTGTGTGTGTCTGTCTATCTGTATGTGTTTGTGCAATATATGTATTCACTCTAACTCGAAAACTACTGAACCGAATTTAATAAAATTTGGTAAGTCTCCTGGGCATGACCCTGATGCTGATTAGTTTCAGGTATGATTCGGAAGAACAGAAACCGTCTTTTTTTGCGAAATGACCAGCAAAAATGTCATGTAACCACTCTAGCTAAAATACTAATTGACCAAATATCATAAAATTTTGTAGATGAGTTACTTGTGGGGTACTCTGGTGCTGACAGAATTTTGGTATGAATCGAAAAAGAAGAAGCTGCCTTTCTTAACGAAATGGTTAACAAAAATCAGAAAAATCTAAAAGAAAAAGGCTACGTACGCTTAAATGTTTTATACATAATTTTTAACAAAGAAAAAAATAAGACCCAAGACCAACCGTTCTCAAGATATTCGAGATTTCTTGTATTTTTGTTACGCCGCTTTCAGAAAAATGTCCGATTACCGAATTAAAAAAAAATGAATTAAAAATGCAAATTTAGTGTTATTTTATGCAATTAAACTCAATTTAATGAATTATTAAAGAAATAAAGAGAACATGAATATGAGTCGGCAGGGAAAAAGTGTCATGTTCTGACCACATCAGAATTTTTGTACTTTTGACGATAGTGTCGTCCATCTGGGGCGTTTCGCCTAATAAGTCTCATGTACGCCAGATTTATCACAACGCCTACCAGACACAAGAAGAGAAGAGTAATTCTTATATATAAATCTCAAGAACTGTTTATGCTAACATTCTGAGATGTGTGTTATTAGTTTTCTAATAAAAAATTACAAAACAAATAATCATTTGTGTAACATTATTAAAGATCCTGAATTTGTAATAATTTTTTCAAAATGTCATTAAAAAATGTGGGGGTCTTTCCAACATTCGAATACATTTAAAATCAATAGGGTCCCAGTAACACCGACTGCAATATCTGTACCCAATTTCGTTCGAAATGCTCCATTCATAAGATATCGCTTCCGCAGTCTCACGGATATGGTCACACACATCACCTCAAAAACGCTCGATTTGTGTTTAACGATATTTGAAACGCACTCTTCCATAGAAAACTTGAATTCAAATTTTCTACCTCGTCACAATAATTTTCCTATTCATTATACTACGTATAAAGGGAAAGTAAAAAGTATATATTGATCATGTTTTTCTGTAGCTTATACTAACATTTACAAAAAGCATTAACATGGGAAATATCGTTCGACTACATTCATGAAGTCATGCTTATTGTAATAAAATATACGCTTTGAATTGTACACAGCGCATAAACCATGGACACGGCTTTATCTCTTATAGAAACTGGATACAAATTTAAATTCTACCAACAAAACATTTTTTAAATAAATCTAACTTCCATACAGAAGTGTACTTTTCGGAAAAATGGTTATAGAACATACATTGAAAAGTGTTTTACGATATTTATTTTAGCGAATCCTTAAGGCCTTTTTTAGATAAAATATGCACACTGTCCCAGAGGAATCCATTTACTAAACAGGCGATTACTTTAAAATGGGTTTCAAAGCAAGCTGGACGCCAGAGATAGTGCAATGTAAAATAATGTTTGTTGTATAAAACAACAAACTTATATAAGGTCAATCGCAATATTGTTAGCTCATACCGTGTGCTTGATTCAGCATTGTCTTACACAATAAAGGAAGATATTTGTGCATCAATGCAGTCCGTAATGGGAATTCTAAGCATCGTACGGCCATGAAATTTGGTACACTACTATGTCAAGACCTTGGAAAGTGCACCTCGGCGTTATTCTTTGAAATTCGAATTTGAGCATTTTTACAAAAACCGATCTCTTAGCGACCAGAGTTTCCATTACAACACCCTCGGATAGATTGGAAAACGTTATTTCCAAGAATTCTTTGTAAAGATGTCTTAATGAACACGCAGACATTTTTGATAAAAAAAAAAAGTTTGGACTGTATTGTTGAAAAGTATTGGAAAGCTCGTGGTCTAATGAGCTAGTGATCAATGGCTTGGCATTTGCTAAATAAAAATAAAATATATTTTGATAAAAACAAAATGTTTATTCTTAAACTGTAAGAATAATAACATAAACTCCGTAATTTACAAATAATAAATCAGAATGTACATGGTCCATTCTTTCTACCATCGTCTGCATCCACACACGCCACGTTCCATGTACTAACTCGTATCATATCGTGCCATCTCGAATATCGTATCATATCGTGTATATCGTATCATTTCGTACCATATCGTATCATATCGTAGCATCTCGTGCTTCGCACGGCACGATTCGAGATGGCACGATATGATACGAGTTAGTACGTGAACCGTAGCGTGTGTGCAGGCAGACGATGGTAGAAAGGATGGGCCATGTACATTCTGATTTATTTGTAAATTATGGAGTTTATATTATGATTTCTACAGTTTTCGCCTTTTTATAACCTGGTTGCCAGTTCCCTCTTTCGTCCGCAATCTACGGGGGTGCTATATAAATTTAGACTTTTCTTTCCACAGAGAAGACACTGCTTGAAAAATAAAAAGTCGAGAATAGAAATTGTTTATCGTTACATCTTGTACCGAATCTATAGGACACTTCTATTATTCTATAAATAAAATAAAATATTGCATAATAATTAATAAAACCGCTGATCACATTATTTAAGGGGCATACATTCATGCCCTTCACAAACAGTAGCTGTCAATGACGATGAGGGATATGAATTTATCATCAAAATCTTAAGGAGAATGTGGAGTTCATGGGGGATTTCCACTTCAGTCCATTTTCGGTTTAAAAACTTTTATTTTACGTGAAAAATCTGTTTCTCAAGATAAAGCTTATATAATAACTGTTTTAGATTCAGCACAAATACTGGAGAAGGTATGGTGGTTTATTAAAAATTTTTACTTCCGATCCCTTTTTTTTAGCACTTTCGATTCTTTGCTATAGATAAAGCTTAAATGATGACTGATATGGATTTAACATCACATTTCGGATTAAAATAGAGGTCCACTAAAAAGACGTTGTATTCTTTTTGCACTTCCGCTTCAAACAATTAATAACTTTCCTTATATACATAATGTATAAGGAAAGTATTGTGACGGGGTCGAAAACTCGAATTCGAGTTTTCGACGGGAGAGCACGTTTCAAGCATCCCTGATCACGAATCAAACATTTTTGAAGTGATGTCTGTGTGTGTGTGTGTGTGTGTGTGTGAAAGTATGTGTGTGTGTGTGTCAGTGAGTCTGTGGAGACGATAACTGACGAACGAATGGACCGATTCGAACCAAATTTGGTACAAAAATCACAATCCGTAAACACTGGAAGTCTATTGCTTTTATACGCATTTGAATGTTCAGAACAACCGTAAATTTTCGAATAAAATTTTGATAAAATCTTCAAAAAATCAAAACCACTAATAAAGTTAGGCAAATAGACATTTCTTATGTAATTTTTCATTAGAAATCGATTGGCATAAATTTTAGAACGCGAACACAAACCGTTCTCGAGATATCGCATATTTTTCAAAAAAAAATGTCAAAAAGTCATATAAAATAAAAAAAAATATTTCCTATTGAGAAACATATTCACTTTTCATATGTAATACCATACGATAAATTGGGTGACATCATTCTCGTGGATCTTGCTCGTTCCATTCATGGAAAAAGATACTTTGAGTAATACTTTTATATTTGAACGCCAGTAGTCATTTATCTGCTGTAAGAATAACTTATTTCATCATCCATAACGCTTGGCGAGATTTTGGCGACGAATTTTGCGCGAATGTCGACTTTTTGAAATGTTGCCAAATTAACGAAAATCTCGCCAAATGGATAAAAATGACGCTAAATCAATGATAATGACGACTAAGTGTCGAAAATTCAATATCTTGGAAAGAATATTAGTATCACCTGTAAGAAAAACCTATTTTTTTACTGTAAAAGTAGTAAATTCATTACATTATATAAGGAAAGTCATATGTTGCCCACATCAGATTTTTTTATTGATGCATCTATTTCGCAATATTGGTTATTAGAAGATTATTTATGACAACTCAGCACTAAATTCCAAAGGGGGTTAGAGGGTTTTCTGAGGATTTTCACTTCTGATTCAAAAAATGTCCTTGAAACATCATCATGCAATGCTGAACATGTGGGATTGTGAATTTTCACTGCTTAATTTATTTTGTTCTATTGAAATTGCAACATAAATCGTTTTGACTATACTTTTGTCTGATCTTCAAAAACCCTGCACCATACAGACTGAGACATGATTTGTGTATTTTGATTACAAAGCATAGCCGTAAATCAATCCATTTCCATTATGCATCCTATTTTCACTGCGAGTCTCTATAAATCTACACTTTTCCATATTGGGCTTTACAATGGCCTTTTATTTTTCTGAAAAACACTCTTTTGTTTTCACAATATATTACAATAAGCGAAGTCTCCGTGTTCCATTTATCCACCCATATAAATGGGCAATAAAGCAACAGTTTTGATTCATACTAGTATACAAAATCCGAAATCGGAGCTTTATCTTTCATGTCCATGGAATATAAACTGACATTTAGCCGAAGAAAACAGTTTCTAAAACAAATTTCATATATTCGTTGGTGGACTACGATTTGTCATGACAGCTGTTTCCGGGTCTTAGTATGAAAAGTAATCTGAAGTATATTTGCTTTTAGAGAAGATTTAAGTCATCTCATTGTAGTGTGATATGCACCCTGTCCAAAGAAAATGCATTTACGCAGCGGGTGACTACTTTAAAGTGGGTTTCAAAGATTTGGAGAAGCTGGACGCCTTGGATGTTGCAGTGTGAAGTGATTTTTGCTGTTCAGAATATTGCGCATTTCAAAATTATGTTGATCTTCATGCTCGCAGAATCCCCCTGTAGGGTATGCCCTTAAATTAAAATAGATAGCTCTCTCTCTCTTTCTCTAGAGAGAGATAATCATAAAATAAATGTGATAAGGAGGAAACGGAAGTACCTAACAGAAGTGGCATCATTCTGTTATGAATAAACAATAGAAAACCATTGCTGTAATTTAACCTTCTGCGTTGCAAGCCGTTGATGAAAAATTTGGTTGCCTTGGCGACCAATTTTGTGCAATATCACTAATTTGGCGACTTTTGACGAGTTCTAGAAACTTTTCGAGATTTGTTAACTATCCAAGAACTTCACTAGTTACGTGCTTTTATCAGTGCATTTCACAAAGACTACAGAAACTCATTATCGTTCAGTTGAGTTGTTAGCAGAATACGAGTAAATTTATCTGCTGAACTCATTACAGAACCAAATCTGTAATTTTCCTACTGATTATACATGCGCTTTAAAACAAATGTGGTAGAAAAAAGTAAAAATATTAAATTTTAGATCTGTGACACATGTGCATCACCATTTGCACTATACACAAGTATGTGCTTATCGCTTGTGCCCACTTTGTGGTCAGATTTGGACGAAATAAACTGCAATCTATTAATCTATCAAAACTGTAGAATTTAGAATTTTTTTTAAAAAATTTAAAAATAAAAAAATATTGAAACTCTTTCTTATGTCTTATACCATCGGCAATATTTTCCTGTTCCAAATATTATTCATTTTTATTTGTACAACTTTCATGCCAAGATTCGTTGTTCTCATTTGAGATAAACCTCTTTCTTCTACGTTAAGAACTCCAGTTTCAAGTCAAAGATACAAAATTCTAAGTGTAGCTAAATTTTCGGTATAAACATTTTTTTTTTCAAATAAAAAAGTCCATTTATTACTTTCCCTGTAATACATGGTAATGCATAAGGAAGTATTAGAATCATGTCGAAAATCGCAACTCGAATTTTTGACGGATCTCCACGTTTAGGGACCTCTAGTATACGAAAAAAATATTTTTAGCATGAAGTCTGTGTGCGTGTCTGTCTGTAAAATGTATGTATCCACTCTAACTCAAAAACTAATAGACCGAATTTCATAAAATTTGGTAGGTAAGTCACATGTGTGTGACCCTGGTGCTAATTAGTTTTTTGTAAGATTCGGGATAAAAATCGTTTTTTTTGCGAAATGGCCCACAAAAATCTCACGTATCCACTCTAGCTAAAAATCTAACTGACCAAATGTTACAAAATTTGGGCAATTTGTCACTTGTGGGATGCCCTGGTGCTAATTAAATTTTTATATGATTCGGAGAAGAAAAACTTTGCGAAGTGGCCTGCAAAAATTATATGTATCCACTCTAACTCAAAAACTAATTAACTAAATTTCATAAAATTTGGTAGGTATGTCACATGTGGGTTACTCCGGTTCTGATCAGATTTTGGTACTACAGAGGGTGTTCACATATTTTTGTAACAATTTCGACTTTCTCCACGAATTAAATTTAAATTTAAAAGAAAAACCTGACTTGCATCAAGTCGGGTATAATTATCGTCTGCATCATTAAAAATAGTATTTGCTTTAAAATGTCGCTAGAAAATAAGCAATGGATCGAAGGCTATATTTTTGAGCTTTCCGAAGAGATATACTCTTATTAAATTATAATACTCGTATTCGATTATTAAAAAAAGATGTGAAAAGCATGGTTTTATTATTTCTACACGTAAATTAAGTGCCATAATTAATATAAAATCTGATGTGGGCAGCACATGACTTTCCCTGCAGACTTATATCCACGTTATATTTGTTTTACTTAAATTTAATTCACTTTTAATTCAATTTTCGTTCTCATTTGATAACTGGACTTATTTTCAAAAGTGGCGTAGAGAAAAAACGAAAAACTAAAATATCTCGAGAACGGCTAGTCCTAGTGTAATGGGGTTGGTCTTATTCTTTTCGTCGTTAAAAATTACGTATTAAACAAGCATTTAATGGATATATTTGAGTATACCTAGTTCTTTAATTTAGATTTTGACAATTTTTGCGGGCCATTTTACAAAAAAGGTAGGTTATTTTTTTTTCGAATCGTAACAAAATCTAATCAGCACCAGGGTAACCCACAAGTGACTCATCTACCGAATTTTGTGAAATTGGGTCTATTAGTTTTTAGTTAGAGTGGATACAAACTTTTGCGGGCCATTTCGCAAAAAAGGCGGATTCTTTTATTCCAAATCATACCCAAAACTAATCAACAGCAGACACGCTCACAAGTGACTTACCTACCAAATTTTGTGAAATTCGGTCCAATAGTTTTTTAGTTAGAGTGGATACAAAATCTGCACAGACAGACACACAGACAAACAGACACACAGACAGACAGACAGACACACAGACACACACACTGACGTCACGCTAAAAATGGTTTTTTCGTATTCTAGAGGTCTTGAAACGTGTAGATCCGTCGAAAACTCGAGTTGTGATTTTCGACATGATTCCAATACTTTCCCCTATACATTAACATGTATTGCGGGGAAAGCAAAAAGGAAAGAAACGTCAAAGTTTACATTTGATTGGGAAAAAGGTAAAAAATGCATTCCCAACAAAGGTTGGTCAAAGAAAACAAGGAAAGTTTTGCTAAAGTTTTTATATAGTTATTGCTGGATTCTCTTATAACGGAAACTTAAAATAAGGAAAGTCGAAAAAAATGTTAAAATTGACTCGGATTACTATCAGAAATATGTTTTAACACATGCTTTCAAAAGAGACATTCCATTACTTTACCCAAACAATCTTCACTGTGTTAAGTTTCATCAGGATAAGGCTACCATCCATACCTCTAAATCTACTGCTATATTTTTTGAAAAAATGAGAAATGAGACCGGAATTAGGATTATTCCATTTAGATGCATCCCACGTAAGTCTCATGACCTGTGTCCTATGGATTACTGTGCATTTGGACTTTTAAAATAAGCTCTTTATAAGCGGCATCCCAAAACATTGGATGGCCTCTGGAAGATTGTGGTGGAACAAAATCAACCTTGATATTTCAATAAAAACTCTTTTATCTTGGAAATTAAGGTGTAATATGATAGTTCAACAAAAGGGCTATCAGACTGAACATATTAGAAAATAAAATTATTATCTTTGTTTATATATATTTTTTTCAAAATCGTTACAAAAATGTGTAAACAAACACCCTCTGTATTTGGGATAAAATAAACTGTCTTTTTTTGTGAAATGGCCAACAAAAATCACATGTATTCACTCTGGATGAAAAACTAATTGATCAAATTTTATTAAATGTGATAGCTAAGTCCCTTGTGGGTTACCTATTTGTTGATTAGATTTTGGTACTATTCGGAAAAAAAGAACCCGCCTTTTTTTTTCTTTGCGAAATGGCCCGCAAAAATTGTATGTATCCAATCTAGCTGACAAACTAATTGATCAAAATACACAAAATTTGGTAGATAAGTCATTCGTAGAATACTCTGATGCTTGGTTAGATTTTGATACGATTCGGAGAAAAAGAATCTGCCTTTTGTTTTTGCAAAGTGACCCACAAATCTAATATATTAGATCTAAAATAAAATACTACATGTGCAAGATAGTCAAACTGTGAAATAAATGACTAAAATTAGTGAAATATATAAATTAAGTACTTGTTCTACATGTAAAATTTGACAACTAAGCAAATAAATCTGACCTCATGACTGTAGGATAAACCGTTCTCGAGATATTGGGTGTTTGGAATTTTAAGGACCTGAAGAATTTAGAGTGAATTAAGTTGCCAAACGAACAAAGATGCAATAAAATAAACGAATTGGATATAATATCAGAAAAAAATGATCCATATTATTTTCTGCAATTAAACTCACTCCATTTAATGCATAATGAAATAAAAAATTCGAAAATGAATTTGAATCTGCAGGGAAAGTCATGTCCTGCTCATATCAGATTTTTTTATATTCTCATACTAATATGTAATATCGTATAGAGAAAGTGTTGTGTTCACGAAAATTTTCGCATTCGATATTCTGATGCAAATAAATATTTTACGACATCCTGAACACGTTTTAACTATCTTTGGAGTAATATCAGGCTGTCTGTCTGTCCGTTTGCAGTGGTTTTTTTCTTTTGTGTACACGGTAGATGCCGCAAGTGTCAACGGATTTTTGCGAAACTTTATATCTGGCTTTGTTACCAAAAGATCTGGAACTAGATAGATTTTTCTAAAATTCAAATGAAAATTTGGAAGTTTAATTCAAATTTTGTGTTTTTTGACATGGCAGCTGGCGGCATGAGATAAAATTTGACATAAACATGCATACAAAGGTTTATTTATGGCTCAATGATGATAAGACTTAGGACTTTTAATCATTATTGCGAAAAAAAGCCGCGATACAATTTTTGTGTTCGTGACGTCATTAGCCCCGCTCGGGGGAGGGAGGTTACCCCCCGGGGGTACATTGTTAAGCAGGGGTGGTCAAACATCACACGCACGAAAGCCGCTTTTAGGGGTGGGAGGAGTCTTGACTTTTCTGACGTCACAACGGGACAAGCAGAGAGGAAAATATGAGGATTCTATGGAAATTGCAGGCTTTATTTTGTCAAATAATTCTGTTCTTTTTACTTTCCCTGCAATACATGGTAATGTATAGGGAAAGTATTGGAATCATGCCGAAAATCACAACTCGAGTTTTCGACGGATCTACACGCTTCGAGACCTCTAGAATACGAAAAAACTATTTTTAGCGTGACGTCTGTGTGTGTATGTCTGAGTGTCTGTCTGTGTGCCTGTCCGTGCAATGTATGTATCCACTCTAACTCAAAAACTAATACACCGATTTTCATAAAATTTGGTAGGTAAGTCACTTGAGTATGACCCAGGTGCTCATTAGTTTTTGGTACGTTTCGTGAAAACATAACCCGCCTTTTTTTGCGAAATGACCAGTAAAAATTTCAGTTATCCACTCTTGCTAAAATACTAATTGACCAAATTTCACAAAATGTAGTAGATAAGTTACTTGTGGGGTACTCTGGTGCTGAGTAGATTTTGGTATTATTCGGAAAAGAACAGCCTGCCTCTTTTTACGAAATGGTCCTCAATAATCGCCAAAAGCTAAAAAAATCTACGTATGTTCAAATATATCACTTAAATGCTTGTTTTATACGTAAGTTTTGATGAGGAAAAGAATAAGAACAACTCCAGTACTCTAGGACTCACCGTTCTCGCGATATTTAAGATTTTCGCATTTAGTTATGTCGATTTTGGAAAAATGTCCAATTAACAAATAAAAACAGAAATTGAATTAATAATGCAAATTTAGTATTATTTTGTGCAATTAAACTCAATTTAATGAATTATTAAATAAATAAAGAAAAAATGAATTTGAATCTGCAGGGAAAGTCATGTGCTGCCCATATCAGATTTTTTTTTGTTACCGGGTTACAAATCTGTTGAAGTAGTGTAGAATCGAATGGCATACATACTACGTAAATGTTTCCGTTTAAACTTTAAGAAGTTACACATTAAAATTTTTCTGATACTTATGAAACATAATTTTAAATCCACGTTTTCTCAGAGATTGAATTCATGAAAAGTGTAATGTTAAAATTCATGGAATTTAAGAAAAATTAGACCTTGAAATATGAAGAATGCCTTAAAATATACCTTGCAATATAGGGAAATTTGAGGCATAATTTTTCTGTAAAATTAACTTTAAATTGTCTTCAGGATTTGTACATAAAATTGTAAATATGAAATTCAGTGTTTGATACATGTCACTCCTACAAAAATAGAGTTTTTTCAGTAAAAATGTTTCTTACTTTTTTTCTTATACGTATACTAAATATCCTGACGACAGATTAAATAATTCTAGATGCGTTTCCCGCATATAATCAGGTTTTTAGCAATCACATGTTTAAACAATTCGCATTTTTAGCAATCACTTTTTAAAGCAAATCAATTTAAAAAAAAAGAAAGGGGTGAAATGGCGCTAACTGACTACACCCTAAAAGAACATCTTTGACTTGCCTTTTATCCGACTTTTGGCCGCTTAATGGATTCTGTAAATAGGCGACCGCTGAGTAGGCATACAGACCGCTCAGTTCACTTATGAAACCCTAGTACGTCCGAACAACGGGCGTGATACGCTCTAAATAAACGCATATTAACCAGATGCCTTGGTTTCCTAGCGGTCTTTGTTACTATGCGTTCGCTACACGAGCGTATAGGTCACTCAGTGCATTTATGCAATCACTGTAATGGATCGTGATACGTCCTAAATAAGGCTGAAAAATGAATGTAAATCGGACCAACAAAAGTTGAGATGGATCAAAAATCAGGTGAGAAATTTTAAGGGTAATTCTCCGACCCCCTCCTATAAAGCCAGAAATTCACCCCTTCCCCCGACGAACAAAACTGGAATTTTTAGTTAGATTTTTAAAATGGGTCAGTCTCCTTGTCGCTTTTTTCTAGAGATTTTGGAATTTATTCGTTTTTAAAAATCTATAGAAACTATCAACTTTGTTAAATTCCGGCTTTTCATCTCCCTTCAAAACAGTTATAGCTTCCGTTAAAAGAACATTTAAGATCGCAGGTAGAAATTGAGAAAGTAGATGCTTTTTTTTTCTCAGGATGGGCGTTTTTTTTTTACAGGACGGACTCAATCTTAGCCCTTTTTAAGAGGTTTTTTGAAAATATTTGAAAATCTATTAAATTTTTCGAATTTTCAAAAGTTTCCTGCAACTTCTCGGATTCTTAGCTACATTAAAAAAAAACCGAGGTAATAGGCCAATTATTGGTTTCGGAATAAGGGGGACACATGGACAAACATGTTTTCTGAGCTTTTATTGATAGATGTCATACGAATATCTTTCGAGTTTCCACTAAAATATTTTTTATTTTATAAATCTAGTATTTTAATCCGCAATTATATTTGTTTCGAAAAATGTAATTGTTTTGCATTTTCAATTATTTTAGAAGTATTTTAATTATTTTTATTTATTTGCGCATTAGCATAGCGCATTTAAAACCCAATAGAAGAAAAACATTTGTATAAAAATTTTTAAATAAAATATTCATAAAAAGAGAAATAAATGTTTCTATCCCGAACCCCCATAATACTGACTTCTACGTTATAGATCAACCATTTAGGTTATAAAATCCTCGGAGAGACGGACAAATAGGCAGACAGGATAGGCAGATAAATAGGTAGATCGGTCGCATTTTAATACTATAAATAGAACTAAAAAATTCTCAGTTTACATACAAAGATTCTATTTTCATTTTAAAGTAAAATAGAGGCATTATTTTGTAAACTATTAAATTATTACAGATAGTAAAATTAACTGCAGTATGGAAAAAAATAAATTAGATTCAAATGAAAGGCTTATAATTTAAAAAGCAAATATTTTTGAACGATTGCAGTGCAAACGTGATTTATTGAAAATAAATTTCAAAGTATTGGAAATCTATCAAAACTTTCATTTATCTTTCTTTTTTAAGGGGCGAAAACAAGATAGAAAATCATATTTTTTCATGCCAGACAATCGATTAACAGGTGTATCAAACTACTTCTGGTTACTTAATTTATCTGTTTCTGGAATCATGAAGGCGATGTTCATATTAGAAGTTTTTGCATTTCTAGCTCAAGGAAAATATTGCTTTCCTTTGCATACATTTTTCAGTCAATTTTCAAATGCTTTTAATACTGGCTGATTGTGAAAAGAAAAACATATTTTAACATTCCATTCGTCTGTCAATGGAGCAGTTGACCTGTTTGGATAATATCGAAGTCTTTTAAAACAATATAACTGTTTGAAATATAATTGGCATAAATGTAACATGCTGCACGAAAATTATAAATGTATTTTCGTTTTACTGAAACATTACCCGTGTCGTTCGGAATACTCGCAAAAGCTCTTACCTCTATCACTTCCCCTAAATTACAAATTTTGAAAACTACTCAACCGATTGACAACAATTATGGTACATTTTATAAAAAAAAATCCTAACCTTAGCTAGGCAATAAAATAGTTGATTTAAAATAATAATTTATGAAAAGAAATATCCTCCTGCTACCTCGACTGGTCACGAATGAGTAAAATTGTTCAAGTCAAACCAATAAAACCACCATGTATTTTTTTTATATATAAATGTAGCTTGAATTCGTGCAATTTCTTGTGGATTTACGCCTGCATTCTAAAAAAATCTGATGTGGGCAACACATGACTTTCCTTATATAATGCAATGAATTTACTACTTTTATAGTTAAAAAAATGATATTCGTATAGTAGATACTTATATTCTTACCAAGATATTGAATTTTCTTCAATTAGTCGTCATCTTCATTGATTTAGCGTCATTTTTATCCATTTGGCGAGATTTTCGTTAATTTGGCAACAGTTGTTGGCGACATTCCGCCAAATTCGTCACCAAAATCTCGCCAAGCGTTATGGAGGATGAAATAAGTTATTCTTACAGCAGATAAATGACTATTGGCGTTCAAATACAAAAGTATTACTCAAAGTATCTTTTCTCTTGACTGGAACGAGCTAGATCCACGAGAATGATGTCACCCAATTTATCGCATGGTGTTACACATGAAAAGTGAACATGCTTCTCAATAGGAATAAGATAATTTTGATAATTTTTTTGAAAAATGTGCAATATCTCGAGAACGGTTCATGTTAGCGTTCTAAAATTTATATCAATCGTTTTCTAATGAAAAATTACATAAATGTCTATTTGCGTAACTTTATTAGCAGTTTTGATTTTTTGACGAATTTTTCAAATTTCACTCAAAAATTTAGGGGGGGGGGGGGTTCTGGACATTCGATTGCGTATACAAACAATAGCCTTCCAGTGTTTACGGATTGTGATTTTTGTACCAAATTTCATTCGAATCGTCCCATTCGTTATTCAGTTATCGTCTCCACAGACACACACAGACATCACTTCAAAAATGTTTGATTCGTGATCAGGGATGCTTGAAACGTGTTCTCCCGTCGAAAACTCGAATTCGAATTTTCGACCCCGTCACAATACTTTCCTTATACATTATGTATATAAGGAAAGTAATAAGTGTGATTCATTTCCTAATGATAAGTTATGTTTAAATTGATAAATTATGCTCAAAGTGACTGGCTTAGCAACAATATGTACCATTAAATTGCAAAATACAATTTCTAGAAGCCCCACCTGAATCTTGTCATTTTCGGCCCCAACCATATATTTGATAAGTTTTGATATGTTACAAAAGAATGTACAGCAATAAAACTTATTGACACTAAATCTTACTGTGTATTGGAAGTATTCTTTCATAATCACTTTTCTGAATAATCTTTTGAAGATATTTTTGTAAATAATTAAAAAATAACTAATAGCTTTCAATTTTTGAATAGTAATCGGCATTCATAGAAATAAAATGTATAATTTTTGCAATGGCAAAAGGGACATGAGAAAACCGTTTAACTTATATAGATACACAGTTTATGCGCACATTTAAAAAGCGTAGTTAAGTATATGAAAAATATTAATATGTGGCTATCGTCTGCGAGCAAGAGACATAACTCCCTAAGAGTTGAAATATGAATTTACTTTCTGTAATAGCGCATAAATCCTAATGAGGACTAATTATGCTATTGCTTTTAAAATTTCATTGTTTGTGAGCGGGACAGCCAAGTGGTTAGAGCACGGAGATTGCACTTGAAGATCCCGAGCTCGATTCCCGGCTCTGGCCAAACTGTTTTCGTGTTCATGAGGAGTACGGGCACGTTAAATATGTTAATCTGAAAGTCCTTCCAAGAGGTTGATGGTAGGTGAAGGAGGTTACAATATCTGTGGATGTCGCACCCACTGGGTTCTGATTTAAATTGGGTGGCACTATCCCGGACGTCCAACAAACAGGTACCTTACACCTTGAGGTTGGTCGGTCGGTCTTGGGCGAGAGAAAATAAATTTTCATTGCTTGTATTCAGTAACTTTTAATCATGATTGAATAATTTCATGTAATGTTGCATTTTGAATTTAACTAAATTTGCTGACTATAAGTAAGAAATATGCAGGATTAAAAATCTTCTCAGAAAAATTTAGATGAAATAAATTATATTCAATATGTAGTACCTTTCAAAGAACATTTAAGGAATGAAGTTTTGACTTTATAAAAAAAAGAAAAAATCAAGAAGTTTATAAAATGTCAATTTAAAAGAAAAAAAGCCAATAATAGATTAGTACTAGCTAATAAAAATAATTAAAATTATAATTAGTTATATTTGCAAAAGCATTAAAAATAAAATTTTAAATCTCTTGATAAAAATTTATCTAATGCACTGCAAAGTGATAATCATCCGTAAATATTTAACTCGATATTTTATTCTTTCGTTAATTTCCGAAAATATATGAACCGTAAAATATCCACTTTGAATGCAAAAGAGACAAGATCAATCTCCCAAATTTTGTGTTCCATCATACTTTGTGCTGGGTCTATCACTTTTATAAAGTATTTTCTTTCTATCGCGGAGGGGGATTTCTTCTTAAAAATGAGATTAATTACCAGCTTAGAAGATTTTTTCTCCTGCGACGGAAACCATACATTTTAAAGATAAAATGTACAAAGGGAAATACACATTCTGACAAAAGTCGTAAATATAAACTATACACAAAAGCATTACAATGGAGTTTTAATACGTCAAAACAGACACTGTATGAAAAATTATTTTTCTTTTATTAATTTTGTTTTTAAAAATAATAAGAACATTTTATTAAAAATAAAATCAACGTTTCACTGGATAATTTCACTGAATAAATTAATTCACTGAATAGTTTAACTATCAAAATATCTAAATAGTTTGGGCTGATTTTATATGTCTGATATCTATATTGCATTTAATTGTGTTTTCTAGGGAAACGTATATACAATGCTTCCAGAAAAAGTCCTTAAAATTCCCAATAATTTTGTAAAGAAAAGCTTATGAATGTCCACGTTGACTCTATCTACAGTAAAGTCACTATACCCATTCGAGTAAAAGAAATTTCAGGGACACAAGCAGAGAATTTAAGAAGTTAGGAAGACGAACTGGGCAAGAAAACAAGATAGCCGAAAAATGCCAATTATAAATTTCCATACTTTTACTGCATTCTTCCTGAGCAAGATATTTTGCATCCATAACCTTCCTCTTCAACCATGTGTCTCTATTTGGGGAATTATATGCTGAAATAAATATAGATAAATTTTAAAAACGAAATTTGAATGGTAGTATCATCAGGTACCAACCAACTCGCATACCTATTCAATCCGACGGATGCCGTAGACTGCAACTGTTCCTAAGTGGCATCTGTTTACAGACTGGTTTATAATCACAAACAGACTAAAGGCGACACTTACAAATGTCATATTGTTAGCCCACAGTTCAAGCAAGACTGATCACGCTCAGACTCATCAGTCGAAATCACATGATGAGGTAGGTACCATTTCTCTCTATCGTTTGCATCGAACATACTGGCGCCTGACGCTCGCTCTCTTGTAAATTAAGAAGCAACTGTAAAGAGCCTTGCTGCTCCAACCGGGAATCGAACCTTGGATCTCCGAACTGGCCAGCCAACGCTCTACCGTTGAGCTACTGGGACGAAATTGCAAGCCCTTATCGCCGAAGTGGACTCTGCATTCTCCACCCTCTAATGTCAGCTTGTCAGGTAACTGACAATCTGACTGACCACCTCCTGCTATTTTTACCTCAGGTTAGCCTCCTGCTATTACTATTTTTACCCAGGTTAGTATCCTGCGTGTTCGTATTCTCTCACTTTGAAACCGGCGCTCAATCTTCCAGAATCCACTGAATCCGTACTAGTCGTACTAAGGTAATTTTCAGACCTCCAACAATTTTGCACTCACCTACAGGGTTGATTTGTTCGAGCGCCATTGTAAAAAGACTTGCTGCCCCAACCGGGAATCGAACCCTGGATCTACGAACTGAACAGCCGACGCTCTACCGTTGAGCTACTAGAACAAAATTGTAATCTCTTATCGCCGAAGTGGACTCTGCACATCTAGCAAAATATGTATTTATTCAAATTTACTGCGACTCGTTAAAAAATTATCGCTGCCCACGGTTTAAAAATGATTGTTCTATAAAACAATACTTTCAAACACTCTAAATATATATCAATGTAAAAACACAATATTTATTCAAATTACTAACAAATTTTAATGAAATTTATATGTTTAATTAATGAATTTTGCAATAAAACTTAAATTGTGGAGCAAAAGTTGTCTTCGTTTTCTTTAACAAAATTATATAAATTTCTTATTTTATTAACATTAATTGTTTTTTTGAATTTTATTAATCCATTTGCTCAAATTATCAATTGGGAGCTTATTGAAGTGAAATGCATAAAGTCCTCATAGGTAATACGAAGGGAGGTGAAAATATATGTAAACGGCGTAAATCGTCCGCCGTTCGAGACTCTTGAGACTCCACCAACGACGTATTATAATAAACTCACTCTCTTTGAACTTTGGGATTACTCGTGATAATTAATAAGCAGAATCGTTGGGAATGCATAAAGGAATTTGCTGAGATTTTAGTTGTGTTGTCAAGAGCTCAAGATTGGTTAAAATGGAAAATTTCTTATAGAAACCTAAAATAATTAAAACTGAAAACCTATATGAATAGAATTTAGACAACGCAATTAGAAGGCACACTTGGGTAACGAATCGAAAAGACTTAAAGAGAGACCAGATCAGAATTGCGAAAATATAATTCAAGTTATAACTGGGGATTCACAAGGATATAGAAGTCGTACTGCGTCACACAAGGATACAGAAATATTAACTAACTTAATCACGCACCGAAATATAATTTGGGTTGTCACAGTCACGCTATTTCGGATTTTACATTCAAGCAATCATGAAAATGTGATAATGTGTTAGTTTAAAAACAATAAAATTTCTTCAGATAACATAAAAAAGCCCTTATAAAAATATTTCTAACAAAAAGAAGTATTTTTATACGTGTCATATAACATAAATGTGCCTCTCTTCGCCTTTTTACTTACCCTACAATACATGGCAATGATTAGTCAAAGTATAGAACATGTGTCGAAAATCAGGATTTAAATAAAATTAATTTAACTTACTAAATTTAAAGAAAATAGAAAAGTATTCGCTTAGAGTACTGTAAAAATTGACTGCAAATAAAGTATTTTATCAATAAAGCAATATAAAACAATATTTTGTTTTATATTGTTTTGCTAACTACTTGTTTTACTTAGTACTACTTATTCTTTATGAAGTTCATAGTAAATGTTCAATACAAAAGTTCATGATACGTTAATTATTTAACTCAAGGAAAAGACTAGAATGTCCTTCTAACCTTTAGCTTTCTATTATGTTATAGTGTGCCACTTTAAAGTTCTTTTTTCTGTGGAAGCAAAGAATACCTCTTGAAATAATTAATTACCAGCTTTGAAAATTATTTTTGCCAAATAAAAAAAATCAATTTGGTAAGAATTGTAAATAAAATATATACCATGACAAAAGTTGTCAGTATAATTGGTACTCATAAGCGATAAAAACTAATGTACAAAACATTTCATAAGAAAGTACTCTATGAAATTTTATTTTTGAAAACAATACACATTTTATTTAAAACGTATTTTTTAACACTTTACAACAAAGTTGAAAAGTGTTTATGACTTTTTTCATTCTGTCTGTCTGTCTGTCTGTCTGTCTGTCTGTCCGTTAGCACGATAACTGCCGTAAAAATGACTTAATCAAAATGAAATTTTAGTATGTTGTTCAGACGGTCTGTAGAACCTATGGGAATATAAATGAATAATATTACCCAATTAGTTTTGGATTGAACCCGGGTCGAAACAATGAAATACATTGAGCCCTATGGGACCTAATTTTTCAAACATTTTTTAAGCGGATTTAAAATTCACAAATTGCTTCGAAAATTTTAGGTAATATTCAAATTGTTCCATAAAATATATAAAAAAAAAATTCAGCTAAATATATTCAGTAGTTTTTTAAATAAAAATTTAAAATAATAATTACACCTCTTATATGAAACGATCACGTGACCATGATATGAAACGATCACATGACCCACTTCAAAATGATATATGGCATCCATCTTGTTTCAAAATCGTGATTTTTTAAGTTCTTTTTAATTCATATTGAGTGTTGTATCCGTCCTAAAATTACTTTATTTTTGCTTAAATTCTGTGCATCTACATACTGAAACAACGCAATAACAATATATTTGAGTTTAAATGCTCATCTAAATTTGATTATTTCTACAACTAAGCCTATTTTTCACCTATGTAAAATGTAAACAGCAAAATATATAGAATGAGTTGTATTAGAATTCCTGTATTTTTTTAACACAAAATAATTTAGTCCATGGAGTCTGCATGGCTGATATGAATGAAATATTAATTGATTTCATAAAGAGAAGGACGATTTTTTTCGATGAAGTTTCAAGCATAGAGTTTAATTTTTTGTAGCTCCATGGTCTTAAACAAAATGTTAAAATAAAATAAATTATTATAGTATTGTGATGAATGAAATGAATGGGAGAAAGTGATGAATGAAATCCTGTTTTTATAGAGATCCAGGCGTGTTATTTTTTCTATGACGTCATTTGAATTAATTTCAGTTGTTTTCGATGAAGTTTTCAAATATAATAAATTATCGTAGTATTATGATAATTCTAAAACTATTACCGAGGAATGTATAACATTTTAGAGATGTTTAAACCAGGCAATTTATATTTCAATGCCGTCATTTGAATGAAGTTCATTTTTTTCGATGAAGATTTAAGTTTTCAAATATAATAAATTAATGCAGTATTGTGATAAGTTTCAATATATTACCGAGGAATGTATTGCATTTAAGACTTGTTTAAATAAAATTGCATTGAAGTTGGAAAGTGTTTCATAATCAATGCTTTAAGCATTATTAATCTTTCTTGTTATTTTATAAAATCGATATCTTATAACTAGCTTAAATGAATATGTCTCATTTTTAAAACTGCATTGAATAATTTTGTTTTTTTTATAAGGTCTATTTTATAAAACGAATATACATGTAAAATTGTTTTAAATAATTTAGCACTTCCTCGGATATATACAATTCACAAAATGTTCGAATTCAATCAGATATATTCATAACCAAAATCCTTCAGACTATAGCGTAAAGTAGATTTCATAAGTAAAAATAAAATTAACTTGTTTGGTATACTTTCATTAGAATTTGAATGTATACTTTATTTTATTGCATATGGGACTAAATTGACCTCTCAACTTTTAGTATTACATCACACATTGCGCTGAAGGCCTAACATTACCGAATGTTCTTTATTATAAATAAAAATAAACACCTAGTTTTAAAAGTAAGATTAATTACCAGCTTAGGTAACATTTACTTCCATGGCAGAAGCAATACATTATTGTGGCAAGTGGTATGAAAGAAATATATATATCGGGGCAAAAGTGGTAAAAGTTAACAATTCACAAAGGGTTTAATTTGGATATTTTCATATACAGCAGAAGATTTAGAATTTTGGAGTCTTGTATTATATCTTACACGAAATCTTTCGTTTGGCCATACTGATTTGTGACATGAAATTGATATTAGTATTTCAAAAATAAATACTTAAATAAAATACTTTTTGAAAAGAATTTTATTTAAAAAATGCTTTTCAAATAATTGTATTAGCATAAATGTTTCTACATAAATAATATTCGAAACATCACTAAAAGCGCAATTTTGAATATTTATTACACGCGTTGCCTATTGTCAAAATATATTTTAAATAAGTTTGTAAATACTGGCACAAAACATATTTAAAACTGATATCATCATGCCCGGCTGACAAGAACAAAATATAGAATATAATTATACAAACTGGATTTCATAGGTGACAACACAAAGGATTTGATTTCGTAATAAACCTAGAATACCATGTCTCAGTTGAAATAAAAATTAATCTAATAAAATAAGGCATATGCAAGTGTTTTTACTATTACGTTTTGCTCCCTGCATGTCATATGAAGCTGTTTCTCTTTCTTTCCTATTAGCAACATCGTATTCGCTCAGCTTCGTTCACTTGTAAATAAGCATTGCGCGTGTTTAACAATAAAGAATATTTTGAATATTTTACGTAATTTATATCGTGATTTATAAGTTATTACATTTAAAATGCAGTTCGATATTAGTATAACGCAGTATGAAGTGAAGAATATTGCACTGCTATAAAATAAAAATATTTTAAACAGGTTTCAAAATATAATTCGCCAATTCAACATTTCGCTAATAATGCATTGTAATTTATACAGTGATTGTAGAAGTAGTGTAACATAACCGTTATTCGCTCAATTCTTTGCAATATCACAAAGTTCAAAATGTTCATTTGTCCATTTAAACCGGGAACATTAAAATATAGAACTAGGGAGGATTTAAAATATTGAATTACTCATCTTCACCTGCCTCAAATTTCCTAATGATTATTTTACTATTTCAACCTGAAATATTGAGATTGGCCATAAGTAGGGAGAACTTAAAATATTGAAGAATTATTCACCAAAATGTATGGAAACACGCAAATTTAGCAGAAACTTTAAAACGATATAAAGAAGACAACCAATCGTTTGGAAAAAAAGGGTCTATAATATTAGCACCATCTATGACCTACATAAAATTTTATGTACGTCTTAGATGGTGCTAATATAAAAGACCCTTTTTAATGAGCAATTAATTGTCTTTATTATATCGTTTTAAGGGACGGTGGACGTTGAAATATTTTTTTATTTATTTATTGACTCAGAAACGTGGAAATTTGTATAAATATTCCTCTTAACATTACTATATAAAATACCATTAATTTTTTTTTAATTTTGTTATAATTTTGTATTTTTTTTTAATATAATTTTTTTTAACGAAAATTTGAAAATGCTCCTTGCGTGCCATTTGTTCACATTTTTGATTAATATTTTACATTATAATCACTCCAAAACACATTATGAACACATTTGGGTATTTATTTTTAAATCCCTTAGAAAGTTAATTTTTTAAAAATATTTTTCTTCATTAAAACTAAATTTTCATCATTTAATTAGGTTCTTAGTCACTTTTAATTACCTTAATACAGCCCTATTATAAAATGCATGCCCGGTTTCATTAAAAAGCATGAAAGGTGTCTTCTTGCCGAATTTCATGCATCTTAGACAAAAATTAAGACGCATGGAGCATTTTAAAAATGTAAAACCTTTGAAAATTCCGTTTCGAAAAAAATGCATTCAACCTTTTGCTTAAGGATGGGACAGCGTCCATCCCAAACGAAGAACCTCCCCCAAAGACAGGTATTTGACATACCCTATCCCAAACAGTTCGATCCCCCTTTGCAGGTATTGGCGTCCATGAAAATCGCCGACAGAAACATTGCAACTGGCAGCAGGTCAAATACCTGTCTTTTGGGGAGGTTGTTCGTTTGGGATGGACGCTGTCCCACCCGTAAGCAAATGTTAAATTTGTAAAATAATGTTATATATTAAAACTGTTTTTAGTAGATTTTTGTTCATTTCAACGTCCACCGTCCCCTTAAAGAATTGTTCACTCTTACCAGCCTAAAAACTCACAATGTTTACTTTTCCATTTAAACCTGGAATTATAAGATGCATAAGTTGGGAGGACTTAAAAATGGTGTAGAGTAACTTATTTTTTTTTATAAAGTTGTACAGGATCTAATATTTATTTAATCTAGCTGATAGCCCCGCATGAAAGGTATAGGATTCTTAATGAGACATTCGATGTCCTCTCTCATTAATCCTAATGAGGGCGATGTCGGAAGGGTTTTCGTTCAACGTTCGTTTCTAATTAACGAAATATTCGGAAACCGGAAGAGATACGCATACGCGCATTCAGAATTTCGTTAGTATGCCGCCATTTCTACTGTTCATTTAAGTGGTATTTGATTTCAGAGTATGCATATTTCATTTAGTTCATTACTACGTTTCTAAAGTTTTAAGGTAACGAACTTAAAGTTAATGATCTGAAATTCTGAAAGTAATCGAAATTAAAAGAAATCTGACGTGTCCTGTACATAAGTTTCCCTACAAATTAGCACATTGTTATTATGGATATACGTCCAGCTCCAACTGCTATGAATGAAATAAACAGGGCTGTTTTAATCATTAGGCGAACTAGGCAGATGCGTAGGGACAAAGAAACAGGGTAACCGAGAAGATGTAAAAAGGAAGACCAATACAATTTTATAAAATTTTACTAAAAGCATTTTGTGAATAGTACGAAACTGTCACCCATACTGTACACACATCATGTACAAACAAAAATACCTCTGCCCCCCAGTAAGCAGGTATGTATGGGCTATTACTGTGTATTGAAGGAAGAGGCCCGGATTTAACTTAGTGTCTAAGACCAGAGATGGCACTGTTTATAAACGACATACGCACTGCTTATAAACTGACACTGTTTATAAACGAAAAACGTTTATAAACGACATACAATGCAAAAGCAATAGTGTCGAATAGTTTCGAAAGAAAAAACTGCCTTTTACATCAGAACAAACAAGAAGCTTAACCTTCACTCGTCAAAACTAGATCGTAACTAATATTTGCACAGTAAACGTAGCTATATCAAAGAAACTGGGTTGCCAAAGACGAGAGAATGCAAAGAGGTAAAAAGCCATGGAGGAATGGCCGAATAGTAGAACACTATAAATGGATGGTAAATTACCTACGAGGAAAATGGACGTTAAACAAAGGTTTTAAAGCACTTGTCCAGTGAGTAAAACTACGAGTATAAGTGTCCTATTAAATAAAAAGGGAAAAATGATCGGCTTCGGAAGCTACAGGAGTCATCCAAATTATCTGTTTAAATAACAGTTTTTAAACAAATTCTAAAAATAAGTAGGACAGAAAAGAAAAGAACTAACTGATTTGGGGGGCAAAATCTTCATCAACAAATATTTCGGAGAAAACAAAAAATCAGGAAACAAGTAGATAGTTACCAAAAAAAGAAGATGAGAGCAAATGAAATCAATTTATGAAACCAAAAATTTCCAAGCAGAAGATACGAAAAAACAATTATCACAAATAAGGGAGTTTGACTAAATTAACTGGTGTTCTACTACAAGTTCTTTTCTTAAATACAAGTTCCTATAATGTTTTACCTATAATGTTTCTTCTCGCCGTTGGCAACCATTTTTAACACTTTACAATATAGTTGAAAAGTGTTTATGACTTTGTTCATTCTGTCTGTCTATCTGTCTGTCCGTTAGCACGATAACTGCCGTAAAAATGACTTTATCAAAATGAAAATTTAGTATGTTTGTCAGACGGTCTGTAGGACCTATGGGAATATAAATAAATAATATCAACCAATTAGTTTTTTATTGAACCCGGGTTGGAAAAATGAAATACATTGAACCCTAAGGGACCTAATTTTTCAAACATTTTTTAAGCAAATTTAAAATTCACAAATTGCTTCGAAATTTTTAGGAAATATTTACATTGTCCCCTTAAATATATAAAAAAATCTCAGTAAAATATGTTAGGTAGTTTTTTAATTAAAATTATTTAATAAAGGGAGAAAAACAAATTCAATTAAATTCTGACTTTTGGGATATCCTCCAGAAAGAAAAAAGAGATATATTATATAATAAATATCTTTCCAAGAGTTTAACTATTTTGTATATGAGAGAGGCTTCACATTTTAAAATAAATTTGGCAGATAACAATTTTTCAAATTCTTTTTAAATTTTATATAACTCTTCATGATATACTTATTTCATGGCATTTTTAATGCACTTTCCTACGTCCTACAGAGTTAAAATTTGGTACACAGCTTAAATTTGTAGAACATTTTATTCTACAAAAATTTGGTGGATCTTTAAATATAGATCCTACATTTTTTTCCGAAATGGCCTGCAAATAATCCCCGTTCACTTCTATAAATCATTGTTGCAATGTTGTTAAAAATGCTGATGTGGGCAGCACATGTCTTTCCCTGCAGACTCATATTCACGTTCTCTTTATTTCTTCAATAATAATTTCAGTTTATCTGCACAAAATAACAGCCATAAGTATTTTAAATGACATTGAATTTACACGTTAAACTTAAATTTGGTTCTCATTTGATAGCTGGACTTATTGTCAAAGGTGGAGTAGTGAAAACGCGAAAAAACTAAATTATCTCAAGAACGGCTAGTCCTAGAGTAATGGGGTTAGTTTTGTTTTTGTTGTCAAAAATCACGTATAAAATAATAGGAATTTTATTGATATAATTGAGCACACGTAGTCTTTTATTTTTATATTTAACGATTTTTGCGGGCCATTTCGCAAAAACAGCCCGTTCCTTTTTCCCGAATCGTACTAGAATAACCTGCAAGTGATTTATATACCAAATTTTGTTAAATTTGGTATATAAATCACTTGTAGGTTATTGAAATATTATACACTAAATTTTGTTAAATTTGGTCCATTAGTTTTTAGCTAGAGTGGATAAAGACTATTTCTGCCGGCCATTTCACAAAGAAGGCAGATTCTTTTATTACGAATCGTACTATAATCTAATGAACATCAGGGTTTCCTACAAAAAACTTACCTACCAAATTTTATGAAATTCGGTCCATTAGTTTTTCAATTAGAGTGGATGCAATATCCTCACAGACACACAGAAAAACACACAGATATACCGTTACACACACAGACGTCTTCCTAAAAATAGTTTTTTCGTGTTCTAGAAGTCCCAAAACGTGTAGATCGGAAAATTCGAGTTCCGATCTTCGGCATGATTCCAATACTTTGAATACATACACACACACACACACATGTATTATCTCTGTATCTGTGTATTATCTGTGTACCTAAATTCCGTGCTTACGCAATTACAATAGTTGTGATTTTAAATGATCCCTAAACTTTTATTATTTCTTCAACGAAGCCTAATTTTAACTTATGCAGAATGCAAATATCTCAAGCGATTGTAAGGTGAGTTACATAAGAATTGCTGAATTTTTTTCACACAAAATTATTCATCTCTGGAGTCTGGAATACAAGTTATATGAATGAAATATTCATTGATTTTGCATAGAGAATCAGATGATTTATATTGCGATAGAGTTTTAAATATTTAAGTATAATAAATTACTGTAGTACTGTAATAATGTAAAAGATATCACAACTGAATGTATCACATTTTTGAGAAATTTTAAATGAAATTGCATTTCAGTTGGAAAGTGTTTCATAATCAATGCTTATGCATGATTGATCTTTCTTGTTCTAGCTTCAATCGCGTTTGTTCTTCTAACAACCAGTTTCCGATCTATCTCTGACGAATGAACGTTACGCTTCTTGTGTGTCCTGACAAAAAAGGATGTTTTTGTGGTGAAGTGTAATTTACATAAATACATTACTACTACTTACCCATAGTGCACCAAGTTGAACCTGTAAATGTATAGTGGGATCTGAAAGATCAACGTACAATGTGTTTACACTAAAATAACCAGTCGATTTTGCGGTTACTAACATCTTTATTAAACACATAAAATATTCAACATTGATTATAATAATAATATAATAAACACAGTTACACTACACTCAAACCTACCGAACTTGACCTCGGGGTGTACGGGCTAAATAATATATTTGCTATTTAAATTTCTCATGAATTTTTAAATGCAAGATGTGCAGTACGGGACATTTACATAGCTTAAATTTGCACTGATACTTTAATCATATTAACGCATTACATTACAATTGAACTTAAATATCACGATACCTACTCACAGAAGAGATGCCTTGTAATCCAACATGCGATAATTCACAGTCTAAGAGCTTTCGGGTATTCAATAAAACACCGTTCGTAAGGACGCACGGTTTATTGGAGATATCGCTGAATTCTGGATGCCATCACGAATTATCGCTGTTCCTATGACGGCCACGGCCCGATGAATGCAACTCATGATCTGGCTCTGCCCTAGCTCGATTTGTCTTAGAGCGGCCATGAACTTGGTTGGCCGAAGGTTGCGCCGGACTACGAGCTACACCTGAGTGTACATGGTCGAACGGGTAAAAAAGGCATTGGTTCCATGCTGTATACATCTGGCTGCCGCTAGGGAGGGGCAGAGAACACCTTACCTAAAACTGCATCAAAATGCATATTGGATCGGGTTTCGAAAACAGGTGCACATAACTTGGAGACCTACTCTCATGAGATCAGAATTGAGCCTAATTTTTTATATTTTCAAGTCGAGTCCCTTCAGATTTTTTGAAGAGGGAGGAACAAAAATTAGGGCCGAAGTCACTTCGTCTTCTCATTCGATATTTCACTTCTGTGCGAGGAAAAGGCGGTTCAAATTCCGACTAATTTTACTGGCTTGCGAAGCGACGCTCATTTCTTATACATCCCAATAGAAAATGGTGACCGTAGGGATTCCCATAGCCAGGAGGTCCTGAACGGGGCCTCGATGTGAGCAACACCTGACAGGGGCTATAAATTTCTAGAGATCTGTAGTTTTACAATTTGACATTTGTTACAAGCTCTCTTTTATAAACATTTACAAGCACTGTCATGTGCCATACAAACCAATACGTCACATCAGTCCCATCTTGTCTGTGAGGAGGCATCGCTACAGCAATATACCACACACATTACTTACATTGAGTAACTGCTACTCCCGCCCCCTTTCATTCCTGGGGCTCATCCGGGGCATAAAACGTATTTTCATCTCGTGCAAATAAATGGGCAATTAAATGTTATGTCTCATAACAGTTTCTTGCCTTCGAAACCGGTCGATACTATTCATTTTGTATTGTATGTTACTTTTAACAAAGTTTTTTGTTGTTAAAAGTAACATACGATACAAAAACATACAATACTTTTTTTCATTTAGTCTTATTATATTTGTTATCTTTTTTTTTCTATCACAGGCTGGATTCCACTCTTTCATTACTATAGTCATATCTCCTTGACAAAAAAAAATCGGTTTCGTCTTTCTGATTCAAGTCATCTGTCTTTCAGCAACATACCTCGTTTCTCACAAAACCTTACATATAATGAATCGAATTGTCGATTACTCACGCTGCTAGGACTCATAAGTTGCTAAAAATTCACAATGTCAATTTACGTGTTCGCAATTTATTAGCAAAATCACTGTGCTGTGAATCTGAAACACCATTATTTTGCGATGAGAAAGATATTCCTTGCACATTCCTACCATGACTTTCCCTGCATACCTGCATAATTTCATTTTTAAGTCCTGCGCTACTGACATCAGATTTTTTTTTAAATTCTGATGTTGATTATGATACTAATTCTCTTAAACAATATATGGAATGTGGATATAAGAGAAGATAGAATAGAATAGAGACTTAAATGCTAGAGCTAGATATTTATTGCTTTACATTTGTTACTTTCCTTATATACATAACGTACAAGGAAAGTATATTGTGACGGGGTCGCAAATTCGAATTCGAGTTTTCGACGGGAGAGCACGTTTCAATCATCCCTGATCAGGAATCAAACATTTCACAACAACACAAGTGATGTCTGTGTGTGTGTGTGTGTGTGTGTGTGTGTGTGTGTGTGTGTGTGTCAGTGAGTCTGTGGAGACGATAACTGACGAACGAATGGATCGATTCGAACGAAATTTGGTACAAAAATCACAATCCGTGTTAACTGGAAGCCTATTGTTTCTATACGCAATCGAATATGCAGAACCCCCTTAAATTTTTGAGTGAAATTTTGAAGAATCATCAAAAAATCAAAACGGCCAATAAAGTTACGCAAATAGACATTTGTTATGTAATTTTTCATTATAAAACGATTGACATAAATTTTTGAACGCTAACATAAACCGTTCTCGAGATATTGCATATTTTTCAAAAAAATTATCAAAAAGTCATATAAAATAAAAATAAAAAAAATTCCTATTGAGAAATATGTTCACTTTTCATATGTAATACCATGCAATAAATTGAGTGTCATCATTCTCCTGGATCTAGTTCGTTCCATTCATGAAAAAAGATACTTTGAGTAATACTTTTGTATTTGAGCGCCAATAGTCATTTATCTGCTGTAATAAGAATAACTTATTCCTGTAAGAATAACTTACTTCTTCGTCCATAACGTTTAGAGAGATTTTAGCGACGAATTTGGCGGAATATCGCCAACTTGGCGACTTTTTTAAACGTTGCCAAATTAACGAAAATTTCGCCAAATGGATAAAAATGACACTAAATCAATGAAAATGATGTCTAACTGTCGAAAATTCAATATCTTGAAAAGTATATTCAATATCTTGGAAAGAGCAAGAAAGTTTGCAACGTTTTTAATCCAGAGCGTGCTACCTGGGTAAGTATCTACTATAAGGAAAACTTTTTTATTTTACTGTAAAAGTAGTAAATTTATTACATTATATAAGGAAAGTCATGTGTTGCCCACATCAGATTTTTTATCCTGCATTCGTAGTAAGAAAAATGCCCCTAAATCCTAACTTTCTTTCAAATATTTTTTTTTTATTTTTAGAAAGATTTACGAGAAACCGAAACACTGAAATCTAAAGCTTGCTTTAGATTTAAAGAAAAACTTTCTATTTATACTTCCAAATCTCCGTTTTTGAGTATGTAGGGAGAAATGGGAACAATCAATTTCAAAATTTTAAAAATACAGCTATACTTCTTAGGTTACTGGAATTTAAAGGGATATTGGAAGTAAATTTGTGCGTATAGATACTTTTCCTGAGTATTTTTTTTATTTTAAAGAAGTTTTAAGTTGAGAAATATTCACTTTATCACTTTCTTAACATTATGCATATATGTTAGTTTTTAATTATAAAACGCTAACTCTAAATATTCGAAAATAATTTCATAATGAAAAATCTCCTATATATTTCGTTGCATCAAATGAACCTGTGAAACCTACTTGTCTACCTGTCTTCATTAAAGTAAAGAAACTAAAACAATTGAATGGTCTATAAAACTATATCATGTCTCAGATCGCATTTCAATTGCAGATAACTGTATCTATGGGCCAGTTACATGATTTAGAGCGCTCTTTAGAACATAGTAGATCACACTTTAAACGGTAACAAATAAACATAGCATGTGCCAAAAATCTATGTCTGCGTCTATCCTAGGTCGCAGCTGGCATCAAAATACATATATTAAGATTGAACTCAGACTACACGACGTTGCAATGACCAAGCACATACATAAGACAAAAATTGCCGAGGTAAGACTGAGTGGATTGGGTTCCATAAAGTCCAGAATTGTGGCACATAGTAAGTTTTCTGGATGGGATCGGTTACTTCACGTTATACAGTGTAAAAAGCACCAAACATGTTCTTGAATGTTGCTATCTGCAAGGAAAGCGCTATCTCCTAAGAGAATGCTGTAATGAGAATGTTGTAATATCCCCCCCCCCTTCCTTTAAGACAGTTCTGTCAGTATAAATTATCTCTTATTAAGTAAAAAAAGGTTAGATACAGCATTTTATCTCTGTCAATCTGTTACTAACTCTAGAATCATATGGGTGCCAAAGTTAACTCTTTTTATAGCATTTCTCCATGTAAAATTCTTTGGATCTCTTTAGGCAGTATCCTGAGCTTCCTTTTCTCAAGGACACGTTCATTAAGAGAGCGAAATTGAAAGGTCGTATCGTATATTAACAAAAAAAAAAGTTTATTTACATAAAACACTCAATTAAATATATACATCTATACAATCAAAGTAAAAATCAAAATGGGATACAAAATATATTTTGATTGTCTTCCTGGATAATGTAATTTTGGAGGTAGGCATGGTAACGAAATTATAATTAAAATCCTACCAATGGAAAGATTAAGAGGAAAAGATGGAATTTTTGAAAGATTCACCCGAACATCATAGAGAAGGCGTCCTTATCCCTTGGAGGCCTGCGGACATCCCTGACACTCACGAAATAGCTCGATCATTCATGTTGGCGTCTCCACCTTATCACCCTAAAACCCTCAAAATCTCCCAGTAAAATTTCCAAGCACCTCCAGGCACAATCGCCTCAGAAAAGCATCCGCAACACTTGATACGCTGAGGGCGTTCATTGAAAAGGCTCGCAAACTCTATGATCTCGCCCAGCTTGGAATCTCATTAAAGTCTGATCTCTAAAGTAAATGCGCAGATACTCACTGAGCTACAAAATACTAGAACGTAACTCCTGATCTCAAATCCGAAATATTGAACCATGAGTATGCCATAGGACTAACAATATTTATGGAACGAAATCTATACAATCCGGAATCTTTATAAATTTCCACAAAACACCCATATTGTTACAAAAGACCTGCTAATAAGTCAAGACAAGTCAAGTGTATTAACATTTTGCTTACGGGTGGGACAGTGTCAATCCCAAAAGAAGAACCTCTCAAAAAGACAGGTATTTGGCATACCCTATCCCAAACAGTTCGATCCATCTTTGCAGACATTGGCACCTATTTACACCTCACCTTTCTATATCCTGGCTACGCCGCGATCAGGGTTCAATGTATTTCATTTTTTCAACCCGGGTTCAATTCAAAACTAATTGGGTGATATTATTCATTTACATTCCCATATGTTCCACAAATCGTCTCAACAACATACTAAAATTTCATTTTGATAAAATCATTTTTACGACAGTTATAGGGCGAACGGACGGGCAGACAGACAGACAGACAGACAGACATAATGGAGTCATAAACACTTTTCAACTATGTTGTAAAATGTTAAAAACTAAAATATATAAACCATAGTTTATTCTATCGCAATTAAAGAGGATATATTAGTTTTGTTTTAGGGTATTAGAACAAGCAATTTATGAATACATTTAGACATATTTATTCTTTCATTTATTCATTCTGTTTATTACTATTTGCAGGTCAGGCCAGTTTTATTTCCCTCTTTTGTACCAAATTCAAATCATCACAATTTCCCTCGCAATTCACCAAATATGATGACATTTGGTGAAGTAATTAGTTTTTCAGCTTGATGGAAAACATACGGATAAAGAAAACTTAAGCAACGTATTTAAGCCCAAATAAAATAGTAATGGAGTTTACAGCTGTTACTATATCCTTTATCAGTGCAGGAAAACCAACAAACCCGAAGTAATAACGACAGAATGGGCATTTTCGTCTTCAAGACTTCGAGTTTATTAGTTTTCTTGCACTGATGAAAAGGATTCAGTGTATATTCTAAATGGCTGTATGCTAAATTATTATTTTATTTGTTCTGTAATACAATGCTAAAATCTCGTTTATCCTTCGCGCAAAACGTTTTCTTACATATTGAGGACATATGCTGCACAGACACACATACTAATAATAGTTTATTTGTGTTCTGAGTTCTCTCAACCGTGAGGATCTATCTAAAAATTAAATTTCAATATTTTATCCGATTACTAATACTTTCCTAAACAGTACTATGTATAGTAAGGAATTTGACGAAGCTAGATGTACAAAAATGTGCTTTTTTTAAATAGTAATCCGTCTTATATCGTATTTTTCTTCATTATTCAACAGCTATTTTTCATTTAAAATAGACTATAAATTTACAATAAGCTGCGGATTTGAAGATACATTTTCAATGAAAATTTAGGCTTCTGAGGGTGAGATGTAAGATCACTTTTACTCTTTTTACTTCTTGATTTATTAATAACTCTTTTCTTCCGCAAAGGATTATTTGGCTTACACGATATTTATTATTCAGAGCTATTTTGAAAAGCAAATACTTTATTCTTTCAGCCTGAATAACAAGAATTTAAAGTCATTATTTATTTATCAGTTATTTATTCACGTAAGTGATGAGAAAATAAACAGCAATTCCGAGGATTTTACTAGCTTAACATTTATTATAAGGTAAGTTGTAAATTGTTAAAGATTATTTTTGATCGGCTTAAAAAACATTCTAAAGCTTCTAAGATATTTAAAAAAATCTTCACATTTTCATGTTTATTTTCGCGATATAGGTTATGTTTTTCTTCATTAAAAATTTAAATTCATTATTATCGGCAAAATAAACAAACAAGAGAACTAGAAAGAATAAACAAAGAAATTCTTAAGAAGTCTTTATACGGTAAAAAATGTTGTGCACCTTTAAATTTCGGCGGTATTAATAAATTTTATACTCTTTTAAATTCTTATTTTGTACAGTCACACAAATTTTTGAAAAACCAGAAGTGGCATCTCCAGAATCAGAAGGGAGAATGTGTAGTGAATCCCTTTACCATCTCCAAAGTTTTATGCTACATCTATATCAGCCATTTTCTAAGCTCTTTTAGCCAATCCCGAAAAATAGATGCTGCAAGAAAAATGTAAATTTTTCATTCAAACAGATATCTCCAAAGCCGGACGGAAAAATTATTCCTGCCGTCCCTACTCCCAATAAAATATAACGCTGAATCCATATCAGTTATCATCTTATCTATATTTATAGCCAATCTTGAGAAATAGATTTTTCAAAAAAATTGTTTGAAGTGACAATAGAAAAGAATCGGTAAAGGAAATTCTTACAAAACTATTTTAACTTATGCAGATTTTGATAAGAAAATGCATTTCAGTTATCATCTAAATTTTATTTATAGTCAATCTTGAGAAATATGTGTTTAAATGAAAATAAACATTGTGAACTAGAAATAAAATATACCGAGAATGAAACCCTTTGAAATTCATAATGCATCTAAAATGACATAAAAACAAGTTTTATTGGCATTTCAACCTGTCTTCCAGCCTCCAAATTTTAAATTCTTTGAAATTTGATACGGAATTTATAGCACTTATCATCAAATCTATTTTAGAGCCTATTATGAAAAATAGATGTTGCAAGAAAAATGCTAGAATATAATATCCAGAATGTAATACTGAATCTATATCAGTCGTTATCTAAGCTCTATAGCCAATCATGAGAAATAGATGTTTCAGGGAACATTTTTGAATCGGAAGTATAAAAAAAATCGGGGGTGAAATTTCTTAGTGATCTACTTACTCTACCTCCTCCAGAATTTAATGCTAATCTATATCAGTTAAAATCTAGGCTTTATTTATAGCTAATGTTGAAAAATAGATGTTTCAAAGGAAATTATATTTTTGAAACAGAAATGGGAAAAAGAACCGAAGATGAAAATTCTTAGTGAACCCCCTATGTTCTTTCTTTAAACTTGAATGCTAAATCCATAAGAGATGCTTCTAAACATGTTTTGGTAAAGACATATATGGCGAATTTGCCAGCAATGATTTCAGTTTGATTTTTCTTTATTGTTGGTCTTTTAATTTACAAATTTATGAAGTTAATAGATAAATTCAAACAATAGTCTAATAAGTTCTATGGAACACTTAAACAAATTAAAGACTTCCCTCATTTGCTGCATGTCGTTTTCGATTTGAACGGTAATATGTCAAACCTAATGAACATTGGTTGATGTGCTTGAAGCTAAAGTTGCTTGGCCGGTGTTGATGTTAATCAAAATTAAAAACAGCTGACAAGTAAAATATATATCTTCCATCGTGACTGTAAATATTTTCTGTGTCACTGTTAACATTTATATGGATTAGGACGTTTTTTGAACATGAATTATATTCCTCTGCGTTTATTGCCAAAACCTATAGTTGAAGCGAGGGAGTGAAGTGACTAAGATTCTTGCTTTTGAGTTGGCAGCGATTTGCTATTTTCTGTCTATCTGCATGTTTTGTCATTCTAAGCAAGCAGGGACAAACAACTGCACAACTGCACTTAAACCTGGGTATCCTCTTTTCATTGAATGTGTGTAATATTTAAAAGTTTTCAATAATCATTACAAAGTGGTTTTTTCGGTTTTAAACTTCAACTGCAAACTTAAAGTACGGAATTACCATGTTCCTTACCATTTAAAGATCTCGTTAATTTTAATAATATAAGACATTTGCTCGGCGGCAATGAATATTCTCAAAAATCGTGTAAATTATTTTTTTTATTCTCTTTTACTCGCAAGTTCCTTTGTTCACTGAAAAAGATCAGCATTAAACATAAATCAATAACCACAACCACAAAATAAGGTTAAAGGCTATGAATAGCACGAAATAACGTTTGCAAAATAATACATCCAAAACACAGAACAATTTATATTATCTTTCCAACCTGTCCTCATCTTCCAGCCTCTAAATTTGTCATGTAACTATCTTTCTTTAGCTAATCATCACGTTGGACAGGATACCTGGGTCCTTAATGTATCGAAGATAAGTTTTTGTCTATTATCTCTAAATAGAGGCTTATTGGAAATATTTGCATATATATATTAATTAACAGATCTGTAAAAGATATGATTAGCGACTTTGAAAGATAAAAAATAGATTAAATAGTAAAGCTGAGAAATATTATATGAATGAGTGGATTTACAGAATGGGCTGGATATTTGAGTAAAATGGAAATAAAACATACTTTTGGATTATTTAATAACTCTCTTGCGTTATACAAAATCTTGAATAGAAATTTTGAAAGATATTTTTCTGACAATATTTACCGTCAATGTTATCAGATTGTCAATTTAAAAGCACGGGCACTACATTCAAGAATGTTTACAATTTTATGTCAAGAGATGGGATGTGACCACAAAACAAAAAATCTGATGTGGGCAACACATGACTTTCCTTATATAATGTAATGCATTTACTACTTTTACAGTAAAAAAAAAATAGGTTTTTCTTATAGTAGATACTAATATTCTTTCCAAGATATTGAATTTTCGACAATGAGTCGTCATTTTCATTGATGTAGCGTCATTTTTAACCATTTGGCGAGATTTTTGATAATTTGGCAACATTTTAAAAAAGTCGCCAAGTTGGCGACATTCCGCCAAATTCGTCGCCATAATCACGTCAAGCGTTATGCACTAAGAAATAAGTTATCCTTACAGCAGATACAAAAGTATTATTACAAAAGTATTACAATACAAAATACAAAATACAACAGTATTAATAATACAGTAATACAAAAGTATTATTTAAAGTATCTTTTTTCATGAATGGAACGAGCTAGATCCACGAGAATGATGTCACTCAATTTATCGCATGGTATTACATATGAAAAGTGAACATGTGTCTCAATAGGAAATATTTTTTTTAATTTTATATGACTTTTTGATAATTTTTTTGAAAAATATACAATATCTCGAGAACGGTTCCTGTTAGCGTTCTAAAATTTATGTCAATCGTTTTGTAATGAAAAATTACATAAGAAATGCCTCTTTGCGTAACTTTATTAGTGGTTTTGATTTTTTGACGATTTTTTCAAAATTTTCTTCGAAAATTTAGGGGGGTTCTGAACATTCGATTGCGGATAAAACAATAGGCTTCCAGTGTTTACGGATTGTAATTTTTGTACCAAATTTGATTTGGATCGGTCCATTCGTTCGTCAGTTATCGTCTCCACAGACTCACTGACACACACACACACACACACACACACCACTTCAAAAATGTTTGATTCGTGATCAGGGATGCTTGAAACGTGCTCTCCCGACGAAAACTCGAATTCGAAATTTCGACCCCGTCACAATACTTTCCTTATACATTATGTATATAAGGAAAGTAAAAACTACTGTTACATTGTTCGATGGTTATCTCGAGGCAAGGTAATAGATGCATTTTTTTAAAACTTTGATCAGAAGTACAAATTTATTTTTATGAATCAAAATGTGAATTTAATAATTGTTCATTTGATCTGTTATAGTTGGCAAGATTAGCATTATTAGCTGATATTTTTGGAAGGCTAAATGATCGGAATTTAACATTACAAGGATAAACTGTAAATGTTTTTGCTGTTACAGACAAAACAAATTTTGCCTTAAAAATACTTCAGCCATTTAAAATGTCAAAGAATTGATAAAAATACATTAAGCTTCCAACCAACTTCAGAAAAGCTTCTTGGAGAAAATAATTTTACAGATGAGTTAACATCATATGTAAAAAGTCCTTATTTTCAATTGGGAAATAATTTTAAATTTATATTTCTCAAAAGATTATGAAAAGAAAATTGAATCAGGAATCCATTTTCTAATGTAGTTTAATACCTTTTATAAATTAGTTGAATATTATTTTTTTCTGACAAAAAATGCGACTAGTTGATATTTCATGTGGCAGAAATTAAGTGGCTAATTTTATGAACAACTCTTAGTGTACTTCTGTATTAAACTAGAGATTTCAAAGACATTTCAGAAAGAGTAATTAAATGCTTAATGTTATTTTGTTCAAAGTACTTATGCGAAGCAAAATTTATTTTATGCGAAAGATTTCTTTTGTGCTCACTTAAAAAAACAAATTTAGAATGGAACAAATTTAGAACTCGAAATGGAGCTATCTCTACTCTTAAAAGGAAGTAAAAAAGAACCAAAACTAAAGAAAGTAATTTCTGTCAAATAAGCACAAATACCACATTAAATCATTCTGTTTATCATATTGTTTACCAATATTTTTATTAATTATTTATTGTATTGTTAATCACACTATGTAATATTTATTATTTCTGTTCAATTTCTTTTATTGGAAACGAAATAAAAGTATATGACAATAAATTTATTAAGCGTATAGGCCTAACGTTCCATTTGTGGTGATGCTAAAATATTTGAATTTCAGTTTTGTTGGGACGCATCTATGAAAAGGTTAAGAACCCCTGGTTCCTTGACCAAGGGGATCAGCAACAATAACAAACACTGATTACTTTAATATTCATCTTCAACAAATTGTCACGTTGGAATGGGTTACTGATTAATGAATTTATGTATGATAATTACTGGCTGGTTATTTCCACCAAAAAGATTAATTAGAAATGTATGTCTCTATATTAATTAACGATCCTTCGAAGGATGTTATGCGACTGCAGCGTTTGAAAGAGGAAAGATTTTAGAATATATCGGAAATGGTGAGACATAATAAATCAGACATTAAGAAAAGAACTTGATTACCAGAATTAAATCGCTATCTGTTTCGGGCGAAAATATGAAGCTAATGTTAAAATTTTGGATAATATTTGTACTTCTATTCACTTATTAGTAGGTTCCGAATTTTGATAACATTTGCATTTTTTACATTTTGGTGGCTTTTCAAAACTTTCCAACATAGTTGAAAAGTGCTTATGACTTTGTTCATTCTGCCTGTCTGTCCGTTCGCACGATAACTGCCATAAAAATGACTTTATCGAAATAAAATTTTAGTATGTTGTTGAGACTGTCTGTGGGACATATGGAGATGTAAATAAATAATATCACTCAACTAATTTTGGAATAAACCCGGATTGAAAAGGTGAAATGCATTGAACCCTATGGAACCGAATTTTTCAAACATTTTTTAAGCAAAATTACAATTCACAAATTGCTTCTAAAGTTTTAGGAAATATTCAAATTATCCCATAAAATATATAAAAAAATTTCAGAAAAATATGTTTGATTGTTTTTTAAAATAAAAATTAAAATAATCATTACACCAATAATATATGAAGAGATCACATGACACACTTCAAAATTAAGTATGGCATGCATCTTTTTCCCACTGTAAAAATCGTGTTTACTAAATTACTTTTAAATTTATATTTAGTGTTGCATCCGTCCTAAAACCTCTTTATTTTTGTGTATTTTCTGTGCATCTATATTCTGCGCCAACGTTATTACATTATTTTTGAGTTTATATTATCATCAAACTTTGATTATTTCTACAACGAAGCCTAATTTTAATGGATTCAGAATGTAAACAATTGATTGTAAAATGAGTTGTATAAGAATTATTTAGCTCTGGAGTCTGGGATATAAGTGATAGGAATGAAATATTCATTCCTTTTATATAGAGAGCCAGACGATTTATATTTCAATGACGTCATTTGAATAAAATTAATTTATTTCCATGGAGTTTTAAGTTATCAAATATAATAAATTACTGTAGTACTGTGATAATTTAAAATATATCAGCTCTGAATGTATCGTATTTTAGAGATGTTTAAATAAAATTGCATTTTAGTTGGAAAGTGTTTCATAATCAAAGTCTCTTCTAGCAAATCAGTTCAAGACACTGTTTAGCGCTTTCCAGTTATAAGGAAAATAATCCCTATATTCCTTTTTAAAGGGACTATGGGCAGGGTAGTGAACAAAATAATTCAAATTTAGAGCTTTTTATCTTGCAAAATTGCATCTTCACCAAAAAATGAATAAATCTGCAATCTCCAATCATTGCTAGATGGCAAGTCATCGATATGATTTTTCTCATGTAACTTTTTTTTCTTGTTTCCTTTTCACGTCCATATCTCCTTCATTTTCTTTTTTTTTCGTTTTACTTTCCTTTCGTCACACTAGGTGGCATTACTCTTTTCGGTTCTGTCGTTTAGCTACTTTCTGCTTGTCCAGTATAGTTTAATAACATCCCTTTTTTTTTTAATTTTGCGCAAGTCATGCTTAAATGTACAAACGTAATTTTGACAATATGAAACAACAGAATTACTACAGACACAACTACAGAAGCTGCAGACACAATAAAAACCACAGAACTGAAACTACAGAAAATCCAGAATTACAGAACTAACTGAAACCAAAATTTATACAAACGTAATTTGTTACATGCGTGTAAAATTTTCATTGAGATTTATTTTAAATGTTTCCCGTGTCACACACAACGGAATAATATAAATAGCCGATTTTTTTATAATATGATTCAACCGACACAAACCAAATTTTGCATAAATGTAGGAAGGAGCTGCGTGAATGTGATAAAAACGTTGCGATTTTATTAAACTTTACCCGTGTCGCGATCGTCAGCTATCGATGATAAAATACGCATGTATGCATTTTCTATGTAATATGCATTGAACTGACTGACTGATTGGGTCACATTATGAGGTCTGTATAACTTTAGTTGTAATTTCTCTCAGTTTGATGTTTTGAATATTTGAGTTATTTTGCGTTAACAAACTTTTTTATTGATTCCGGTAAACGCGATCAATCATAGAACCGGCCAACCAAGTTTCTGCGACTCTATTGGTAAGGCCTTACTTGTTAAAATTTTATCTACTCTTAGGCCCTGAATCGTATCCTTAGCATTCAGATATCGCAACGTAACTCGCCTACCTCTAATGATCACCGATCAAGAAACCCTTGCTCCTCTCCCCACCTTATCTTCGTCATCCATTTTTAATCACGGCACTTTTTAAAAATGCTTAATTAGACTCTAATGGGTGTTGCATTAGATTTTTCTAATGCAGCGATGAAGCGCACTTGTTACTTCTCTAATCTCTAAAAATTATCTATCTCTATCATCACTTGATTTTCGTTGGAGATAAAAACTAGAAATTTTCCTAGCTCAAGGACTCCAATAAACTGCGTTCTAGACGGGGTCCAGGAAGATCATGTTGCGATTAGCTCCTGATTTCGTCATACCTTCAAACGGAGTACCAGGTTCTTTACACGCCTTTAGGAAAGCGTTCCGATAGAAGAAGTCCCTTGCGGACTTCTAAAGATTCCACGCGTATTTCGCTCCAGCTGGTACTTACTAGAAGGTCGTCCATCCTGACTTAGAAAATTTAGAAATTGATTATGACGAGATCATGGATCTTATATCTGCCTGATTAAATGACCGAGGACGATTTGATCCTGTGAAAAGCCAAAGCTGCCAGAGCTGAGCTGGCGATGAGAAAGATGGCCACGACGTCAGGAGAGCCTCTCTCTAGATGGTCCAATCCTGGCACTAGATGGAGCTTAAAGGCAGTATGCTTGCTGACCTGGTTCTCCCATAATTGATTCCTTGATAATAAACTGCATTCCTTGATCCTTTATGGTAAGTCTGGTGCTGGTAAATGAAAAAGAATGCAAAGCATATTTTTAATTGAACATCTTGAACATGGCCGTAATATCATATAGTCGTAAAACATTGCATTGTGCCGCATTAAAATCCCCCATTAAATCTTTAGTACGAGTTCCTGGAATACAATATAATAACATAATACCACACAATTAACTTTACTCATTTTAACTTTAAAATATACGTTTATTAAGCACCTTATAATCATAATTAGATTATAACAATTATCCTTATATATTTACGGAGGAGACTGGACATGTGACACCAAGCATGCAAAAATTCCTAAACTGACTATGGCATTTATATATGTTGTTACGCACATACCTTTCTGTATGGATCATTGGTTGTTGAACCACCTCATCATCACTGCACTGTATGAGAACATTCATGCATCCTTTTATGCACCTATGCCGATTTTAATGCATTTCAGCATCCTGACTATAACTGCACTCTCCCACTATATTCTCCAACTATTCTGTTCATCTCTTTAGAACTTTGTGCATGTCTATTCGACTCTAACTGTTATCTCAACTGTATTCTGCAACTGTATCCTACATCTCTGAATCTGTTCTGATCTGTCTTTGCACATATCTCTGCAGTAGCTATGTAGACACTTCTACCGGTTGCCACCTTTTTTTGCCTGAGGTCTGATACGCCCCTTTGTAATCCATTGGTTGACATCAGGGCGATGCGGTAACACATCCTTATTGTTTAACATTTTAATCAATCCCATGGTTTTTCCTTTAGCCTCCAGTAACTACTCCGGCTCGACCAAACCTGTACTTGCAGCCTCCTTATTTATGGCACTGCTGACTTCTAGGCTCAGGGCTGCAATCCATTGGCGTCTTCTAGTCTGGTGCCTTTGTCTGGCCTGCTGGATATCATAAATCCACATATAAACCAGTCTGCGTGAATCCTGGTCTCACAGTAAGGCAGGGTAAACAAAGTTTTCTGTTTTGCTGTAGAAAAGGGGAAATCAACAATTTACGGATCGATGTGTGACCGGAAAAAGGTTTAAAAGCGGCAAGTACGAGTTTGTGAGATGCTAAGGTGCGGAAAAATATCTCCTAAGAGCAGCCTAGTACTGTGAGAGGAAGTGGTGCTCTAACTATCGCACCAAAAGTCGGTAGTAATTGGACCTGGGTAAAATAAAGCTTTACATATTTTAAGTACATACGGCAGAGCACGAGTTAAGCTAGTATATACAAGGTAGGATCAAAAAGTTCGGAGACTCTGCTGATATCTCCAGCCCTGATTGGAGGAGAGGGGAACTATTTTACCGTGGCGTAGAGGCACATGTGACGCGAGATGTGAAAAGGAAGAAGCAAATGTTTTTCCAGACAATGCGTGTCAGTTCACTGACACGCATTGTCTGGAAAACTCTTCGGCTACCATTAGTTGACATCAGGGTAATATTTCTGTCGACGGTTTCCCCAAAGGCTGGCAGAATTTGATATTTGCACGTTGTTCTTCAAACGCCATTTCCATTTTCGACGAACTCGAACGACTACAACTTACTGATACACATTGTCTGGAAAAACTCTTCACTGCTGACCTGCTTCTTCCTTTTCACATCTCGCGTCACATGCGCCTCTATGCCACGGCAAAATAGTTCCCTCTCCTCCAATCAGGGGTGGAGATATCAGCACAGTCTCAGAACTTTTTGATTTTACATTGTATTACCAAGCACAGTAAGATTAAGTATATTCAATTTAAGTCGAACGGAGATTGTGCAATACTGTATATTTTCATTGTACATAATCTTTATTTAAACAGCTAGTAGCTGTCACTTGATTTAATAAATCAGTTTGGATTTCAAATCCAAAGTGATATTTCATTGGCCGTTAGAAGCATCATTGATGAGTTTTAGAAAGCATATTGACACTTTTAGTTTGAAGGCATAGGAAAATCCAAATACTTTACAATATATCAAAATTATCAAACACTTACTTCCATTACAGCTAGAATCTTGATTTCGGTGTTATTTGATCCTTCAACTCCATGAGATCCTTGAACTTCAACTTCAAACTAACTTCAAAATCTGAAATTTTGAAAATTCGATTTAGGGTTTACAGTGTGAAGAGATAAACAAAACACTCAACACCAAGTATCAAAATTATAGAGCACTTCCACTCACGACAAAATTTTAAATTGTATCTCATTCTATTCATCTTACCTTTTATAGGTCAACGGAAAACTCTAATATTTTGAACATTTTGAATATAAAAACTTAAAATGCATTACAATTATGTGCAAATTTCTATAGTATTCTAAATGATATTATTTTTCAAAACATTCTATTAAAATATATTCACTTAATTCTCCTAAAGAGAAGTAGCTTTGTTCTTGCTACACAAAATTATCTTCACAAGAAGATCTGAAACATAAAGCATCCTGATCCCCTTTGTAAACAAATTTACAAAAGTATAAAATTTGATTTATATACACCAAAATGAAAGCACTACGAAATATTATCAATGATATGCGAAAAGGAAAGTGCTGAAAGGGTTATTAGAAGATATATCCGTACCATTTTCATTCTGTTCCAACAATTAGCTAAACACCATGTATGAGTTTGAAAAATAAATTTGTTTGCTAAAATGAAACAGATGAAGTAGGAAATTCAAAATATGAATAATTCCCGTGATCTTTATTAATTCAAACTGTTATTGACACAATCCAGTCAAAAATGTAATGTATGAACACACTGGATTTAATTCCGTAGATAAGCGACATGATATATTTCTCCTCAAATAAATTGGTGGAAAATATATCACCTGCATAATGCTATTTTTATGGAAAGTTTGTTTGTATTAATATCTCAACAATCCCTGGTAATAGAAAAACTGGAAACATGGACTAATTTATTAGTAGGGCAATTCCAAAGCTACCCACAAAATTTCATAAAATGCAGTGCAGCAGTTGTCGCGTGAGAATGAGACAAACACACAAACAAATGCACACATACATACATACATACAGACAGACAGATTTTATTTGTATAGATTTTACCTCATACAAACGCCGTTCCAATCTTACAATTACTTTATTTTATTGATTTATGATTTCCACACAATCTCTGTGATTTGTCAAAAATATTTTTTTCTTCCAAATACGATAGTCAGAGAAAATTACTCAGAAATTAACCAATTAATATGCATGCAAATATTTATAATGAATCTTTTGCAATGGATAACTAGTATATTATCTTCGATAAATTAATGATTCACTAACACATTCCATCGTCGCTATTTTCAGAATGCGAATATTTAAGAATGCAAATATTACGTTACATATGTAGAAAAGAAAAAAGAAAATGATTATTAAAGGATGGATTGTGTTATCGATAGAAACCTTCTGCTAATCACAGCTTTTGAGTTGATTCTGCGGTTCGAGAAGTTAATTAATACGGCTTAACTGTGGTCCTTTTCATTCCAATCTAATGGGAGTAGTTTTGCCTAAATTAAAATTTGAACATCTTTGAAGTTAAAAATGTAGGAGAAAAAATAAACATTCTTTTAGACCATCCGACGGTCTAGTTGACGATACTGCACATTTTAAATATAAAGAGGTGAAAACTATCGAAAAATAAATATTCTTAATTTTGCATTTCCGCATATATGGTATAATGTGTAGGGAAAGTATTGTGACAGTGTCGAAAATTCGAATTAGAATTTTCGACGGAACACCACGTTTCAAGCATCTCCGAACTCAAATTGAAAGTTTTCGCGATATAATGCCTGTGTGTATATCTATGTTAGTGTGTGCGTGTGCGTGTGTGAACGTGATATTTTACGAACAAATGAAGAGTTGCAAAAATACACTATATGATCAAAATTATCCGGACATTTTGGATGTTAGAGTGTTTTTCAATTTTCTAAACAAATACTTGAGGAAGTGTTCTGTAACTTTTGCGATGTGAAGAACATGCTTGAACGCACTCTTTCCAGTAAAGTTTCGGTGACTTCTGCATTTAGGGGACCACCAAGATATTGAAAAGGGGGGAAAATATATTTGATCACCCTGTTTCATAAAAAGCGGGAAATGATTTTGAACATTCACAAAATAGTTAACTAGCTTTATTCAATGTGTATAAGCATTTTCGTAAAACAAACACGTATATTCATGAAGATATAAATGTTTCTTTAAAAAAAACAAATTTTGTTAAATGTTTTTTGCTTACAATATCCATAGGTTTCAATCACATTTCACGAAACTTACAGATCATTTGCCAACATCGAAGGAGAACATTATACTTCAATTGAAAATTAAAGCATTGAATCTGCGATGAGATGCAAGCATTTAAAGAAACTATGTTTTTACTGTGCAGGCTCGAAACATAGCAATAGTTTTCTTTCATGATTTTGTAGTGAATACTGTAGGGCAACGTCTATAAAAAATCCACTGGAATATCATGAAAATTCACAAAGATATCGACGATATAGTGATCAGTTTTTCTATGACGCTCTAAAAGTACCTGTATGATAAGGGGTTTCCAAAAATTGATATTTTACAAATTCATCGGACACCCCTGTTCTGAAAATGAAATAGTCCAATTTTATGCAAATAGTGGTCACCACGTACAGGGATGTCTGGAGACTTTTGATCATTATTTGCATAAAATTGGACTAGTTCCTTTTTAAGACAAGGATGTCCGATGAATTTATAAAATGTCAATTTGTGGAAAATCCCTTATCATCCAGGTACTTTCAGAGAGTTAGAGAAAACTGATAACTATATTGTCGATATCTGTGTGAATTTTCACGATATTCCAGTGGATTTTTATCGAAGTTGCCCTACAGTATTCACTACAAAATCATGAAAGAAAACTATTGCTATGTTTCACGCCTGCGCAGTAAAAACATAGTTTCTTCAAATGCTTATATCTCATCGTATATATTCAATGCTTTAATTTTCAATTAAAGTATAATGTTTTTCTTAGACGTTAACAAATATTTTGTAAGTTTCGTGAAATTTGATTGAAACCTATGGATATTGTAAGCAAAAAACTTGTAACAAAATTTGTTTTTTTTTAAATAAAAAAGTAAGATCAATCATGCTTAAAGCATTTGTCGCGAACGTTTTGGTATACTCGACAGAGAAGACAAAGTTTTGAAATCAAACACATTTATTAAACATGAAATAACAAGGCAGTTGATCGAAAACAGTGGAGTACAAGCCTTTCTCGCAATAACTCCGAGTTACACTCGGTAGGGTGACCATTAAGAACACCCCTGGAGGAAGAGGAACCAAGAGAATACACATATTTTCTGATACATAAAATAAACACAATATTCCTCATATTATACTTGACATTTATATATCACATTTGTATACTTTGAACATATACGACATTTTCATATAACATCATCAATGACTCGATACTCACGAGGATTTTACAATTAACACTCTATTCGTTAGGTGGAAGACTAAATATATATAAAACTTTACCTCGTCTCTTTTAAATATAACATTTACAATTCTGTACCATGGGAAAGGATATCAGGATGGACTCTCGGCATAAACTCATCGAGATTCTTGCGCAGAACAAAATCCATAATGGTCGGGAAACTTGACTACACAACATCATGCTGGCGGAATTCGACATCTTGGTTGGTTACGGAGATTGGTTGATTCGTACCTTAGGACACAAGGAGGAGTCAGGCAAATACAAATCGCTGTAAAATGAGCTTTCCCTCTAGCCCTATTAGCGATTCAAGCCGACCAGTGAAAGAACCATTTTCTCTTTTCACAAGACTCATTATTCCATTACTACCAGGCTGATTCATTTAAAAACACGAGTGACTCATCTCTGAACCGAGCCAAACGACTCTACGCACAACTTGTCGAACTATGTTACATATTTTAATCACATCCTTCCACTTTCAAAATTAATCCACCTTTTCTTAAAATTCGCGATCATACGCGAATCAAACACACACGTCTACATTTCTCCACGACTCCTTCCACACTGCTTCCAAAATCCTTTTTCAAACGCGCGCGTGCGCAAAACCTGCAAGTTCCCAACTAGCGACTGAGAAGCGAAAATACAAAACTATTACTATTTTTCTGGAACATAAACACTTTTGCGATTTTAGAGTTCACTTCCCTTAAAAGTCAATGTAATTGAAAACATGTAGAAAAGACATTTACATTTCGAAATTGACACTTTCAATCACACAGAAACAAAACAATACTTTAATATACAATTTTAACACAGAGGTGTGAAAGCCTTATCACACATTGATTATGAAACACTTTCCAACTTCAATGCAATTTTATTTAAAAAAAGTCGAAAATGCAATACATTCCTCGGTAATATTTTAAAACTTATCACAATACTACATTGATTTATTATATTTGAAAACTTAAACCTTCATTGAAAAAAATGAACTTCACACAAATGACGGCATTGAAATACAAATTGCCTGGTTTATATATCTCTAAAATGCAATACATTCCACGGTAATATTTTAAAAACTATCATAATACTACGATAATTTATTATATTTGAAAACATCATCGAAAACAACTGAAATTAATTCAAATGACGTCATAGAAAAAATAACACGCCTGGATCTCTCTATAAAAACAGGATTTCATTCATAACTTTCTCCCATTCATTTCATTCATCACAATACTATAATAATTTATTTCATTTAAACATTTTATTTAAGACCTTGGAGTTACAAATAATTAAACTCTATGCTTAAAACTTCATCGAAAAAAATCGTCCTTCTCTTTATAATATCAATTAATATTTCATTCATATCAGCCATGCAGACTCCATGGACTAAATTAATTTGTGTTAAAAAAATACAGGAATTCTAATACAACTCATTCTACATACATATTTTGCTGTTTACATTTTACAAAGGTGAAAAATAGGCTTAGTTGTAGAAATAATCAAATTTAGATGAGCATTTAAACTCAAATATATTGTCATTGCGTTGTTTCAGTATGTAGATGCACAGAATTTAAGCAAAAATAAAGTAGTTTTAGGACGGATACAACACTCATTATGAATTAAAAAGTACTTAAAAAAATCACGATTTCGAAACAAGATGGATGCCATATATCATTTTGAAGTGGGTCATGTGATCGTTTCATATCATGGTCACGTGATCGTTTCATATAAGAGGTGTAATTATTATTTTAATTTTTATTTAAAAAACTACTGAATATATGTCGCTGAATTTTTTTTTATATATTTTATGGAACAATTTGAAAATTATCTAAAATTTTCGAAGCAATTTGTGAATTTTAAATCCGCTTAAAAAATGTTTTAAAAATTAGGTCCAATAAGGCTCAATGTATTTCATTTTTTCAACCCGGGTTCAATCCAAAACTAATTGGGTGATATTATTCATTTATATTCTCATAGGTCCTACAGACCGTCTGAACAACATACTAAAATTTCATTTTGATTAAGTCATTTTTACGGCAGTTATCGTGCTAACGGACAGACAGACAGACAGAATGAACAAAGTCATAAACACTTTTCAACTTTGTTGTAAAGTGTTGAAAACGGTTATATCTTCATGAATATACGTTTTTGTTTTAGGAAAATGCTTATATACATTGAACAAAGCTAGTTAACTATTTTGTGATAGTTACAAATCATTTCCAGATTTTTATGATACAGAATGATCAAATATATATTTTCCCTTTTTAACACTTTACAACAAAGTTGAAAAGTATTTATGACTTTGTTCATTCATTCATTCATTCATTCATTCATTCATACATACATTCATTCATTCTGTCTGTCTGTCTGTCTGTCCGTTAGCACGATAACTGCCATAAAAATGACTTAATCTAAATGAAATTTTAGTATGTTGTTCAGACGGTCTGTAGGACCTATGGGAATATAAATGAATAATATCACCCAATTAGTTTTGGATTGAACCCGGGTTGAAAAACTGAAATACATTGAGCCCTATGGGACCTAATTTTTCAAACAATTTTTAAGCGGATTTAAAATTCACAAATTGCTTCGAAAGTTTTAGGTAATAGTCAAATTGTTCCATAAAATATATAAAAAAAAATTCAGCTAAATATATTCAGTAGTTTTTTAAATAAAAATTAAAATAATAATTACACATCTTATATGAAACGATCACGTGACCATGATATGAAACGATCACATGACCCACTTCAAAATGATATATGGCATCCATCTTGTTTCAAATTCGTGATTTTTTAAAGTTCTTTTTAATTCATATTGAGTGTTGTATCCATCCTCAAAATTACTTTATTTCTACTTAAATTCTGTGCATCTACATACTAAAACAACACAATGACAATATATTTGAGTTTAAATTCTCATTCAAATTTGATTATTTCTACAACTAAGCCTATTTTTCACCTATGTAAAATGTAAACAGCAAAATATGTAGAATGAGTTGTATTAGAATTGCTGTATTTCTTTAACACAAAATAATTCAGTCCATGGAGTCTGCATGGCTCATATGAATGAAATATTAATTGATTTTATAAACAGAAGGACAATTTTTTTCGATGAAGTTTTAAGCATAAAGTTTATGAATTGTAGCTCCATGGTCTTAATTTTTAAATAAAATAAATTATTATAGTATTGTGATGAATGAAACGGAGAAAGTTATGAATGAAATCCTGCTTTTATAGAGAGATTCAGACGTGTTATTTTTTCTATGACGTCATTTGAATGAATTTCAGTTGTTTTCGATGAAGTTTTCAAATATAATAAATTATCGTAGTATTATGATAGATTTAAATATATTACCGTGGAATGTATTGCATTTTAGAGATATTTAAACCACGCAATTTATATTTCAATGCCGCCATTTGAATGAAGTTCATTTTTTTTAATGAAGGTTTAAGTTTTCAAATATAATAAATCAATGTAGTATTGTGATAAGTTTTAAAATATTACCGAGGAATGTATTGCATTTTCGACTTTTTTAAATAAAATTGCATTGAAGTTGGAAAGTGTTTCATCATCAATGCTTTAAGCATGATTGATATTTCTTGTTTAATATACTGGTGGTTCCCTACATGCACAAGTTGCCGAAACTTTACTGGAAAGTGTGCGTTCAAACATGTTCTTTACATCACCAAAGTTACAGAACATTTCGCCAAGTATTTGTTTAGACGTTCGAAAAAAATTCTAACATCCAGAGTGTTCAGATGCTCTTGATCATATAGTGTAATTAGGTACGATAATTACAATCAGCTGATACTAGAACACTATCGATTTTAAACATGATCGAGAGTTTGGAAGATTTTCAAATTTTCGAAAATTTTTGGAAAATAATCATTGAAAAATCCAAATTTTTAATAGTAATAAATAATTATTCCATACCTGATTTTTCGTTACAAAACGAATGACACTAACTTTAGACTAGCCATTTTTGACATATTGAACGTTTCAAAGAAACGTATCAAAAGATTACGTAAAATTAGACAAAATAGTAAATATCCAATTGCTTCACTTTCCATGTGCACTAATATGCGACAAATGTGTTAGCATTATTTCAGTGGATTTAGTTTGTCACATTTATGACATAAACACTTGTATTTTAGCGCTCAATAATTCGTTAAAATTAATTTATTACACGGGATATTAATTATCCATTGCATTTTGATGAGGACTTAGAACGCGTGTATGAATAAATCATTCTATTTGGGATTATTAAGGTACCAAATTTTAATTTCAATTCAATGCCAAAGGCTGTGCTGTGAATCTCTTATATGACCGTATAATTTTTGTCCACTTACTGAATTTTGTACACTGTGTATATTGTATTATTTCACTGTAAGAGAATTAAAGTCATTGCATTACGTCGGAAAAGTCATGTGCTATCCAAATAAAATGTTTGTTTAATGATTCTTTATTGCTATCTTCAAACAATAGATGATTTACTTTAGAATTTATCGCCAGCCTCCCTCAAAATATTAGAAACTTTATTTCCACCGACATGAAGTGCGGTATTTGAAATGAATTGTGACATCGGGTTGAAATTTGACATAATTTCTTCAGATTCGCAATAAAAAGGCGATTTATTTTCAGCAGTAGCAGATTGCAAGAATACTGTGGTACAGTTGGAGCACATAATGAAAATTTGTTAATTAGTAAAAAGTTATTCATTGTTAATTAGTAAAGTTATGCATGAGTTTTTATAATATCAATTACTTTCCAACTTATAATCTACTAACCAATTTTTCGGCTCATTAGAAGAATTTGGCTCATTAGAGTAATCAACTGAATGCAAAATAAAAACGCCATTTAATACAACGTACAGCGTTTAGTAAAGGTATTAACCAGTTTCAAATACAAACAAAACAAGAACGGTCAATCATGCATAAATCATTAATTGTGAAACACTTTCCAACTGAAATGCAATTTTTATTTAAGCATCTCTAAACTGCGATACATTCAGCGGTGATATTTTTTTAATTATCACAGAACTATAATAAGCTATTTTACTTGAAAACTTCAAACGTCATCGAAATAAATGAACTTTATTCAAATGACGACATCGAAATGTAAATCATCTGGCTCTCTATATAAAAGCAGTAAATATTTCTTGCCTCCTCTTTTATTCCAGAATTAAATAATTTTAAATGAAAAAAATCACTAATTCCTGTAAAACTCATCTTACAATCACTTGCTTGCATTCATCATCCATTAAAATTGGGGTTCGTTGTAGAAGTAATCAAAATTTGATCATCATTTAAACTCAAAAATATTGTAATTGCGTTAGCGCAGAATGTAAATGCACAGAAAATACTCAAAAATAAAGCGATTTTAGGATGGATTCAACACTAAATATAAATTTTAAAAAACTTTAAAAATCACGATTTTTTCTCTGGGGAAAACAGATGGATGCCATATTTTATTTTGAATTGGGGTCACGTGATCTCTTTATACATATTATATGCGTGTCATTATTATTTTAATTTTCATTGAAAAAACTACCGAACATATTTAGCTGCAATTTTTTTTTTGTATATTTTAAGGGATAATTTGAATATTTCCTACTATTTTCGAAACAATTTGTGAATTTTAACGTTGCCTAAAAAATGTTTGAAACATTAGGTCCCATCGGGTTCATTGTGTTTCATTTTTTCAACCCGGATTCAATCCAAAACTAATTGATTGGTATTATTCTTTTACATTCCCATAGGTCCCACAGACGTTCTCAACAACACACTAAAATTTCATTTTGATAAAGACATTTTTACGACAGTTATCGTGCGAATGGACAGACAGACAGAATGAATGAACAAAGTCATAAACACTTTTTAACTATGTTGGAAAGTGTTAAAATATCCTTCTTCGTCCGGATAAATAAGACAGAGAGCACCAGTCTCATAAAGGTTTCCCGCTCGACACGGCCGACCGGAGAATTCTAACTTTCTCCAATTTTTACAACCCAGGTTCGAAACTCCTCTCGTCTGCAAGTAAAACTCACAGATGACCTGCCGCAAATACAAAGCGTAATAATAATAAACCCTTACCTTGAGTGGATGATTCTTCAGCTAAAGCATGAGGATATAGAAAACACAGAATATTGCAAATAATCACTAATATCCAAACCCAATGAACACACAGTTCTTAACTTTAATCCAATCTTTATTAAATATGTAATTAATAAGTTATATTATGGAGTTACACCTATTCTTTAATTATATCTACGCACTGGACACCGGCAGGATATTATAACACAATTTGCCACCAAATGATAAATATAATACCAAGAATTTAATACGTTACGTGGCACACATATTTCATATAGAACCATAATTACATAAAATAAGGTATGGTCTAAAGTATAGGCAGACACGGGCAGAGCACTCGGAGAGAATTATATTCACTATTAATAATATTATTTAGAATTGCTGATTCTAGGAGTTAACACAAGGATCAGTAAATATGAAAATTCTCCGCTCTTGGAGATATCTGTTAGAACTTAAGGAATTTCGGAGAAAGTCTAATGGATCCGTCAATGCATGTAAAGGAGCTTACCTTCGAACACAGGATAGCGTGAATAAGAGAGAATTACGTCATCGATTGCCCACAGTACAGGTCATCTCAGTTCTCGGTCCGGCAGGAACGAAAAGGCATTGCAGAAGATCTAAGTCGACGTATCAGATGAATTCTCGGACAAATGTTCAGGCATGAGAGTTGACGGCAATGCTACCTCGGACCCCTTCTTCTCCGTGGCGGTGGCGACATTCCCAACTCGGGAACCCCGGATTCCGCAGTGAGAGTCGGATCCCGGAGCTCTGGGCGAGCATCGTAATGACGAGTAAATTGAACTACCACATCTCCGTGTAGTATTCAGGATGGGAATGCGCGCCGAACTTTTGCGTTCCAAGCTTATATAACCTTCCGAGACTCATAGGACTCGGAACCAAACAAGAAAACATACATGCCTAGAAATAAGTTCTCACCATCTGCCGCAGGCTTGCCCCGACACCCAGTCTAGACTTTCAGTACGTTGGACCGCTTGCGTATACATAGAACAATCGAAACCTTTACATTACTTCCGATTTCAACTGCCGAAGAACATGTACACATGAAATCTTACTATGCTTTTCATCACCCGAATGCAGACCTTGAACTTATAACGGAAAATAATTCTCTCTCTCACGGTGCGGGTTAAAAGAATTAAAATGGCTGAATATTCCTTTGAAACTGATAGATAAATGTAGAATATAAATTGCATATATATAAGACGAGAGGGATATAATAACAGGGTTGAATATATTAAAGGATGCATAAAAATATAGATATAAAAATATAATATTGATTTTCATGATTTTGACATATTTTTACACAGGTGTCGAGAGATTAAGAAATCTCGTCACAGCACCAGTAACAGCAAACCTAAGAATCCGTCTGTTGCTTTGCACTGATGCTCTGTCTCATTCTAAAAAAGAAGGCGCTTTTCTGGGTTTTAAACCAGTTGATACCTTTTATTTAACTTTGAATGTTTTCAACAAATAAAAACACTTTGTGCACATGATAAAGGAAAACTTGGACAACTGAATTAAACATAAAGTAATATTGTTTTGAGTTCTTGTTTCATCCCCTTATTCAGTTCTATATATACCAATAAATCCGTATTCAAAAAGGCAAAATGTCTTCGAGTTGGTGATATTTTGCCAAATTTGAAGATAAGCTCGCCAAATGTGTCACCGAGCCCATGCATCCCAGACCTCATTATAATGATTATTGTATATTATACATGGTGCTCTTCTGCACAAAGAATTTAAAATTGGAAAATGGCTGCCGAAACATTTATTTATTTATTCATATTTATTTACTCGCTGTCAGCATGGTGCAGACTCAAAGGGTTTTTCATCGGAAAAAGCCTCGTTAATATGAAAGATTGGGTTTGCTTTTCTAAGATGGTACATTAAAATAAATGTACATAATTATAATATTAAACGTATGCTAGTTATAAAATAATACCAAAAGCACTTTAAAAACATAATATAAATGTTAAACTAAGTACGTATATGCTCTTTAGGACATAAAAATGTTATAGAATCACAGTAGATAAAAAATGTACTTATACTGAAATCCTGTACTTAGAACAAGAAGCATAAATTTATAACTAAATTCGATGATGGATAACACTTGATACATTAACAAGAAAGATCCATCCTGAATAAAGCATTGATTACGAAACACTTTCCAACTGCAAACTTTTTTAAACATCTCTAAAATGCGGTACATTCAGCGGCGATATTTTTTAAATTATCATACAAAACTACAGTTATCTATTTTACTTGAAAACTTCAACTTCATCGAAGAAAATTAACTTTATTCATAGGACGTCATCGAAATATAAATCGTCTAGCTCTCTATGTAAAATCAGAGAATATTTCATTCATATAATATTATTTTACAGACTCTTATAATTAAAGTTAAATAATTTAGTGTGAAAAAATTCAGCAATTCTTAAATAAATCATCTTACAACCAATTATTTACATTCCGCATCCAATCAAATTAGATTTCGTTGTAGAAATAATCAAAGTTGGATGATCATTTAAACTCAAAATATTGTAGTTGCGTTGGCGCAGAATATAGATGCACAGAAAATACGCAAAAGTAAAGCGATTTCAGGGCGGTTACAACACGAAATATAAATTTAAAAGAACTCAAAAATTACGATTATTACTCTGGGAAAAAAGATGGATGCTATATTTTATTTTGAAATGGGTCACGTGATCTCTTCATATTATATGAGTGTCATTATTATTTTAATTTTTATTTAAAAAACTACCTAACATATTTTGCTGAAATTATTTTTATATATTTTATGGAATAATTTGAATATTTCCTAAAAATTTCGAAGCAATTTGTAAATTTCAACTGCGCTTTAAAAATGTTTGAAACATTAGGTCCGATACAATTCAATGTACTTCTTTTTATCAACCCGGATTCAATCCAAAACAAATTGGGTGATATTATTCTTTTACATTCCCTAATATTCCACAGACTTTCTGAACGATAGGCTAAAATTTCATTTTGATAAAGTCATTTTTACGGAAGGTATCGTGCAAACGGACGGACAGATAGACAGACAGAATGAACAAAGTTGTATACACTTTTCAACTATGTTGTATAGTGTTAAAAATCCCTTTTTAGTTTGCGGCACATTGAGGAAAACAAAGCAAACTGAGTGCAAGAAGTGATATACAGCAGTACGCACTTGCACTATTATATGTTTACATATACACATACACTGATATTGTTTCTAAATTCTTCAAGTAATACACTCACGGACAATGAAAGTTGCGCACCAAGAAGAAAACATGGTACAACCGCGAAATGATGTAAATAGCTAGAAGGCGGGCTAGTATGCAAATGATCCCACTCTGGTGTGATTGCGCATGACAGTACACCCGTGAGTGGTGCTGCAAGCATGAGTCGACCTTATAAATCGGCGTGTATTCGAAGCCCCAGCAATGCGAGAAGCTTCGGCCGACGCAAGCACGAGTACGGAGTGAAAACAATGGTGGATAGATGCCAGAACCGTCAGTATATGGACGTTTCTGGCATCTACCCACCATTATTTTCACTCCGTACTCATGATTACGTCGATCGAAGTTTCTCGCATTGATGGACCGTCGACTACACGACGATTTATAAGATCGCTGGCGCGCCACTCACTGGTGTACGGTCATGCGCGATCACACCAGACTGGGATCATTTGCATTCCAGCACGTCCTCTAGCTACTTATATCATTTCGTGGTTGTACTATGTGTGTACCTCTGTGCGTGGTTGTACATGGTTGTACGTGGTTGTACTTCTTGGTGCGCAAATTTCATTGTCCGTGAGTCTACATAAAGTATAGTAACTACTAAATGCATATTGAATGCTTAGAAAACATACACTTAAACATTCGGATCATTAAGAGAGGGAGAAGGCATTTTTTATTAGGAAATTGGCCCACACTGTCATATTACGGAAGAATGGATGCAAGTTGCGGAGGATTTTCTAAAGTTAAAAAGTAATCTTTCTGTATCGTTATAGTATAATATATAAATGTTTATATTGATAAATTTGTGCATAATTACATACAACAGCATAAAAATCAATATGTGTTAATAATGCCTTATTGTTATGTTTACAAAAGAAAATCCCGTCCACTGACCGTGAGTGGCGATAACTACTCGTATGAAGCGGAGAATCGAAGCGAGGCAACATATGAATGAAATGGATTTGACATAATCTCGCAAATAATCGATTTTTTGAATTGAACTTTAAATACATACTTAACACTTTTCCCAAATCGATTTTAATAAACAGAATGGTATACATATTTAGTGAATGAGGTTGGATAGATGGCATTTACAGCTCGGTAATTTTAAAATCTAACGATGTGCTAATGCCCCTACTTATAGTTACAATGAGTCGTTTCCTAATGATCTAGACTGTTATTGTGCAGTATTTAAAAGACTGTTGCACCATAGGGTCCTAATAGCGATTACTAATCATGTTTCCTTTCGTGAGTTCAAATAAATGTGGTAAATATCAATGAATATTTACTTTGCAAAAGGTGTGTTTTCAAGCCTGAAAACGTAGAAATGTACTTAATTTTCCATTGCCACTTTAAATAACTGTTTAACTAAAGCGGTTAATTGTTCACTGTTTAGTAATTGTTTAACTAAAGTGGTTATATAAGTAGTTCGTCTGAAATACTTTATTTCCCCTTCATTATGGTTAACGAGATTTTCAACCTCAAACACTTAACACTTATTTATTTTTTTCAAAAATAAATTCAAAATTTTGAATATAAGATTTAATATACAGCATTTCCTTTGTCCTTATATTTATGTATTTTTGGCAGGTTTGTCAACGAATGTGTGTGTAACAGTCAAATATAAGATATTTTTCAACACGTATTTTTTAACATCCATTACTTAGTGAACGAATGATTTTACATCATCCATTTTGAGTTTTTGATGCTTTAATCCTTTTAGTAAATTTAAACATATATTTGGCCTTTATTGGTGCCTATTTTCCTGCGTATTTTAAGATTTTAGAGCCTCCCTTGTTTCTAGTAATGAACTAAAATTGTCAACTTTATTATCTTAATTTATCAATTTTATTTTATAAAAATAACTTTCTTATTAAAAATAAAAGTCATTTTTAAAAGATCGTTTCGTTTCCGAATGAATTAACTGCATAAGTTACTTCTCCGCAGATTTTTCGTTTACATTTTTGTGTCACATTTCAATCCCGAGATAATATAATTTGTAAATATTTAACGTTCATAACTTAAAAAATCTGATGTGGGCAACACATTACTTTCCTTATATAATGCAATATATTTACTACTTTTAAAGTAAAAAAAATAGGTTTTTCTTATAGTAGATACTTATATTCTTTCCAAAATATTGAATTTTCGACGATTAGTCGTCATTTTCATTCATTTAGCGTCATTTTTATCTATTTGGCGAGATTTTCGTTAATTTGGCAACATTTTTATAAAAAGTCGCCAAGTTGGCGACATGCCGCCAAATTCGTCGCCAAAATCTCGCCAAGCGTTATGGACGGAGAAATAAGTTATTGTTATATCAGATAAATGACTATTGGAGTTCAAATACAAAAGTATTACTCAAAGTATCTTTTCTCATGAATGGAACGAGCTAGATCCACGAGAATGATTTCACCCACTTTATCGCATGGTATTACACATGAAAAGTGAACATGTTTCTCAATAGGAAAAATTTTTGTTGTATTTTATATGACTTTTTGATATTTTTTTTTAAATCTACAGTATCTCGAGAACAGTTCATGTTAGCGTTCTAAAATTTATGTCAATCGTTTTCTAATGAAAAATTACATAAGAAATGTTTATTTGCGTAACTTTACTTGCGGTTTTGATTTTTTGACGATTTTTCCAAAATTTCATTCGAAAATTTAGGGGGGTTCTGAACATTCGATTTCGTATAAAAACAATAGGCTTCCAGTGTTTATGGATTGTGATTTTTGTACCAAATTTCGTTCGAATAGGTCCAGTCGTTCGTCAGTTATCGTCTCCACAGGCTCACTGACACACACACACACACACACACACACAGACATCACTTCAAAAATATTCGAGTCGTGATCAGGGATGCTTGAAACGTGCTCTCCCGTCGAAAACTCGAATTCGAATTTTCGACCCCGTCACAATACTTTCCTTATACATTATGTATATAAGGAAAGTAATAAAAATTTAGAGTCGTCAAGGAAATAAACATTTAAATCATGGTGGTGGTCGTTACAAAAAGCATGGATCCCTAACAAAGCCCTGTGATAGGAATTGACAATTATAGTTTAGGCTTAAACTGTTTAACTATTAAAACTGTAATTTTTAATATTAATCCTTTTGGTTACGGGTGGGACAGCGTCCATACCAAACGAAGAACATCTAAATTGGACAGGTATTTGATCTCTTTTCTTCATATGTCCCATATTGAATTTAATTTCACAAGTTTTATCTTACTAAACAGCAGATGAAATGGATACTTCTTTGGAATTGTATCCAATTTTGCAGTTTTAGTTCTTTATTTTGCAGTTTTGAAATGTTTGTTAACTTTATTTGACCTTATGCATTTTAAGAACCTAGCCAACAAAACACCATCCTAAAAATTGCAATATCACAAAAACGGTTTTGTGGTGAATAAATAAAAATATTTAATTAATGGGCTTAATTATAAGATTAGAATTTGCCGCTAATGGTACATTTCTGTACATTTCCGAAGTGATAACCCATCATGTTTAATTTATTATGTTGCTCGGTGTTTCTTCCGAAAAGCAGCTTGATTAATAATATAAAATCAATTTCACTTAACCACTAAACAGACATTAAATTGCTAAAAAAATGTTTTTAATTATTATTAACTCTATCATTAAATATTATTTACCAACTTTATCAATTATTAACATAATAGTTACTAGAGCTGTTTTCGTGTTATTATACAGTACGAATACTATTCATTTAGTACACTGGCTACTGAAACTTCAAAATCTTTCCTCAAAATGTTTATGTAAATGATTACCTGATTCATCCCTGATGCTCCTTGGCCGTGGACTCTTTGTCCAGTCATCTGACATTCTCATACACATTTCTGCTAGGAGCACACATCGACTTATTAAAGTCAAAGTAATTATAATGTACTTCGTAAGAAAGTAAAATGTCATTTTATTCGTAAGAAAGTTAAAAATGTAATCTTATCCGCAAGTATGTCATCTCAAAACTCTAAAAAGTCATTTCAGGTCAACAGTAAGTCTAGTATCTATATTTTTCACAAAATCTGTGTACTCTGTGTTTTCCCCTTCTGCTCATTGGCTTTGGCGATTTCTTCTGCCATTGGTTCCAGTTCTGTGAATGGAGTTTATAGTAAACTCCATTGGACATCTCCTCTTGCCTTGGAGTCTTGTTTACGTCATAAAGTGCAAGTGTTACGAAGTCATAATTTTGTAGCTTGCGCAGTAAATTACTGTCCGCCCCATCATAAAAGCCGGCGTCTCAAAACTGGTAATAAAATTGCTGTCTGGGATTTGGTGCCAGAGTGTTGCTTTTCACATCTGTACACAAAAATATGTTTTCTATTCGCAAAGCATATTGTAATGGTTATATTCGAACTGTATCACAGGTTTATCCTAGTGCGAATGAGGTTGGTCTTATTTGTTTTTTTTCATTTAAGAGTACATATAAAACACTAATTTTATAGATACATTTAATCTTATTTAGTTTTCTATTTCAGATTTTGACAATTTTTTGCGAACCATTTCGAAAAAAAAAGAGTCGGTTCTATTTTTTCTAGTTGTACTGAAATTTAAAAAGCATCAGGGTAACCAAGACGTCAAGTATCAAATTTTATAGAATTTTGCAGAAAAATTTTTGAGCTGGAATGATTACATACATTGCACAGACGCACTCATTGCCATCAGGTTAAAATGTTGGATTTGGGGTTTAGAGTACTCAAAACGTGTAAATTCGTAGAAAACTCAAGTTTCCATTTTCAATACGATTCCCAATACTCTCCCTATACATTATTATGTGTAGTAAGGAAAATAAAAATTTTTAAATTTACAAAAGTTCGAAATGTTACTTTTTCAAGTTTAAACGAGAAAGATCAATCATGCATAAAGCATTGATTATGAAACACTTTCCAACTTCAATGCAATTTTATTTAAACATCTCTAAAACGCGATATATTCCTCGGTAATATTTTTAAAATTATTGCAATACTACATTAATTTATTATATTTGAAAACTTAATCGAAAAAAATGAACTTCATTCAAGTGACGGCATTGAAATATAAATTGCCTGGTTTAAATATCTCTAAAATGCGATACATTCCTCGATAATATTTTTAAAATTATCATAATACTACAATAATTTATTATATTTTAAAATTTCATCGAAATCAAATGAACTTTATTCAAATGACGTCATCGAAATATATATCGTCTGGCTCTATCTATGTAAGCGGCATTTCATTCATGAACGTTTTACCATTCCTTTCATTCATCACAATACTATAATAATTTATTTTATTTAAAAACTTAAAACCATGGAGGTACAAATAATTTAACTCTATGCTTAAAACTTCATCAAAAAAATCGTCTTCTTCTCTGTGTAAAATTAATGAGTGTCTCATTCATATCAGGTATATTGCAGACTCCATCAGCTAAATAATTTTGCGTTAAAGAAATGCAGCAATTCTTATACAACTCATTCTATATCTTTTGGTGTTTACATTCTCCATAAATGAAAATTAGGCTTCGCTGTAGAAATAATCAAATTTTGATGATCATGAAAACTAAAATATATTGTAATTGCGTTGTTTCAGTATGTAGATGCACAAAATTTAAGCAAAAATGAAGCGGTTTTAGGACGGATACAACACTCAATATGAATTAAAAAGAACTTTAAAAATCACGGTTTTGATATAAGATGGATGCTATATTTTATTTTGAGGTGGGTCACTCTTCATATAATCGTCACGTGATCTCTTCATACAAAGTGTGTAATTACTATTTTAATTTTTATTTTAAAAACTACTGAATATATTTTGCTCAATTTTTTTTATTTGTTTTATGGGATAATTGGAATATTTTCTAAAAGATTCGAAGCAATTTGTGAATTTTAAATTCACTGAAAAATTGGTTGAAAAATTAGGTCCCATAGGTTTCAATGTATTTCATTTCTTCAACCCGGGCCCTATCCAAAACTAATTGGGTGATATTGTTTATTGATATTCCCATAGGTCCCACAGATCGTCTGAACAACATACTAAAATTCTATTTTGATAAAGTAATTTTTACGGCAGTTATCGTGCTCAAAGACAGACAGAACGAACAAAGTCACTATAGCACTTTTCAACTATGTTGCAAAGTGTTAAAACAGAGGTTTAAAATATTGAAATTATTTTTGTATAATCATAATGTGGACCCTATTTTCAACAAAACAAGAATAATTATTTACATTTTTACTTCTCCTGCAATGCATGGTAATGTATAGGAAAAGTATTGAAATTATACTGAAAATCGCAACTCTAGTTTTCGATGGATCTACACATTTTGGGACCTCTAGATCACGAATAAACTATTCTTAGCTTGACGTCTATGTATGTGTCTGTATGTCTGTCTGTGTGTGCAATGTATGAGTATTTATCCACTCTAACTGAAAGACTAATTAACGGAATTTCATGAAATTTGGTAGATAAGTCCCTTGTGGGTGACCCGGTACTGATTAGATTTTGGTACGTTTCGGGATTAAACAACCTGCCTTTTTTGCGAAATGGCCGGCAAAAATAACCGTATCCACTCTAGCTAGACCACAGTTCACAAAATTTGTTAGAAAAGTCACGTGTGGGTTACTATGGTGATGGTTAGATTTTGGTACGATTTGAAAAGAAGAATATGCTTTTTTCTGCGAAATGGCCTACAAATCTAAAACATCCAATCTAAAATAAAATGCTAAATATGCTCAAATATATAAATTAATATACATTAAACTATGTTATACATAATTTTCTACAATGAAAAGAGTAAGACGAACTCCATTACTGTAGGGCTAGCCGTTCCGAGTTATTTCAGTTTTTTCACATTTTCGCTACGTGTCCTTCCGAGAGGTTGGTGGTAGGGGCAGGAGGGTACGGTTCCTGTGGATGCCTCCTCCACTGGGTTCCGGTCTAAATTAGGTGGCACTTCCTGGCCGTCCAATCTGTTACCTTACACCTTTCTGGTAGGTCGGACGGTCTGGGTCTCAACAGCAACAACATTTTCGCTACGCCACCGTTGAAAACAAGTCCAGTTACCAAATGAAAACGGAAATTGAAGTAAAAGTGCAAATTCAGTGTCATTTAAAATAATCATGGATGTTATTTTGTGCCATTAAACCCATTTTAATGAATTACTAAATAAATAAAGATAACTTTAAAATGTATCTGCAGGGAAAGTCATGTGTTGCCCACATCAGATTTTTATCTTTTAGATTCGGAGGTATAAGTGTCCCATGTATTTGCATTTTTCGAGACGCTCCAATGACGTGTTATAGTGACGTGCAAAGACATGTTATTCGCATCAATATATAATTCTTTAAACATTTATAACTAGACAATTTCTAAAAACGCCTACTTCGATATACTGAAAAAAACCTAATAAAAGTTAGAAATGTTTTAATAGGAATAAATGTATTTATTTATAGTTATTTCACCGGTTTTAATTACCGATACTCAATATCGCCTACAAACGACTTCCTGATAGTTTACGCTCGGAATCGCTAAATTAGATAACCACTTCGGGTGTGGAGACATTTTCCGAGATTAAATTACACACGAGCTCAAATTAACAGCACTACCATAAAACAATTAATTCCGCTTTGCGAACTAACCGAGTTTATGCCTTATTTGATATTTTACAATTAATACTAATGCAATAGACCGGATAGTATCAATTCATTTTTACTTCATTATTGTTTTCATAAACATTTTGAGATTTTGATGCCAATATGTTTTAGGACTTCCTGAATAAGTTTTAACTACTTTAATATCTGTTTGTCTGCGTCTGTCTGATCCATTTCTTGTGTACATAATTATATCAATAGATTTTCATAAAATTTTGTATTAGGCTTTGTTAATGAAACATCTAGAACTAGATAGAATTTTTTGAAATTCGAAGGAAAACTTCGAAATACACTCAAACCTATTTTTATGCGGTGAATAGGGACCGCATAAAAAGAGTCTCACGTAGAAAATAACTCAAAACCTTACGAAATAACTAGGAATTGCTTTTTTAAACGAAATCAAGACACGAGGCTTGGCAGCTACTTGGAATCTCGCCAAACCTTTTGGAATCTGATTTAAAAAAATACACATGCGAACAGTTTTAAATATTTTATTTACATATGTACTTATTTTACACATACAAAACTTTTCAAAACGTATAACCATTATCCTTCGTAGTCTGACAATACGCGAACTTTCTTGTGGTAAACTGGTTTAAAATAGCTTTCGTCACTTGAAGATACTACCTCGCACTCGTTTAGAGTTGACTTTTTTTCAGTTACCATGTAGTCGGCGATCAGTTTTTACGACGACTGCTGTTTCACTAGACGCTTGTATATGTCTCGATAGCCAGATATACAAGATTAAAGCTCCTTTTGGAATTTTTAAGTTCTTTCAGAATTGGCATCGATTGCAAGAAAATGACATTCTAATTTATGGCAAAGATTATGGATTTTATCTGCTGTCATGTTCCAATTTAATTGAAATTTTCATACTGCACAAAAAAAGTCGCACAAAAAAAATCACACAAAAAATCGCACAAAAAAAAGGCCGCACAAAAACAGGTTTGAGTGTATATTGGATTTTTTTTTTCTTAACATGACACCATAGGACAAAATTTGACATAATCATGCGTAAAATGAGTTATTCATGACTCAATGATCACGAAACCTAATAGTTTCAATAATTGTGGTGAAAACGCAATACAATTTTCGAGTTCGGGACGTTATTAAGGGTGGCAAGTTACCTCCCCAGGGTGCATTATCTAAGTATCAATCGAAATATTTTTCAAGTCCTTTAAAATGAAAGGTACCATGCTATAATTGTAATCATTTGGAACAATAATACATATTTCTCGAATATTTTCTTGTAAAATTTGCTAAAAGAAGGAAAGAAAAATTAATCCCAACCTGCTTAAAAATGGATTCTGGTATGAGAAAGTCGAGTTGAGCCACAATCGAGTTAATTTATTGCAAAACTATTAAATCTGAATAATTTTATTTTAGCACTGCTTGTTTAACATATATTTTTATCACTTTATAATTAGCTTAAATTGAATTGTGGTCTATTATATCAGCTTTAAATATAGAACGAAAGATACTCGTCCGTCTGGTTAGGGGGTATGGACAATTCGATTTCATGTTGAGACAAGAATTCTTTGTAATGACGTTCGAGCATCTTAACAATGCAGTTTAGATTAAAGCATATACCACATGAAACGTGTTGAAAACGTTGAATATTTTGGTAGTGTTCTGCATGGTAGAAAAACATATAAAATCATATGCTATATCAAATGTGTTGTAGTTGGAGAAAGACTTTAGTAGATTTCTAGACGGGTTAAAATTTCCGAACAAAAGCCCGATATCAAAGACATATTCATACGTACAAAATCAACTCAATCCAACGAGACATGATATTTATCCAAATATATTGAAAATATTAATTTGTACTATTTTTGGATCTAGAACAATATTTTTCTCTTTTATTTTTTTACATACCAAAAAAATAAATAAATGGAAAATTTTAATAATTTCATTTCTTTAATAATTTTGTTAAACATTAAATATGCCCGACTCCAGTTTGCGCAGATTTATTTCAAAATTAAACAGTTTCAGAAAAATGCCTATTTCAATTTCCTAAATAAAATGATATCCTTCAGGTTAGACCACAGAACCCACTTCTTCAAATACGAATTTAAAATTGCTCTACACCACCCATTTGTAGCGACGTATGTTTCATCATAACTTGCTCTTTCATTTCTCATATCTTCTGTTTGTTCGCCCCAAGTTACACCGTCACACCCGTCTTATGAACTAGTACCAGATTAAGATTCGTTACATACATAATCCAAGATTTCTGAAGAGAAAAAGGTAGAATCTCTTAAGTCAAACTATGTTTCCCTATCAGAAGACTGCAAATTTGAAACATCGTCTTCTGACATGTATTCGGAATCTGCATCATCAGGTATAACAGCAAACAACTCACGAACATTTCTTTCCATTGTCCATTCAGGCGAATATCGGTATAAGCAAAATCAGACATAGTAAATGATTGCACATTCCCGATTTAACACCTAAGGATTCCAAGTTTATATTTTGAATTTCACACTCATTAAACAGCTTGCGTAACATGAGAGGAATTTCTAACTAGATCCATATTTAACAGTTTGATTATGTGAGTATATGAGTTGATTATATGAGTTTATAACTAAACCCTTTCGGCCAAAACGGTTTTACGAAAGTTTTACATCTGCTTGGTAATTTTCATTCGTAAAGGCACATCCATTAACAGCGTTCGAAACCGTTCCTCCTCTTAAAAAGGATTCCCAGTCGTTAAATGTGTCTATAACTTGGCCATTATTACCATATACGGCACTTTTGAACTGGTGGTAAATTCAAGCCAAGAGCTTGCATCTCTTTGAAATGTATCTATTGTTATCTTTGGTAACTTTACCATTAATTCAAACCTTCTAACGTGTGATTTCTGTTTAGTATTTTGTAGAAAGTTGGCTGAGTAGTTAAAACTTTACAAGTGGTAAATAATATTAAGCGTTTTGAAAGCTTATATTTATAATTTATTTCCTGGTACTCTTCGGTCGTAAGCACTTCAATATCAAACTCGTGATTAGCTATGAATACTTCCATGATTTCTTCCTCTTTCTCAGCTAAATGTCCTCGGCTTTCATTTAAAATTTACAATGTTTGTTCCACTGTAATTCATTCATCTACAATTATTGCATAATGTGCGCAAAACTGCACGTCTCTTCTTGAGTTTTTTTTTTTTTCGTCCACCAAACTTTAGTTAGATAAATTTTTAAATATTGCATGCAAAAACTAACACATTTTGTAACTCACGTTCATTTCTTGATAAAGGATCCCGAATTCAAGGTTATCGGCACCATGAATTGATCAAAATTATCATAACTCGAAATCATGTAGATAGCAAATAATCCACGCAATATAACACTCAATTTATTTAGCTAACTACATTCTAAAGTGAAACAAAAGAACAACTTCCATCACAGAATAAATTTCGTTTTAATTATTAGGGTGATGACTGACCCGGGCGTGACTGACCTGATTTTTCCCTGGCTCTGCGTATATGACGACATGGAAATTAAGAACACGTTCATTTTGTTCTCGGGCACTCAAGAGGGACCTAACTTGTTAACTGTGACTGTCATCTTACCCCACTGGAACCCGTCACTGGATTCTGTGTGTACAGCACAATTTAAAATCTTTGCGCAGGTTGTTTACGACTGGATATTGCCACTTCAAAATTTACAAATAATTTTTAACTGTGATAAAGCAAAACCTTTTTATGTTTTGGCAACTCTTTTCAAAGTTTATTGTGGACAGTGATATCATGAATGACGAAACTTAATTTCCGATGACTTCAAGCTGACAACTTTTTTAATTGGCTGCCGGGCTGAGTGTTCACACTTATATAAAAGAACCTCGCTGTCACCGTCCTTTAACCCTTTCCAGAAAGGGTGCAAGCTACTAAATCTGCAAGTAAAGGGTATGGTCAGGAAAGGTTACCAATCATGCATGCAGCGCCAAAATGCAATAACTTGTTTCGTCTAATTCGAAGAGTTTATACCGAAAAACTTTTATGCATCTATGTGACTAATTATAATAGAAAAGGGCAAAATATTGAATATGAATGTATAAGAATATCAAGCAAAGACACTTTAATTATTAGTTTCCTTACATACATAGTATAATGTGCAGGAAAAGTATTGTGACAGGTTCGAAAATTCGAACTCAAGTTTTCGGCGGTAGATCAAGTTTTAGCCAACCCTGAACTCAAACGAAATGTATTTAAGGCTGTATGTGTGTGTGTGTGTGTGTGCGTGTGTGCATGTGTGTATCCCTGAGTCTATGTATACGTATGTGCGTGTTTGTGTGTGTGTGTCTGAGCCTGTGTATATATATGTGCGTGTGTGTGTGTGTCCGTCAGTCTAAGCATGTTTAAAGCATGCCTGAACTCGAATCAAACGTCTTACGGAAGATGTATGTGTGTATGTGTGTGTGTACGTATACGTGCGTGTATATGTACGCGTATGTATTTATGTGTGTATGAACGTGCATGTACGTGTATGTGTGTGTCCGTAAGTCTATGGATACGATATCTCACGAACGAATAGAGAGTTTCGAAGGTAATTTGGTACGATTATTACAATCCATGAATACTGGAAGCCTATAGATTATAAAAACGATCGAAAGTTCGGAAAACTCCTACTTTTCGAATGAATTTTTGAAAAATCATGAAAATAAGGACATTCAGTAAGGTAAATAAATATTCATTTAATGCGTAATATTTATTCTAAACCGAATGGCACACACTTATAAACGTTAGCTGCAATCGTTCTCGAAATATTACACGTTTTTCAATAAAAATGTAGTTTCAAATTATCGAAAATGCCGCTAAATTGTCAAATATGACAGTAAAGGTATAAAAATGACACCAAATGGATGAATGGATGAATTAATAATAATTAAAGTATTTCAATATAATATAATGAAGTATATTTCTTAGCAGATGTTAGCAATATTTCCAATCGTCAAGTTATATGTACGCGAAATATAAGTTAATTGGGTGCTTTAAAATAATTTTGCATGTTGTCATCCAAAAAAATGACCAATGCCAGTGTATTTTCATCGTTCAAAACACTGTACCATGAATCCTGACCATCATTATTTCGCAATGAAAAAAATAAAGTACTCGTATCATGTAGGGAAAATCATGTGCTGTTCACGTCAGATTTTTTTATAAACGATTAATGAATTACAGAAATCGGTAAAAACTATTGCATATTCTCTACAAATAGAAATCTGTCAATATTTTCTTTATCATTTTATCCTTCTTCTATCTTAAATACTTCGCTATTGATGTGTTCTAGAAAAATATTAAAGCAATTCGTGTCATTGTATGTTTTCTTATTGTCAGGAAAACATTCCACTTAAAATTTTTCTAACTCCTCTTTCTTCGAAAGAGCGTATATGATGTATACTTGCTGCGGAGCAAGAATACGGAATACATGCCAGATGCATCATTCTGTCAGAGTACACAAAAGATCTACTTTTCTGAAATATATGAACACGATAAATCTCGCTGAAAACATGCCATAAAAACAGCAAACCGATTCCATTCTGATGCATTTTTCAGCTAAAGAATTTTTTTGTTATCTTTCCCATTTTAGTTTTATCTTTGGGCACAGAAGGGCATTGTGCATGCACTGTTTTGTTATTCGTTTAAAGGAAAACAATTCATATCAGTATTTTTCCTTAAGTATGGAATGCAAAATATTTAAATGAAAAAGTGTTCAAATTAGATACGTTTGCACGTTATTGCATTGGATATAGTTGCTCATTTAGATATAGTATTTTATATACATACTAAAAAATAATAATAAAGGTGGTATCACGTCTAATCTAAATTCAGTTATAAAATCAATAACACAACATCATAGATAAAAGGTCATTTAATAAAATCATCCTACACGACGTACGTAGTACATAGCTTTAAAATCCAGAGCGTACTATAAAATGTACGCATGTATAAACCTACTATAAAATATGTAAAATGTATAAATCTACCATATTTTTTCTCGTTAGGGGGCTCTGCCCCCTGCTCGCTTCCCTTCCTACTCCCTGCTCTCGCAAAGCTGGATTCATATATATATTTCCTAAAAATTCTACTTTCAAAATATATTTTCTATCCCTGCCTATTTTCTGCAAGAGGGAAAAGCATGGATTTTTCCCAGGGAATCCAAAAACTGAATTATTTGATCATGAGCTCGCTTCGCGAGCTATTTCACGCCAAACTAAAGTTTAAATCGTTAAACGGTTTATTTTATCATATTACACAATTATTTCTCTATAAATGTACCAAATTTCATATTTTTGCAAACTATAGTTTTTGCGATAAGACTCAGAGAATTCGCTAGACATGCCGATACGAAAAAAAAAAGTTCACTCCAGAAATGCATCAAATGTAAAATATCTCAAAAACTACATCAAAATTAAACAAGGAAGATCAACCATGCATAAAGCATTGATTATAAAACACTTTCCAACTTCAATGCAATTTTATCTAAACATTTATTCAAATGACGTCATCGAAATATAACACGCTTGGTTCTCTCCATAAAAGCAGAATTTCATTCAAAAACTTTTTCCATTCATTTCATTCATCACAATACTATAATAATTTTTTTATTTAAAAACTTAAGACCATGGAGGTGCAAGTAATTAAACTGTATGCTTAAAACTTCATCGAAAAAATCGTCTGCTTCTCTGTGTAAAATCATATGAATGAATATTTCATATTCATCAAAATGAATATTTCATTCATATCAGCTGTAATGCAGACTCCATGAGCTAAATTTTATGTTAAAAAATGCAGCAATTATCATACAACTCATTCTACATCTTTTGGTACTTACATTCTCCATAAGTGGAAATTAGGCTTCGTTGTAGAAATAATCCAAATTGGATGATCATTTAAACTCAAATATATTGTAACTGCGTTGTTTCAGTATGTAGATGCACAGAATTTAAGCAAAAATAAAGTGGTTTTAGGACGGATAGAACAGAAAATATGAATTAAAAAAACTTTAAAAATCACGATTTTGACACAAGATGGATGCCATATTTTATTTTGAAGTGGGTCACGTGATCTCTTCATATAATGGTCAAGTGATCTCTTCATATAAAAGGTGTAACTATTATTTTAATTTTCATTTAAAAAAATTCTGAATATATTTTGCTGAAATTTTTTTATGTTTTTTGTGGGATAATTTGAATATGTCCTAAAACTTTCGAAGGAATTTGTGAATTTTAAATCCACTTAAAAAATATTTGAAAAATTAGGTCCCATAGGGTTCAATGTATTTCATTTTTCAACCCGGTTTCAATCCAAAAGTAATTGGGTGATATTATTCATTTATATTCCTATAGGTCCCACAGACGGTCTGAACAACATACTAAAATTTCATTTTGATAGTCATTTTTACGGCAGTTATCGTGCTAACGAACAGACAGGCAGACAGAGAGACAGACAGACAGAATGAACAAAGTCATAAACACTTTTCAACTATGTTGTAAAGTGTTAAAAATATATCTAAATATATTTTCTTTAATTTTATTATTATACTTATGAATATATTACTTAATTGACTATCTTCTAATGAAATTTGGAGTCAATTTAAGTACGACTTTTTGAGTTAGGTCGGATTTACTGCCGTGTACTTCACTTTTGGAATGCAGTGTATATATTCATTTTCCAGATAAACAGACAGACAAAATGAACAAAGTCATAAACACTTTTCAACTATGTTGTAAAGTGTTAATAACAAAGTCATAAACACTCTCTTACTATGTTGCAAAGTGTTAAAAAATATGCTCCGTTCTGAAAAAATTCACCCATGTAGGTACCTGCCGGCAAAAATTTGTGGTCTTGCTATTGTTAGTCTATCCAGGGCGCGAACTCGCAGCTCAAATATTTTGTCTTTGAAAGTAAATATTTCTTAAACTGCAATATATATCAACAAGAAAGATCAATCATGCATAAAGCATTGATTATAAAACACTCTCCAACTTCAATGCAATTTTATACAAACATCTCTAAAATGCGATACACTCCTCGGTAATATTTTTTAAATTATCATAACACTACAATCATTTATTATATTAGAAAACTTCATCGAAAACAAATGAACTTTATTCAAATGACGTCATCGAAATATAAATCGCCTCTATATAAAAGCAGCATTCCATTCATAAACATTTTTCTAATCGTTTCATTCCTCACAATACTATAATAATTTATTTTATTTAAAAATTTGAAAAATTGTTATCTACCATATTTATTTTAAAATGTGAAACCTTTGTCATATGTAAAATAATTAAACTCTTGGAAAGATATTTATTATATAATATATCTCTTTTTTCTTTCTGGAGGATATAACGAGAGTCGGAATTTAATTGAATTTGTTTTTCTCCCTATATTAAATAATTTTTATTTAAAAAACTACCTAACATATTTTACTGGAATTTTTTTATATATTTTATGGGATAATTTGAATATTTCCTAAAATTTTCGAAGCAATTTGTGAATTTTAAATTTGCTTAAAAAATGTTTGAAAAATTAGGTCCCATAGGGTTGAATGTATTTCATGTTTTCAACCCGAGTTCAATAAAAAACTAATTGGGTGATATTATTCTTTTATATTCACATAAGACCCACAGACCGGCTGAAAAACATACTAAAATTTCATTTTGATAAAGCCATTTTCACGGCAGTTATCGTGCTGACAGTCAGACAGACAGACAGAATGAACAAAATCATAAACACTTTCAACTATGTTATAAAGTCTTAACAAGTAAAAAACACTTTCCAACTGGAGTTTTATTTAAGCGTCTCTAAATTGTGATGCATTCAGCGCTGATAATTTTAACACTTTACAACATAGTTCCAAAGTGTTTATGACTTTGTCTGTCTGTCTGTCTGTCTGTCTGTCCGTAAGCACAATAACTGCCGTAAAAATGACTTTATCAAAATTAAATTTTAGTATGTTGTTCAGACGGTCCGTAGGTCCTATAGGCATATAAATGAATAATATCACCCAATTACTTTTGGATTGAACCCGGGTTGAAAAAATGAAATACATTGAACCCTATGGGACCTAATTTTTCAAACATTTTTAAGCGGATTCAAAACTCACAAATTGCTTCGAAAATTTTATGAAATATTCAAATTATCCAATAAAATATATAAACAAAATTTCAGCAAAATATATTCAGTAGTTTTTTAAATAAAAATTAAAATAACCCCTTATATGGAGAGATCACGTGACCATGATATGAAGCGATCACGTGACTCACTTCAAAATAAAATATGGCTTCCATCTTGTGTCAAAATCGTGATTTTTAAAGTTATTTTTAATTCATATTTAGTGTTGCATTCGACCTAAAACCGCTTTATTTTTGCTTAAATTTTGCGCATCTGCATATTGAAACAACGCAATTACAATATAGTTGAGTTTAAATGATCATCCAACTTTGATTATCTCGACAACGAGGCCTTTTTTTCGCTTATGGAGAATATAAATACCACAAGATGTAGAATGAGTTCTATAAGAATTGCTGCATTTCTTTAACGCAAAATTATTTAACTCATGGACTCTGCAATATAGTTGATATTAATGAAACATTCATTGATTTTACGCAGAGAAGCAAACGGTTTTTTGGATGAAGTTTTAAACATAGAATTAAATAACTTGTATCTCCATGGTTTTAAATTTTTAAATTAAAAAAAATTTATTATAGCATGGTGATGATTGAAATGAATGGAAAAATGTTTATGAATGAAATGTTGCTTTTATAGAGACAGCCAGGCGTGTTATATTTCGATGACGTCATTTGAATAAATTTCATTTGTTTTCAAATATTATAAGTTATTGTAGTATTATGATAATTTTAAAAATATTACCCATGAATGTATCGCATTTTAGAGATATTTAATCCAGGCAATTTATATTTCAATGCCGTCATTTGAATGAAGTTCATTTTTTTTCGATGAAGTTTTAAGTTTTCAAATATAATAAATTAATGTAGTATTGTGAAAATTTTAAAAAGCTGAAGTGGGCAGCACATGACTTTCCCTATATAATGCAAAGAATTTACTACTTTTACAGTAAAAAAAATTAGATTATTCTTATAGTAGATATTTATATTCTTTCCAAGATATTAAATTTTCTTCAATTAGTCATCATTTTTATTGATTTAGCGTCATTTTTATGCATTTGGCGAGATTTTCGTTAATTTAGCAAAAATTAAGAAATTGCCAAGTTGACGACATTCCGCCAAATTCGTCGCCAAAATCTCGCCAAGCATTATGGACGGAGAAATGAATTATTCTTACAGAAGCTAAATAACTATTGGCGTTCAAATACAAAAGTATTACTCAAAGTATCTTTTCTCGTGAATGGAACGATTTAGATCCACGAGAATGATGTCACCCAATTTATCGCATGATATTTCATATGAAAAGTGAACATGCTTCTTAACAGTTAATATTTTTTTCTAATTTACGGGATTTTTTTATAAATTTATTTGAAAAATGTGCAATATCTGGAGAACGGTTCCTGCAAGCGTTCTAAAGTTTATGTCAATCGTTTTCTAAGGAAAAAATTACATATCTAATATCTATTTGCGTAATTTTATTAAATGTTTTTTATTTTTTTGATGATTTTTTCAACATTTCACTCGAAAATTTTGGGAGGTTCTGAACATTCGATTGTGCTTTAAAACAATAGACTTCCAGTATTCAAGGATTGTGATTTTTGTACCAAATTCCGTTCGAATCGCTCCATTCGTTCGTGAGATATCGTCTTCGCAGACCTACTGAAACATACACACACACACACACATACACATACTTTCACACACACACACACACACTTTCATACACACGCACACACATACTTTCATACACACACATACACACACACAGCCATCACCTCAAAAATGGTCGATTCGTGATCAGGGATGCTTGAAACGTGCTCTCCCGTCGAAAACTCGAATTCGAATTTTCGACCCCGTCACAATACTTTTCTTATACATTAAAACTTCAAAAAAGTCAATCAAAAAATGCAATGCCGGTAACCATGAAGGTAAAAGTAAGGAGTTAAAACTTCACATTAAGAAAACGCCAATATCGTGGAAGAAAATAATTTAGGTGGCGCTGGGATGAGCTGCATTGCATGAATTTCTATGGCGAAAGACCTAAAATATTTTTTAACTGTCAGTTTTATAGAAATAAATAAGTAACTCAATGCAAGTTAGAACTGAAACAATAACGAATATTCCTACTTATTAAAAATGATTTTTCTTTTCAATTTATTTTTATCTCCATAGATTCTGTACTCTATTTTACTACTATAAAAAAATCTGATGTGGTCTGCACGGGACTTTCCTTATATAATGCAATGAATTTACTACTTTTACAGTAAAAAAAAAATCTGATGTGGGCAACACATGACTTTCCTTAAATAATGCAATGAATTTACTACTTTTACAGTAAAAAAAATAGATTATTTTTATAGTATTTATTTATATTCTTTCCAAGATATTGAATTTTCGTCAATGAGTCGTCATTTTCATTGATTTAGCGTCATTTTTATCCATTTGGCGAGTTTATCGTTAATTTAGCAACATTTAAAAAAGTCGCCAAGTTGGCTACATTCCACCAAATTCGTTGCCAAAATCTCGCCAAGCGTTATGGACGGAGAAATAAGTTATTCTTAAAATAGCAGATAAATGACTATTGGCGTTCAAATACAAAAATATTACTCAAAGTATCTTTTTTCATGAATGAAACGAGCTAGATCCACGAGAATGACGTCACCAAATTTATCGCATGGTATTACATATGAAAAGTGAACATGTTTCTCAATAGGAAATATTGTTTCTTATTTTTTCTCTTGGTGAACTATATCATTTGCTGTAGTTGCTGTAAAAGAGCCTGCGCAGCTAATAAATATTAAAACACGTTTAAAATGTAGATTAGAAAATAAATTCAATAACATTTAAAGTTTAAATTCATTTTACAAACATTTGAAAAATAGGAATACTAATTAAATGCATGCCAACACGCCTCCCCTTGTCAAAAATCACACTTGATTAGTGATTAGTGATTTTTTATTAGTGCTAGAATTTCATTCAGAAATTCTAGAAAACTATTATATATAAATTTCTCGTTATATTAAAAGCTTGCTGGGTTTGGGGATGGCACGATTATTTCCGATTGCAGCCCACAATTTGACAGTCCAGCAGAATGAAGAACTATTTTATTTAATATCTTAACACTTTTACAAGATAGCGATCATTTGCGTTAAATAACATTGGAGACAAACTCACTAACTCTACACAGCCTGGTTAGAATCCTCAAATTCAAGAAAAGTGTTAATCACCCATTTCTAGTACTTATAACTGTATCGATTCTATCTTTCGTACCATATGACCTACTTTGTTATAATTTTTCAAATTAATTAACTCATGGGCATGATAAAAAATTAATTAAACTCTTGGAAAGATATTTATTATAAAATATATCTCTTTTTTCATTCTGGAGAATATAGAAAGAGTTAGAATTTAATTTAATTTGTTTCCCTTCCTATATTAAACAATTTTTATTTAAAAAACTACCTAACATATTTTACTGAAATTTTTTTTATATATTTTATGGGATAATTTGAATATTTTCTAAAACTTTCGAAGCAATTTAAGAATTTTAAATTTGCTTAAAAAATGTTTGAAAAATTAGGTCCCATAGGGTTCAATTGTATTTCATTTTTTCAACCGGGGTTCAATCCAAAACAAATTGGGTGATATTATTCATTTATATTCCATAGGTCCCACAGACCGTCTAAAAAACAAACAAAAATTTTATTTTGATAAAGTCATTTTTTACGGCAGTTATCGTGCTAATGGACAGACGGACAGACAGAATGAACAAAATGTGTGTGTGTGTGTGAAAATGTGTGTCTGTGTGTTTCAGTGAGTCTATGGAGAGAGTATCTCACGAACGAATAAAGCGATTCGAATGAAATTTGGTACAATAATTACAATCCATAAATACTGGAATCTATTGTTTTAAACACAATCGAATGTTCAGACCCCCCCCCCCTAAATTTTCGAGTGAAATTTTGAAAAAATCATCAAAAAATCAAAACCTTTAATAAAGTTACGCAAATAGGCATTTCTTATGTAATTTTTCCTTAGAACACGATTTACATAAACTTTAGAACTCTAGCGCAAACCGTTATCGAGATATTGTCCATTTTTCAAATAAATTTATCAAAAAATCCCATAAATTAAAGAAAAACTGTTGAAAAACATGTTTACTTTTCATATGTAATATCATGCCATACATTTGGTGACATCATTCTCATGGATCTTACTCGTTCCATTCATGAGAAAAGATACTTTGAGTAATAATTTTGCATTTGAACGCCAATAGTCATTTATCTGCTATAAGAATAACTTATTTCTCCGTCCATGATGCTTAGCGAGATTTTGCCGACAAATTTGGCGGAATGTCACCAACTTGGCTTCTTTTCTAAATGTTGTCAAATTAACGAAAATTTCGCCAAATGGAAAAAAATGACCCTAAATCAATGAAAATGACGACTAATTGATGAAAATTCAATATCTTTGAAAGAATATAAATATCTACTATAAGAATAACCTATTTTTTTTACTGTAAAAGTAGGGAAATTCATAGCATTATATAAAGAAAGTCATTCGCTACCCACGTCAGATTTTTTCATATGCAATAGGTTTTGCGATAAGAAGCAAATAATATATACGAGAAATTTGTCAAACAGCGGCGGCGGTAATGGCAGCTACTTTTTTTTAATATAGAGAGATACTATAAAATGTTTTTTATACATACTATTAAAAATTTATATCTCATACTATAAAATGTACTATAGAGAATATATTGTTTTCACGAAAATTTTCGATTTTGGCAGTTTAATGCCAATATATTTTTTAAGTCTTTCTGAACACGTTTTGACTATTTTTAGAGTGTTGTATCTCTGTCGTCTATCAGTGGACAATATCTTGTGTGCTACCAAATACAGATATAGATTCGTGAGCATTATAATTTTAATTAACCATATTTATCGCTTGGACGACATTTATATAATTCTGTTAGATTCTACTTGAAATTTGTATTTTAGCAAGTCATCACATTGCAGAATAATCACTTCCAATTAAAGGTTAAGTATAAGTTTCTCAATTGTACAGTCAAATAGAATTTGAAATGTGGAAATTTCCTCTAAAATAAAGCCATTTTTAAAAATAAAAAGGAATTCCATTTAACCCTCGCGTACAATACAAAAATATGAGGCGGACCGTATTTGACCCGTGGACCGTAGTTTGCCAAACATTGTCCTTGACTAATGCGGTTGATTTTATTCGCTTAGTAATAAAAACTTACGTATATATCCAGAAACAATTTAATGCATTAAGAGAATTGAAAACTGAGAATTAATCAAAAAGTTCATGTACTTTAAAATGTTCTCTTTCCAACAATGCATCACGTCAGTTAATCTATATAAATAAAATTGAAAATATGTCTGTCTGTTTGTCTGGGAAAACGGCTGAACCGAATTTGATGAAATTTTATGGATAGCCTGGAAATAACTTCACTTAAAATTTAATCTATGTTTTGAGTTCTTACGACCAGTGGTTCTCGAGATATTAGTAAAAAACGAAACTTTCGTTTGTCTCATCATTATGAGAGAACGGCTGAACTGAACTTAATAAAATTTTGTGGGTAGCCTTAAAATATCTTCCCATAAATGTTGTCCAAGTTTTGGATTTCTAAAACCAGGGGTTGTCGAGATATTAATGAAAAATGGAACTTTTTCCTAGGAGTTCTACTCTCTAACTCCGTGATTTATCCACTCGGAAAGGATGAAAATCGGTTGAAAATGAATTAAAACTTTATCTCTGAGTTTGGTGGGAGATTTTTTGTGCTGATTAGTCACTTTCTGAAAGCATGAATTGTTTGAAACATGAATTTAAATAGAAAATCTGTCTCCACGGTTTATTTTTCACAAGCTTTTACTCAACAATGAAAAGTATAAAGAAATCAAAATGATCATTTCATTTCGCAGTTTGAGGAAAATTCTATCTTACATCATGTTGCTCAGAAACGCAATCAAATTAAATATGTCTGTTAATTTTAATTATTTTTCTCGATTTGAATAATAAATAAATGGATATAAAAATATATATTAGAAAATAACGCTTTGATTTTTCTTTTAATTATATTAATTGCGGACTGCGTACATCATTTTCATTTATTTTGACAAAGAGTTTTTAAGCTTTTATATTGTGTTTAGCTAATAAACTCATATATTATGTTTACTAATAAATTCATATATCTGATTGTTGAAGCAGAAAAAGAGTAGAACGGGTATATATCTTCTAATACAATTTTAGTGTTTTCATTTAGTATATACAAACGGAATCAGGATGTTTTATTTTTCAGTTCTTCAAATCCAGAGCTACGAATTTGGCGGAATAACTAACTTGGCAACTTTTCGCTAGCTTGGCAACTATTTTTTTTTAAACTTTGCTAAATTGACGGAAATGTCGCCAAATTGATAAAAACGACGCAAATCAATGAAATTAAATTCGTTTCCTTAGACGAGAGTACTGAAATGATGTTTTGGTAGCATTTGTCGATCAATCCATCCATCCTACTTAGTAACACATTTAGCGAATTTTTAAAATATCACCAAATTGATAAAAATGTTTGTAAATCTATAAAAATATCATGAAATTGATAAAATTGAGCTTAATAAATGAAATTAATTGTGTTTTGTTAGAGGAGAGTATTGTGATGATGTTTCGTCAATTTGTCGCAAAATGAGACTATCAGTTCTACAGTCCCACTTCGAGATAAATTTGGCGATTTTTTAAATTATCGCTAAATTGACGAAAATGTCGCCAAACCTTCCATGGAGATAGCATTATTCAGACGATATGATTTCCATCAATTTATTTGAAGCAAATGATATCATGTCGTTTAGCAATGGATGTAAATCTAATGTGTTATGCGGCATACTATTTTTATTAAATCTTTTCCGATTTGAATAATAAAAATATGTATATAAAATAATATTCATTGACATTGCATTTTTGACTGGATAATATCAATTACGGTGTTCAGGTTTACACATTATTATTATTGATATTTTCGGGGATTATTGATTCAGGGATTATTGATATTTTCAAGTTATTAGGTCATTGTTTTATTATGACAAAAATTGTTTAAACTCATATATTGTGCGTTGTACGAGTAGTCTTCTACAAATACACGGGTATATTTTCTAATCTACGAGAATATAAGTAGTACAGCTATATTGGCATATATTTTGATATATATTGGCATATATTGGAATCAATTACGACCTTCTGGTATAAAGAATGCGGGGGTTATTGGTATTTTGAATTTATTACGTCATCTGTTTTAGTTTGGCAAATATTTTTGTGGCTCATATTGTAGTACGGTAATCTTCTACTAAAACGGTGCCATATTTTCTAATCTGCGACAATATAAGTAGTACGGGGATATTGTGTATATATATATATATATATTCCCATATAATTTTAGTGTTGTCTCTCTGACATATATTGGGAGTCAATTACGGGTTTATTGATATTTTCAATTTATACATGTAATGTACTTATACAGGTTATATCTTCGAATTTTTGCGTATATAAGTAGTACGGTTCCCATACAATTTTAATGCTTTCATTTTGCATATATTGATTCAATTCCATTTTGTTTTGTAAATTTGCTTACAAAAGGGGCCAGGATGTTTTATTCTTCAGATCTGCCCGTGAAGATAATTATGTATAGCGAGAACAGAGATTCTTAATCTTCTTTTTAGTAAAATTGTAATAAATATTTTAACATAATATTTTGATTAAAAATGTCATTTAGTATACTATATGAATTTACACATGATTGTGAATTTTAAGTTTCTTTATATTATATACTCCGTACAAAGAACGGGTATGCTGCTAGTCCGCAGATAATAATATGAAAATTTTCTTTATTTTCCATATGCCTCTCTCTGAGTCTGGGTTTTTTTTTTTTTTTTTTTTTGCTGTTTTTCTGAGATTTTGCGCTTTTATCGTTATGATTTTGTTTTCATGAAGAACGACTAGGCACCATACTTTGCAACTTTTATGGTTTACTCAGACCATACGTATGCATATTTTATCACGAGATTTTGAAGGTAAGTTGCTTACTTTCTTTTGACAAAATAAATAATGCAAATCTTTATCAAAATCTATGACCATGGGCCGAAATCATACTTTAAAAACTTTTTGAAGTAAATAAAATATGAGCTACTAAGACGCGTGAAAGTATTGCGTCTACCAGTAATGAGAACTTTGTACGGACAGTATTTGTAGTCTTCGAGAGAAATGGAGCATGACGAAACAAATTAGATATGGGCAAGATAGGTATGTTTCAGTACCCTTAAACATATTTAATCTTTTATTTCAGATTTAAGCACCTTTTCGGGCCATTTTGAAAACGTATGTTCGAATTTTTTCAAACTGTACTAAAATCTAATTAGCACCAGGGTGACTCATATTAAGTGACATATTAGTGATATCAGATTTCTTTAAATATTGTTGAATAATTTTTGAGTCATTTTTATTTAATATATTTCAAATGAATACTGTTTCAAACATGTAAAATACCCTGACTGGAGTGTCTTTTGAAAACCGGACGGAGACAACACTCGTACAAGCAACCTTTCCTATGAAGTGATTCTAGGGTTTCCATATGTGAAGTTCAGAAGGGGGTTCCAGATTTGGAGATTTATTGAAAATTTGGCGTCAATTGGCAATAAATCACCAAATATTTTCGAAGGTTCGAGAGCCACCGCGAAATAACGAATATTCTACGAGATATGAAAGATTTCTAGATATTTCTACAGAGAGTCTGTAAATGGAGTCATCGCTCAGTTGGATGGCAGATGGCGTGATATCAGCTACATTGAACTGTGACATACGTCAATGTTTTGAGAATACGAGCTGCTGTTTTATGAAATGAAATGGGTGAATGTTTCGAGAGTAATATCGGATGTTTTGTGTAATGAGTGAATCACTTAAGTGCTGTTTTACTATATATCGTTCCTGTTTACGCTGTGCTTATAAATAAACGTGTTAGTTATGCAGTAATTTGGATTCATTCCTGCATCCTGAGCGCACACCCACGATTCCAAAGAATACGTCATAACAATACATACACACCGATGGAGTCAAGAATTTGAATTCAGAATTTCGACAGATTTACAATATTGGAACATTGTAGAGCACAGATGAACTGTTTTATAGCACCACATCGGTGTGAAAAACAGTTCATCTGTGCTCTACAATGTTCCAATATTGTAAATCTGTCGAAATTCTGAATTCAAATTCTTGACTCCATACAAATACTTTCCTTATACATTACCATGCATAGTACAAAGTAGAAAAGTATGGGGAAAACCTGTTTCGGAAGCAAAACAAGTCTCCTCCCTCAGGATTAGAAGAATAATTCACTCCAGCAAAAACAAGAACACTACTTTGCCAGACTATTTCTGCTGCGTTAAAAAATAATTCTGTCATTTTTTCCGGAAGAGAAAGGCTCTATATATCTCCCAAATCAGTTTATTTATTTATATTTTAAGCCTTTTTAATAACAAAGATATTTACCAACAGATAGCTTTTTTTCACATCAGTTTGGGTGTATTTCTGTAATAGTGTTTTCAGATGTTCAAAGGACAATGAAAGATTGATTAAGGTTATTATATTTATCCTTTACCTTTTACTTTTAAATTAAATTTAATTATTTATTCTCTGAATACAATGGATAGAAGAAGAATTTTTGCATTATTTATAAAAACCGAGCATCTTCACAAAAGAATACTTTATTTTTCTATTAATTTTGAAAATAATAAGTTTTGATTAAATCACACCCAAAAGAACGCTTGCCTCGAAAAATAAACAAGCTAAAAGCGATAACAATCTTAAAAATACTTTTCTTCGCAGATTAAATTAATTTCGATGAAAGTATAAATTATCGATTCACCGTTTCGAATAAATTAATAAATTGTACGCTGTTCATACTGATATTCATCTTTCCGTAAGTTTCTTAACAAACAATTGTTTAATAAATAATTACTCTGAGATGCAAATTAATTAATAGAACTTAATTAAACAAATATTTCTACTGGAAAGGGATTATGAATAATCACAGAGTATTTCATAAATGTCGGTAATTTCAATTATTAAAATGGTTCGGAAATAAACAAAATTGTTACTACATTCAATTAAAAATCAGTAAACACCTGATAGATGTGCAACATAAAAATTAAAAGAAAAATAATTTTCCAGAAAATAATTATTTTTTTTAATAAAATATTTTCTGTTTGGGAAAAATAATTTTGCATTCATATAAAATGTATTGTATGTTTATAATTATCATCCTATAAATTCTGGAACTTAATATTACTATTAGTCAATTTCTAATGAAATCTCCTTTTTATATTAAAGGAAATATCCAAATAAGCAAAATATATTTTGTGCAAAGGATAAGGAATTTAGGCCACGTATATAAACACAAATAACACAATGCAGCATACATCTGTTTCGAAGATTGGCTGGATCCCTGTCGTTAGTGCAAGAGAAACAACTAACCCACAGGCCAAACGAGGAATGGTCGTAAATAGAAGAAACAGAGGCTTTTAATGAGCTTTTAATCCAGGTCTTGCATATATAATCTCCTCTGTTTCTTCTATTTGCACCAACTCCTCTTTGGTTTGCTGGTTCTTTTACACTGACGAAGGGAATTCAGTGTATTCTACACAGCTGTATGTTGGTATTATTGTGTTAGCTGTGCTTATATACGTTGCTCAAATTTCTTAAATATCCAAATTGTTTAACATCGCTAATTTTATTATGCCCTCCTGAAAGATTGAAAATTTACATTCCTTATAAAACTATTAAGATTTCAGGTTATTTACACTGCTTCTAATTGTTTAAGGAGGAAGATGGATATTAAATAAGCATATGGTCATATATGACTACAAGCAAGTCAAATGACACCAAAACCAAGATTCTAGCTACAGTGAAAGTGCTCGATACTTTTGAGACATCACCTATTCACCCAATCAGTTCAGTGAATATTATGCATATTAATGAACAATAAGAACAACAAAACTTTTCTTCCGAGAACTCAGCTAATATGTGCGTTGAAAATTCTTGCGTACGCATTAGCAACCCCTGTGCTTCTTAAACAAACTGGAAAAGTAGCATGTTTAAATAGAAAACAATAAAAATTATTTCAATTTCTTGCAGCAGATTGTTATGATACAGAGATGTGAATTTGTGAAGTCCAAACAATACGCGTTATTTTAATACCAATTGACGCTGGAATGCAATCAATCATATCACGCCTCGTTCCATTGAGGCTCTGCATCTAATCTCCATTAAACGCTGCCGTGTTTGTGAAACAGCCTGATAGATGTTGATACAATGGATCTCGCTGCAAAGGGCTTGACTGATGGATGGCAAATAAGCAACGCGAATTTCCTCGTGAGAGTAAGGATACGATCGATTACAGATTTAATACAAGTAGTATTATGCCATTCATACAACTGCCATGATATATATGTTCACTTATACACTAGAAATACTTTTTTAAATACAATAGTAAGAAAAGTTAAAATTACAGCATCCTTGTAATTCGATTTCTATGTCTCTGATTGTCAAATGCACTTAAAAATGCGTACATGCCGTTAAACCACTTTTCGTCAATCCATCCGTCAGTTGGTCGGTCGGTCAGAAAATTGATGTAACCCATTTTTTTACTCAGCCAAATGAAACAAAATCATGCAATAAGTTAGGCCGCTATGCCAAGATAATAACCACCATAAGATTTTTAGAAATTATACGCAAGTTGTACGTAATATACGCACATGCCGTTTTCGTGATATTGCTATATATTGGGAACTACTGTTCAACCTACCATAATGAAATAGGAAAACCCGACCCACCCTGAGGTATACGGAAAAGAATCTCAGTTGTCGCGATAACGCACCTGAGACACCTGGCAATGACCAAGCAGGACGGCAGAGCCACCAGCCACGGGATCACTACCAAAATCCCTAAAAAGGCCACACCAAACACCTGGAAGCCGAAGCAAAGCGAGAAGACTGGCGCCAAAGCCGGCACAAGCAGAAACCGACAACCACCAATATACCATCTAATGAACCTCATCCTCCGACTGAAAGTTCCCTAGCAACGTTATTCAAAAATAAATTACTTTAACAAGGTGAAAGTCAAAGCTTCAGCAATCATTTCAACTCAATAATCAACACAAAACAGATGATAAATAAAATCATACAAAAAGAATCAGAACAACCTTGCGCACTATATATAGCAACAATAGGCAGAACTTGCTATTATGATTCTCATAGTAAATGAGATCACTGTTCTTCAGCAATCTACGTCCACTTTAAATCCATAAAACAAACAACAGTCAATTCAGTCCATATTTGCCTATTGTAACTCAAAGGGATTCAAGATCCAATCTCACGTCAAGCAATTTCATCAAAAATTATAGTATAAAAACTTACTAAAAATTCATAATTCAACATTTCATCTCAGCATTTCAAAATCAGTTCATCAAACGAATTTCTAAAATACACTCACGGACAATGAATGTTGCGAACCAAGAAGGAAGCATGGGATAGACCTAAAATTTTATTGATGGAAGGATACAGATGAATGACATACATGATCACAAAACAGTGCAGTAGAACACGTACAGAGGGAGCTGTGGTACACAGTCCGGTCATCCTCAATAGCGCGTCGCAACGCCTCGTGCTGCCATACAAGCAGCAATACGATCCGGCATGTTGTCGAACAGACGCATGATGTTGTCCTGAGGCAGACGAGTCCACATCTGTTGAACGTTACATTCCAAATCCCGAAGATTGCGGCAACGAGGCAGCTATCGTTTCAACTGGCCGAACACATGCCCGATAGGAGCCAGGTCTATGGAGCGGGCAAGCCAGTGTTTGGACATGACCCAGGCAGACCTGGACGACCCGAGCCATGTGCGGCAGAGCATTATCCCGCTGGAATTGCGCACCTGGAATCCCAGCAACGAATGGGAGCACATGGGGACATAGAATCTCTTCCAAGTACCGCTGGCCCGTCAATGTTCCAGGTACCACAACTAGAGCGGATCGGATGTCGTAAGCTATGGCTCCCCAGCCCATGATGCATGCAGTGGGGCTGGTGTGACGCTCGATAACGAGGTTGAGACTGTGGAGTTGTGCAGGGGATCTCCACACCCGTACACACTGATCATCGGTCCCCAAAAAGAAGCGACGCTCATCGCTAAAAACCGCACATCGCCAATCTGTGGCGTTCTACGTTGTTCTGGCCCTTCACCACTGCAACCGGAGCCGCCGATTTTCACGTGTTAACGGCAGGACACGGAAGGGACTTTGAGATTGCGAATTTGCTTCCTTTAGGCGTTTAGATATGGTTCGTGGGCACACAGGTTCCGCTACTTGTGCCTGTATCGCGGAGATCGGATCACTGCAGGCTCTATATGTGCCTTCCGCACGATCATTCGATCCTCTCTACTCGTGGTATGCCTGATCCATCCAGAGCCAGTCCTCCGTGTCTGGGTGGCGTCCTGTGACCAGTGCTCTCAACACCGTCGGACGGTATAGTCCGAACGATCCACGTGACGGGCTATCCGGCGGGCTGACCACACTGCGATTTCCAGCCCGATGATCAGACCTCTCTCGAAGTCCGTCACTTGCGTATATCGACGTTTCTGGCATTTACCTACTATGTTTTTCACTCCATACTCATGTTTGCGTCGGCCGAAGCTTCTCGCATTGATGGAACGTTGACTGCACGCCGGTTTATAAAGTCGCTTGTTCATGCTTACAGCTCCACTCACGGGTGTACGGTCATGCGCAATCACACCAGACTGGGATCATTTGCATACCAGCCAGCCGTCTAGCTACTTACATCATTTCGCGGTCGTACCATGTTTTCTTCTTGGTGCGCAACTTTCAGTGTCCGTGAGTGTACATCAATCTACGAAGTTTTATCAACCACAAAAGCAATTAAAGAAATTTTCAATAGCATAAAAAATACAGAAATTTGACATCACATAAGAAAAATCAAACATCATTTAAGGCAATAACTTCAAAACATGGCATCAAATTTATCACAAGAGGTATATACAAGAGCTACATACACTTAGTCAGTATAAGGCAATATATATACATCCAGTACATATTTATATAAACCTCAACCTATATTCAACCTACAGTAATCAGATTTTGTACAAATATTTCATTCATGTAAAAAATGTGTCGAGATATTTTTTTATTTTGCTCGTATTGTGCGCAAGCGCATTTTGCATTACGAAATAAAATTATCGATTTTTTTCCAAAATTATAGAAATAAGTAACATTAAATTTTGCTTAGTTTCTTGAATGTGATATGTCACAATTTCTTTGAAATTTTACCTGAGTCGTGCACAGAACCTCCTACATCCTCATTACAGAACAAATGCTTTAATAACTCACATCGAAGCTGTGAGATCTTTTGATCTTTTGACGTCTGATTGCTGTTTAGATAATGTGGCGTAAATAAATATATAATAGTTATTTAATTATTGAATATAGGGTGATATATTAGTTTTCAAATGCTTTTTAAAGGGCTGCTCTCTGAATAACCCCCCTCCTCCAAATTTCTTCCAGTCAAAGATACTACTTACCGTTAAGAAAATTCCCATGGCTACTAAAGAATTTTCAGTAATAACTAAATTCATTTTTATTTTAATTATCTGCAGATTTACCTTATTATTACAAAAACATGCTCGTTATTTATCACAATAAAAATGATTGCTAGTATTAAATAGTTTAGTTTAAAATAATGTAGATTAGGAGAGCGAGAGAGAAAGAAAGATACCAGCGTAGTTCTTGGTATTAGCAGGTCGAAATCAATAATTTAAAACTCGACATATGGACATGTAGAAGTACGCACGTCTTCGTACTGAATGGAACCTTGTAGGTACCTCTGAGTAATTGCACAAACCCGGATTTGGCAGATAAAGGGAAAGCCGGTAAATTTCTGTTTTATGGTCTCACTTTGATGGTTTTCACTAGAATTTCTTCAATATTTTTTCATATATTTCAACAGAAAAGCTTTTGGTCTCTTTTTTAGTTGGGCAAACTTCTTTGAACTTGGCTTCGTGGATAAACGCCTTCCTGCCAGCCCCTCGAATCTGATTGGTGATGCAGGTACCCTGATCAGTGTATAGTTCACGAGTCAGTTTTGATTGAATATAGAATTGCTCTCCCCCTCCCTTGTTGACTTTGCATCTTCGGATTAACTGTCAGCAAAATTTGAGTCTCCCATATGATTGCGTTCGAGTTCCAGTTTTATTTATTGCTCATAAACTAGTGCCTGACTAAATGTCACTTTAGATGCCATGTCGTCTGGCCTATTTTTACCACGCACTCGTGCTGTTATAGACTTGTTTATGATATCTCTTTAGTCTCTATTTTGTCTCAGATAAATTGAAAGTAGCAGATTAAAATAGAAAAATTATAACAAGCCAAAAGTTTTTTTTTTCTTTTTTTTTTTTTGCTTCTATAGAGCATATAATTTTCACACAATTAAGAGCAGAAAAATATAGGAATGAACCCATTCTGTTCCAATGGGACATACTTTTATGATACTGTGAGCATAGTTGCCAAGTGTAGACGATATGCATGTAATTTTCATCCACGAATGTATTGACTATATCATATATAGCGTCATTTAATATGCCATTTGCATCAAGCAACATTAAACGGAACCTTGTGTGTTGAGCAACCTGATACATGTTTATACAACAGAGCGTTTTCTCCCTTGACGTTTAATGGTAGATAGCGGTCAAACAACTCCACTGTTTGTCTAAGGTAGCATGATTGATTGCAGTTTCAATAAGGACAGTGTTCATTCACTGATGCAGATACATTTTTCCTCCTACAATAAATCTCATTGGGTCGACAATGAAAAAATAATAATCCTAAAAAGTCAATCAATTATGACAAATAAATCAGGACACATTTTTTCAAATAAATTAGGAGAGACAATTATTTTAATTAAACCGAGACAGTCAATTCTGTCAACTACACATACATTCTATAGGTAACTTTAATGTTAAATTGGACTAAATTTGAAATACATACCCAGCTCATTCACGAGATTCTACGGAGTAAAAGTACAATTATAAATAATACTGTTACTATGTATCCCCTGCAATCGTGGGTGTGAGCTCAGGATACAAGAATGAGTCCACATTTCTGGATAACTAATACGATTATTTACAAGCACGGCGTAAGCAAGAACAATATAAAGTAAAACAACACTTAAATGCTCCACTAATTTCACAAATTAACCGATACTATTCTCAAAACGTTGACAAAAGTCACAGTTCATGGTAGCTCGTATCTTATTAACTGCTCCCCGACCGAAAGATGTCTCCTTTTTATAGAATATCCATAGACATTTCTGGAAATCGCTCATATAACGTAGAAGATTGGTTGTTTTGAGTCGCCAAATGTCACTAAATTGGGAATAAATCGCCAAATCTGGCAACCCTTAATTGAACTTCGACATGTGATAACACTAGACTCACGTCATGTGACGGAATGCCTGTACAGGTGTTTTTCCGTCTGGTCTTCGAAAGATACGAAAGGGAGAAGCCAAAAAGAGACTCCACAGCATTTTACAAGTTAATAACAATATACTATAGATAAAAATACGCACAACAATACGCGCAGTTCTACTTCAATGAAATAGAGTAATATTTAAATTAGTATAAAATGAGTGCATTGTAGATGTAAACACGCAAAATACATGCATCAACTTTAAAACACATTTGCTGAAATCCATTTGAAGATTTACATTTGTATTGTTTGTTCCCTTAATCCAGTTTACTTAAGAGAGATAATACACTCAACAGTAAAACGAAAAAGACTTTGCTAGTGGTTAACCTTTATTTTTAATTTTTCTTTTGTAAACCTTTTATCCTTCGCTAACGAACCCACGATAAGTACGTTTCTTTCTAAAGAAAATGCATCTATTTGCGTGGATTGCTTATACAAAGACAAAATGAGACTCTAATGGATTTAATTAATATTAGTTAAAAAAGAAATTTTATTAAAAATAAAGGAAACAATTGAAATAAATTTAACTTTAAACAATTTTGAATAGAATTCTCATTTTATACAGAAGCATGTAACGTTTTATTAGCTAGTTTATATTGTTTATGAACGAAGTTATGGAAAACAAGAAAGATCAATCATGCTTAAAGCATTGATTATGAAACACTTTCCAACTTCAATGCAATTTTATTTAAAAAAGTCGAAAATGCAATACATTCCTCGGTAATATTTTAAAACTTATCACAATACTACATTGATTTATTATATTTGAAAACTTAAACCTTCATTGAAAAAAATGAACTTCATTCAAATGACGGCATTGAAATATAAATTGCGTGGTTTAAATATCTCTAAAATGCAATACATTCCACGGTAATATTTTAAATCTATCATAATACTATAATTTATTATATTTGAAAACTTCATCGAAAACAACTGAAATTAATTCAAATGACATCATAGAAAAAATAACACGCCTGGATCTCTCTATAAAAGCAGGATTTCATTCATAACTTTCTCCATTTCATTCATCACAATACTATAATAATTTATTTTATTTAAAAATTAAGACCATGGAGCTACAATTCATAAACTTTATACTTAAAACTTCATCGAAAAAAATCGTTCTTCTGTTTATAAAATCAATTAATATTTCATTCATATCAGCCATGCAGACTCCATGGACTGAATTATTTTGTGTTAAAGAAAAACAGTAATTCTAATACAACTCATTCTACATATTTTGCTGTTTACATTTTACATAGGTGAAAAATAGGCTTAGTTATAGAAATAATCAAATTTGAATGAGAATTTAAACTCAAATATATTGTCATTGTGTTGTTTTACTATGTAGATGCACAGAATTTAAGCAGAAATAAAGTAGTTTTAGGATGGATACAACACTCAATATGAATTAAAAAGAACTTTCAAAAATCACGAATTTGAAACAAGATGGATGCCATATATCATTTTGAAGTGGGTCATGTGATCGTTTCATATCATGGTCACGTGATCGTTTCATATAAGATGTGTAATTATTATTTTAATTTTTATTTAAAAAACTACTGAATATATTTAGCTGAATTTTTTTTTTATATATTTTATGGAACAATTTGACTATTACCTAAAATTTTCGAAGCAATTTGTGAATTTTAAATCCGCTTAAAAAATGTTAGAAAAATTAGATCCCATAGGGCTCAATGTATTTCATTTTTTCAACCCGGGTTCAATCCAAAACTAATTGTGTGATATTATTCATTTATATTCCCATAGGTCCTACAGACCGTCTGAACAACATACTAAAATTTCATTTTGATTAAGTCATTTTTACGGCAGTTATCGTGCTAACGGACAGACAGACAGACAGACAGACAGACAGACAGACAGAATGAACAAAGTCATAAACACTTTTCAACTTTGTTGTAAAGTGTTAATAAAAATATATTAAAATATTTAATTTTAAATTTGATATTGCTAATTCCCCAGAATAACTTTAAAAAATAAAATATTATCTATATACATATTACATACACACACATATACATGTGTGTGTGTGTGTTTCTCCTTCTTCGACCCACACTCTCCGACCTAACAGCAGGTGCAAGGTATCTGTTTGAATGGTTTGAATGCATCCCCAGGGACGGTACCCTCCTTTCACTACCAACAATCTTTCGAAAGGACTTACGGGCCCACATATTTAACGTATTCGTATTCCGAGTGAACACGGTGACAGTTTGGACACAATCGAGAATAGAACTCTGGTCATCTGAGTGCAATCGCAGTTCGCTAATCACTGGGGTGGGACAACCGAGTGGTTAACGAGTTATATGTATTTGGATTGCTCTATATATGAAATTTTCCATAAAATCCAATTTCTAAAATTTGAAATATTCTTATTCTGATAGTGTTTTAAATAAAAGTCGAATCTTTTTAAACGCCTTGCATCATGGTATATTAATCGCAATATCTTCTGTATTGAAAGTTCGATAAAATTTAATTTGATGTATTTCTTCACGCGCGCACTTAAGCACCAGATATATGAAAATTGATTAGGAAAAACTTGTTCCCTTTGCAAATCCATTCGCTAGTTTTTGGATCAATCGTGTTTAATTAGGTTTTAAAAGATGGCGTGTACCTTCCAGTGAATAATGGAAAAAACATTGAATTTACTGTAATATGGTCTGAGCATATTTATAAAGAGAGAAGCTTACAAAATAAATTGAATGTTGCATGTTTAAAAATGTTTAACTAAAATAAACAGTTTCAAATTTCAGATTTAATTAGAAGGTAAAGAAAACTATGTATTCGTTATGACTCCATCTTAAGCGATGGATATTTCAATTTTATAAAATTAAAAACTACTTTTCATGGATTTAAAAAAACATAATTCTGCAACTCAAAGGTTTCTGCACAATGTAAAGTTATCGTAGAAACAGCGCAACACCGTGATCAAGCGGAGTTATTTCCGGATATATCATGCAGCCCAAAGCAAATCGTATTCACCTCCAAAAATTAAAATCCTACTCGCCGTGTTCCTTTGAATCAAGAAACATTAAAATACAAGGTAGGATCAAAAAGTTCGGATTTTGTGCTGATATCTCTTACCCTGATAGGAGGAGGGGAGAACTAGTTTACGTGGCGTAGCCGTAGAGGCACATGTGATTAACGTGGCGTAAAAGTACATGAAATAGCCCAAAGGTTAGGGCACAAGGATTATACTCGGAGGACCAGAGTTCGATTTTTATCTCTACCCAAACTGTCCCCGTGTTTACGCGGAGTACGGTCACGTTCATCTGTGGTCCCGAAAGTCCTTCCGAAAGGTTAGTGTCAAGGTGAGGAGGGTACGGTTCTTGTGGACGTCGACCTCACTGGATTCCGTCTAAATTGGGTAGCACTTCCCGGTCGTCCAAAACCTTACACCTTCTGGTAGATCGAGCAGTCTGGGTCGAAAGAAATATATTGTGTGTACAACTATCCATTAAAAGATAGTTAATTTCGTATTTAGAATACGAGAGTCACATTTTTGAAGTTATTCTAATATTTTCTGTCTAAATAGAAGGATCTTAGAAAAGACTCAATAACTGTATATGGAAATGCTCAAGGGTATACACGTTAGGTCTATCTACAGTAAAATGGCCGCATTCGATAGAATAAAATGGATTGCAGAGCCCCTAATAGACCATTTAAACAGTTAAGATAACGAATTCGGCAACAAAACGAGAGAGACGACAAAAACCAATTACAAAGTGGCAGAGCATAATCGATAGAAAAAACTGCTACTTACAATAAAACACTGTTACTAAAAACATTTATTTGACACGATGGAGTTATTGGCAAATGCCTGTCATATTCAGAAATGCTAAAAAAATAACACTTACATGCACAGGAATTTAAAGTACAGCTTGTTCAAAATGCCTTTCGTAAGCAACAATGCACATTTTAATTCGAGAAAGTAAAGGGCCATGTACTTTGACAAGTATTTCAGCTGTCACGGCGTTACAATTCCTGATGATATAACTTTCTGACCGGTAATTATTGCTTTCCATATACACCTTTCATACATACCTGATGTCTATTCTTACTAATTGTAATTTATATTTTTCGACTATCTCTTTTACTTTCCAAGTCGTTGCTCCTAGCATCTTAAACTCTCTGCTAGGATCGCCTTAAATCACTTGTGTTCGAAGGGGCATGGTGGCTTTACTATTTAAAGTGTCGAAGTATAAAGCCACCATGTACTTGTGTTCGAAGGAGCACTCATAAACCTTTCCTTACAAAGTTATTAGGGAGATTAAAGACTTTACTATAGAATCCTGCATGCGATGTAAAATTATGAGAAGTCAAACAATTTTTCCATTCTTACCTTAAATCATAAGAAACGCGAAACTAGAGACAAAATGTACTTCAGAAAATTAAATAGTTATATGAAACCACAACAGAATTTCGATATATTTTGAAGCAGTATTCAGAACAATAATATCTGCAATTTGCTGACTTTATTTCTTCCACACACATTCAGAATATTGCCGCCGCGTTAGCACTCAAAGACGTGCGTTCCACACACAATGCGCGTAAATAGATTTCGAAATAAATTTTAAACTTTTTGCAGAAACAATAACAGATTTCTAAAATGACTCTTCGTAAACGTGAAAAGCTTTCGGATGAAGTTGGCACGAATGTAAAGCAAGTAACTTACAGTTGCAGCGAGTCATTTGTAAAGTTTTTACCTTCCCTACAATATATAGCTATGTAAAGGATAAAAGTTACGATGGCATCAAAAATACGACTTCCGAGTTTGTGTAGATTTAAGTGTTTTGTCATCACAGAGGATTGAAAATTAACAGCAACGCAACAAGATTTTGTAGTTATTGTAGAAATTGCCCAAAGACTAGATCCCCAGAACATATTGTCACCTATCAGTCATTATAGCGGCATTACGGAATATTGATGAATTTCCACACGAAAAACTTGGGGTGAAAAAAACTGAACCTTGGAGTTTTCTCCTTTATAAATAATAATTAAATCCTTGGATTGACTTAATTTATCATTCTTAAATTGCTCGAAAGTCATATAACCGTAAATTACCCCGTTGTTGCATTATAACCCACCATTAATTCTTTGTACGAGTTCCTAAAATATAATTATATTAACATACTGCACAAGTAACTTCCATCATTTTAAACTTCAAAATAAACATTATTTATTACACGCCTTATATTAATTATATATATATATATATATATATATATATATATATATATATATATTAAGAAGGAGGAACTGGGTGAGTGAGAAAAGGAATCTACACTCTTTTGAAAAAAAAAGAAGCACCTCTAAAAAAATAATCCGATCATCTCGAAATTTCGCACACAAATTCCTTTATACCAAGTATGCAAATGATTAAATTTGCAAGGTCAATGAGTGTTAAATTCGGCCATAACGAGGTTTCTACTGCACAACTAGCTTCCTATAAGACAGGTTAAATATGTGGACGGTTTATCTTTGCAAGTTATCAGTGTTGCAGTGTCGTGGAAACACAACCAATAATGCCGTTACGACGCTGCCGAAGACCTTATAAGAAATTACACGCGTTCGAACGTGGTCGTTTATCCGGGATGCGTGAATCTGGCTGGTCATAGCGAGCAATAGGCCGCTACCTGCACCAAACGAACACTGCTGTACAAAGGTGCTGGCAGCAATGATTGCTGCAAGGAACTCATCGGCGGAATGAAAGCTCTGGAATGCCAAGGTGCACAAATGCGAGGAAAGATCGGATTATTGTGCGACAGGCCCGAACGGGCCCAACGGCATCATTGTCCGCCATCCAACGTGTTACAGCTTCTTCCATACCACACGTGGTACCTTCCACCATCTCACGGCGCTTGGCTGAGGTGGGGATAAGCTCACGGCGACCATTAAGACGTCTGCCCATAGCCCCACAACATCTACAGAGTCGTTTGGAATGGTGGTCGCAGCCGAACATCTTGACTACCAGCAGACTGGCATCTCATAGTGTTCGACGATGAATCACGCTTGTCTTTCAGCAGATGACCATCGGGTACGTGTGTGGAGAGACAGGGCCAGAGGTCCCAATCAGCCTTTCTTTACACAGGCACACAGCCATTACCCCTGGTGTGATGTGCTATCTCTTACCAGCAGGTCACCCATAGTCATCCTGCGTACAACTTTAATAAAGCTCAACGATAAGTTGATGAAACCCTGCGGCAATTTGCGTTATATTTCATGGCACGTCATTCTGGGACCATTTTCCAACAAAATAGTGCCACGCCACATACGGATCGCATATCTGTCTGCTGTCTCCGTGCTGTTGATACTGTTCCTTGGCCAGAAAGGTCACCAGACCTTTTATCAATTGAGCATGTATGGGACATACTAGTCCGCCAGATTCGGACACCCTGAAATGTAGCAAATCAGGAGCAACAATAGAGGAATGTCTAGCAGAATGTATCGCAAGATGACATTAGGAAACTTTATCACACTTTACCTAGACATATACAAGCATGCTTTGCCGCCTAGAGGGGTTTCACCAATTACTGATTTGAAAATTCAATGTGCAATGCTAACCATTGATGGGTCCTGCGGCCTCGATTTTGTAATCATTTCATTACCTGTATATAAGTTGTACGCACATTTAATTTCAATGAAAACAGTGACTTACTGCATGGTGCTTCGGTTTTTTTTTCTTTTGCAAAAGAGTGTATTTGCCTAAAATCATCTAAACTTAATTTCAATGTTAATTGGCACATACCTCTGTTGTTGCCTTTGGACATTGAAACACACAACTCTAATCTGTACATTCTGGCCTCTATTTATCCATAAACGCCTCTTCGACGGTCATTGCCTCAATTCTATGAAGCGCACTCTTTACCATGTTAGACTGTCATTCTAGTCACAACGCCAACAGCCGTTCTCATTTCACTCCATGTAAGGCACAACGCCCTCAATTGGCAGTCACACCATCTCTCTATATTGACGACTGCTACACCATTTCTGCATATCTGAATAATTACTTATTATCGTCACACATCTGAATAATGACTCTTATCTACCTTCTTGGATAGAATATTGATGAATGTCCACAGGAAAAATTATACTTAGCTTTGATCACTCAAATTGCAGAGGCTGTCATATCTGCTACAGGATCTATTTATAACCTGACACTAAGGGACACTGTACCAACCAACTTGTTTTGAGTGTCCTCTGACTAAAAACAACTTTCTAGGTGTGTGACACAACCTAAGTGACTCAAATGACATTTTTAACGTTAGTTTCAATCAGTCACCACAAAAGATCCATTCATTCTTAACAAAAGCAAGATAGAGGAAGACGAGACATATTTTGAAAGTCAAGATATAAAATCCATCATGATAAAAAACGATGCATGTTAGGCTATTTGCTCATCTTTCCGTTGTGCAACGGAAAAGCTAAAATACCTCAGAGCTAATTTTCTTTTAATTCGAATTAGTTTTTTGGTTATTTTATACTGAAAAACACTGAGTGGTTCTCACGAAAATTAATTCTTTACCAATCAGAAATTTTATCACAGGGTTTCCATCTTAACACCATCGGAAAGATCGAAAGATGTTCTTTCCGACGAGATTTGAATCCAATCCGTAAGACAATTCCATTATATTTATTTTTTAACACTTTACAACAAAGTTGAAAAGTGTTTATGACTTTGTTCATTCCGCCTGTCTGTCTGTCTGTCCGTTAGCATGATAACTGGCGTAAAAATGACTTTTTAAATAAAAATTAAAATAATAATTACACCTCTTATATGAAACGATCACGTGACCATGATATGAAAAGATCAGGTGACCCACTTCAAAATAAAATATGGCATCCATCTTGTCTCAAGATCGTGATTTTTAAAGTTCCTTTTAATTCATATTGAGTGTTGCATCCGTCCTAAAACCGCTTTATTTCTGCCTAAATTCTGTGCATCTACATACTGAAACAACGCAATGACAATATATTTGTGTTTAAATGATCATCCAAATTTGATTATTTCTACAACGAAGCCTATTTTTCACTTATGTAAAATGTAAACAGCAAAATATGTAGGATGAATTGTATAAGAATTGCTGTATTTCTTTAACGCAAAAGTATTTAGCTCATGGAGTCTGCATAGCTGATATGAATGAAATATTCATTGATTTTACACAGAGAAGAACAATTATTTTAGTTGAAGTTTTAAGCATAGAGTTTAATTACTGGTACCTGCATTGTCTTAAGTTTTTAAATAAAATAAATTATTTTAGTACTGTGATGAATGAAATGAATGGGAAAATGTTATGAATGAAATGCTGCTTTTATAGAGAGAACCAAGCGTGTTATTTTTTCTATGACGCCATTTGAATGGATTTCAGTTGTTTTCGATGAAGTTTTCAAATATAATAAATTATTGTAGTATTATGATGATTTTAAAAATATTACCGAGGAATGTATCGCATTTTAGAGATGTTTAAACCAGACAATTTATATTTCAATGCCGTTATTTGAATGAAGTTCATTTTTTTCGATGAAGGTTTAAGTTTTCAAATATAATAAATTAATGTAGTATTGTGATAAGTTTTAAAATATTACTTAGGAATGTATTGCATTTTGGAGATGTTTAAATAAAATTGCATTGAAGTTGGAAAGTGTTTCATAATCATTGCTTTAAGCATGATTGATCTTTCTTGTTTTATATACACCAATAGTCTTTGTGTCAACTTTTCATTTTTATTCATTGGCGAATGAAATATTCATACGATTCTAATTTCGGGCGTGAATTGGGGACGATATCTCTGCGTTCTAATAAATAATTTTTTTTAATTACTCAATTTTTTAATTTTTAAAAATTTTTAGGTCTGTCTATAAAAGTGGATTTCGGAACTATCAGAAGGGATATTAATTAAAGCGAGGATATCTTGCACCAGAAACGTGAAGCCACAAATAGGGGCGTGTCCGCTGCTATCGAGATTTGCGCTATTCAATTTTATTTACACTTAGAAAAAAAGAGCGCAGAAATATTTGTTTTTCTAAACTGGCATTTTGGGAATTGAGTTACGTTGTCTTATTATTTACGCAGGCATCTCATATTTAGGACAGAGCAAAATAATACTAGTAATGAAATAAACCTAATGGTTAAATGAATATTCATTTCCTAAGCATTTATTAATTTAAAAGCGAATGGCCTATTTATATAGGACGTTGACATACATCGTACTCGAAGTACACTCACTTCCAAAAGCAATGCAAATTTTCATTTTTCGAAAATATATTTGAATTTTAGTGGTTGAAAATAGCTGCGGATGTAAATAACAGTATGCAAATATCGTATGTTACAGCCAATCGGATATATGCTAATTAGGAAGTCGTTGAAGACGACAGCATTCTGAAGGGTTTGAAGAGGTGCATTTAAATGCTGATACGAAGTGTTTATAACTTTTGTAGGATTATTTTTGATGATATTCGTGTTTCTATGGCTGAAAGAAGACGAATGACAGATAGTGAGCGCAGGCGTGCTGTCAGACGTATTGAAGCAGGACAGTCAAAGATGTCGATACTTTCTTTGGCGTTGATCATTCGGTAATTTATCGATTATGGAAACAATTTCAAACAAATCAGATAGTTATCTGACCTGTGCCCGGTCGTCCAAGCGTTACCACTCCCTCTGATGATTGACACATTGTTATAGTAGCCAAGCGGAATCGACGAGAGACATCCACGACTGTTTCATCGATAGTTGCTGCGGCACTTGGTAAGACAATACCTGCCAGTACTGTGCGCCGAAGCCTCCAAGTGAAGGGATCGTACCCCCGAATTCCACGTTTTTGTGTTCCACTAACCGTCAGCCAGAGAGGCAAGATTAAAGTGGTATCGTCGACATGCCAATTGAACTGTCTCAGATCAGTGTGATGTCCTGTCCACCGACGAGTCCAGATTTGCCCTGGAATCCGATGATACGAGTGTAAGGGTCTGGAGAGGACGAGGCACACGCAATCAGGCCAAGAACATCATTGAACATCACATATTCAGCGTTGGCTGAGTCATGATTTGGATTGAAATTTCAATGGGATATCGCACAGAGCTGCACATCTTTAAAGGCGGTTCTGTGACGGCATCGTGATATCGGGATGACGTCATAGATCCCATTGCGAGATTCTACGCTACAGCAGTTGGTCCTAATTTTCTCCTTATGGTCTAATATACGTCCCCATCGAGCTAACATCGTTGACGAATACCTGAAAAGTGAGAGCATTTCTCGTATGGAGTAGCCGGCGTATTCCCCGAACTTAATCCCATTGAAAACCTTTGGAATGCCCTCTGGCGTACTGTCTCTGCACGTTTACCTACTCCAGCCAGTCTCAGAGAGTTGGAAATTGCCCTATTGGAGGAATGACCATTGCTCGCATCTCCGATGCTTGATTACCTCATTGAAAGCATGGAAAACCGTTGTAAAGTTTATATGAAGGTCCGGGATTGGTCACATATAATATTAATGCAAGTTTTGTTTGGTTTGTGTACCTTTAAACATCATTTTGTTAATGACCCAAATATGACGTCATCATATAACTTACGAAAAGTAAATATTTTTTTCATCTTTGTACATAATTTTTATTTTCTTTAATGCATAAACACATTTGCTACCTTCATGTACAATTTTGAGTTAATCAAAGCTTTGCTTTTCCATTTTTGTTGATTTTACCGTCCGTGCTTAACATTTGGAAGCCAGTATATTTCACATTTTTCGTCAATCGAAAAAATAATGCATACGCAAATGTGGCAATAAGTACATCGTAATCAGTTGTTATAAGTACATCGTAATCAGAAATGAAATTAAACTGTTGGTCACAAACCAGTCCCGAGATATTAAAACCATAACTTTCATAGAATCTGCGAAGGAATTGGATGTTGAAAAAGTAATAGTTAAATTAAATATTGAAAAAAATATACTATAATATAATTTCTAATTCGTTCCTCAACTCACAGATAAATTCTACATCAGTGAGTACCCGTGAAAAATCACAGGGAAATTATTATTAACTGAAAGTTTATAAATATAAAAAAAATCATTTGGTATTTTTACATCAAAGATATCTTCAAAAAGAATATTTTTTAGTATTTTTACCGAGTAAAAAGGCTCAAAATTATCTCATTAAATCGGTTTCGATGCTTTCTTCCTGAAGTGACAGGAGAATAATACGGAGGCATTAAATGTCGGTTAGAACTAACTGTACGCTTACAGTCAATCATCGGTGAAATGAAACTTTTACTCTGGTTTAGGATTTAATTAATTAGTAGAAAGTGATAAAAAAAACTTTACATACAATATTTTGTCTTATTATTGCAAAAATATATTGTAAAATAACGGCATTTCTTACTTTATTCAGCGCGAACAAAGCAAACAAACCCAAATCGTCTAACAGGTGCATATGCATGTTGCCATTTGGCAAACGATAATAGCATGCGTAAATTATTCACTCTCAAAATTATGTTGTTTGATCGGTAATGCATCAGTAACAAGCAAATGTTGCCACAAAATAAAGTGAACATTTTGCAGTCATGGATTGTTCCATTAGTTATAATGTTATTCATTATTACTCCAGGAGATCTGAAAAGTATGAAACATTAGAAACATCTGAAAGTATGAAACAGTAGGAACATCTGAAAGTATGAAACATTAGGAACATCTGAAAGTATGAAACATTAAGAACATCTGAAAGTATGAAATATTAGGAACATCTGAAGGTATGAAACATTATTACTTTCCTTATATACATAATGTATAAGGAAAGTATTGTGACGGGGTCGAAAATTCGAATTCGAGTTTTCGACGGGAGAGCACGTTTCAAGCATCCCTGATCACGAATCAAATATTTTTGAAGTGATGTCTGCGTGTGTGTATGTGTGTGTGTGCGTGTGTGAAAGTATGTGTGTGTGTGTGTGTCAGTGAGTCTGTGGAGACGATAACTGACGAACGAATGGACCGATTTGAACCAAATTTGGTACAAAAATCACAATCCGTAAACACTGGAAGCCTATTGTTTTTATACGTAATCGAATGTTCAGAACCCCCCTAAATTTTCGAATGAAATTTTGAAAAAATCGTCAAAAAATCAAAACCGCTAATAAAGTTACGCAAATAGACATCTCTTATGTAATTTTTCATTAGAAAACGATTGACATAAATTTTAGAACGCTAACATGAACCGTTCTCGAGATATTAAACATTTTTCAAAAAAATTATGAAAAAGTCACATAAAAAAAAATTCCTATTGAGAAACATGTTCACTTTTCATATGTAATACCATGCGATAAATTGAGTGACATCATTCTCGTGGATCTAGCTCGTTCCATTCATGAAAAAATATACTTTTGTATTTGAACGCCAATAGTCATTTATCAGCTGTAAGAATGACTTTTTTCTTAGTGCATAACGCTTGGCGAGATTTTGGCGACGAATTTGGCAGAATGTCGCCAACTTGGCGACTTTTTTGAAATGTTGCCAAATTAATGAAAATCTCGCCAAATGGACAAAAATGATGCTAAATCAATGAAAATGACGACTAATTGTCGAAAATTCAAAATCTTGGAAAGAATATTAGTATCTACTATAAGAAAAACCTAATTTTTTACTGTAAAAGTAGTAAATTTATTACATTATATAAGGAAAGTCATGTGTTGCCCACATCAGATTTTTTTTCATTAGGAACGTACAGTCTGGCCTTCATTGGCATTATGGCAGGCTAAACTGTGACAGTTATACCTGTTTGTCCCACAAATCACACACGAGACTGTTAGTTCATTGGACTGTTTGTTCATCATCTTCAGTTTGCCTTTGAATGAAAATATACAAAGACAGACAATGCTCTCCAATAAGAAAAACAAAATGCATATCCTTTTTTTGACTCGCGAAATCAGTTAATATCTTTAAATACAGGCATTATGCTGTTTTACTGATGAAGTGTCTTATTTTTCAAATAGTTTAAACAGAAATTTACCGGAATCAAAGAAATAATATTGATACATCTAACGATTAATCCAATATTGAATATGTTAGCGTGATTATTTATTTTCAAGCCTAGAATATTTCAATTAGCTAAAGCTCTTTGAAATATTTTCATACGAAACCAAAAATATATATAATTCTCGAAGACGTTCTTAGAAGCAGTTTTATATTATGAAATATTTACTCTAAGAATTTACAGGAAAACCGGAGAGTGAAATGTTTGCATAAGCCATAAATAAACTAAAAGTCAATCCTTGAATACAAACACTGAATTTAATTGGAAATTCGAAAGAAAAATTTGAAATAAATAAGACATTATGGTAAATGTTATTACATCCACAATTTTGAAGTTATCAGCTATTAGAGTACATAAAATTAATAGCAATAAAGCGGATAAAATATTTTTTCCTTATATTTCAATTGGCCAACAAATCACAGTCACAAAACCGACCAATAAAAGGCGTTTTTATAAACGTCGAATCCCTGTCATAATTAGAGCCTGCATCATTTTTTCAAGATTAGCTATATCTATCTCTAAAACAAATAAGTCGAATTCGGTTAGATTTTTATGATGGGACATCTAAAAATACGTTAAGATTGTGAAGACCCTTTGCTATGTTACAAATAATTTTTTAATGTATATTTTTCATTTTTGCAATTTAAAAAACCTGATGCGGGCAACACATAACTTTCCTTATATAATGCAATGAATTTACTACTTTTACAGTTAAAAAAATGTTATTCTTATAGTAGATAATTATATTCTTTCCAAGATATTGAATTTTCTTCAATTAGTCGTCATTTTCATTGATTTAGCGTCATTTTTATCCATTTGGTGAGATTTTTGTTAATTTGGCAACAATTAAAAATGTCGCCAAGTTGGCGACATTCCGCCAAATCCGTCGCCAAAATCTCGCCAAGCGCTATGGATGAAGAAATAAGTTATTCTTACAGCAGATAAATGACTATTGGCGTTCAAATACAAAAGTATTACTCAAAGTATCTTTTTCCATGAATGGAACGAGCTAGATCCACGAGAATGATGTCACCAAATTTATCGCATGGTATTACATATTAAAAGTGAACATGTTTCTCAATAGGAAATATTTTTTTCTATTTTATATGACATTTTGATAATTTTTTTAAAACGGTTCATCGAGAGAACGGTTCATATTAGCGTTCTAAAATTTATGTCAATCGTTTTCTAATGAAAAATTACGTTAGAAATATCTATTTGCGTAACTTTATTAGCGGTTTTGATTTTTTGACGATTTTTTCAAAATTTCACTCGAAAATTTAGGGGGGTTCTGAGCATTCGATTGCGTATAAAAACAATAGACTTCCAGTGTTTACGGATTGTGATTTTTGTACCAAATTTCTTTCGAATCGGTCCATTCGTTCGTCATCAGTTATCGTCTCCACAGACTCACTGACACACACACACACACACACATATACTTTCACACACACACACATACACAGACATCACTTCGAAAATGTTTGATTCGTGATGAGGGATGCTTGAAACGTGTTCTCCCTTCGAAAACTCGAATTCGAATTTTCGACCCCGTCACAATACTTTCCTTATACATTATGTATATAAGGAAAGTAATATACATTATGTATATAAGGAAAGTGAAAATAGGGAGTAGCTCTGTTACTCGTTATAGATTGATGTGAAGCATCACTCTTTTTTCATATTTCTAATGGGAAATGTTTGATGTGCGTGACTATGGTACAAGCTACATAAAGTACATTTCAATATTTTTTGGTTTAAGAATTTATTTTTTAATTTGATTTATATAGTTTTGATGGATTAAAAAAATGCAGTTTCTTTTTAGTCCGAATTGAAATAATGACGTTGTCGGTGATGAAATATTTGGATGCAACGTTTGCAGTCACTCCCCCGGGCGAACTTACGGATTGCTCCAGCGATAAGTGAATACTGGCTTATAGCGCCGATGTTATGCACAAATCTTAAACTGAAGCATATTTGAAATATAAGACTTTTCTACCAGAATTGTGCTATAATACAGCTTAAAGGAACAGAACTTAATATAATCAGAAAAAACTTACATATTAAGTTATCTATCGAGTTTAGTAGATACTTTTAATCTTATCACATAATCTACCCAACTAAACGACGATGACCCAACTAAACGATTGATACCCGCTGTGTAAATTTCTGCAAAAAATACGTGAGTCGTAAAGTTCTTAGCCAATATACAAAATTGGGGAAGTTTAGAAAGATCGTCAAAAGTCGCCAAGTTGGCGATATTTTGCAAAATTCGTCGTCTAGGTCACCGAATTTATTGTCAATGTTAACCAAACCGGATCTTCAAATAATAATAAAAGTTTTGTATTACGTGTTCGTAAAAATATAAAGTAACTTACGTTACAGATTTACTTTTCATCCCAGTCGCATTGTTTTTACGGTTTACTTTCCACCCCGCTCTTTAAGATATTTCAGATCAAAAAACCTGTTACGAAATAAAATTTTAATTTCGTTTGAGTGTTCAAAATCCCCACTTTAAAGAAAGAACTGTTTTAATATAAAGTTTAAAATATCCTATAGCTGAAAGTCGATTCAGACAATTGGAGGAAGGGATCCAGCACTGTTGTCCCCAATTATTAAAAGCCGCTTTATTGCAAAAAACCGAAAGATTGCATCTAGGATATCTTCAATGCAATGAATCTATTGATGCAAATGTAACACCGTTTTCTGTTAAAAATAGTCACGATAGAAAAACTTAAAAATGGTGAATTATATCCTGTCAGGCAGATCCTTTAATATAAAATTAATACAAGTTGAAGAGTGTTGGTCATATGATTAGAACACAAAATATTTCAGGAGGAAACAAGAATGTTTTTAAGCATTCAAACGCAAAACACGTTGTTCACCAATGCCCTGATCTAATCATGAATTCATGCTCTAAAATGCTTAAACACTAAATTCTGATTCCTAATCATTGCAATAACAGTAATTTTCTTCCAAAAACATGCAAATATTCAATTCCATAAATGGCTGGAACACATCGCAAGGAGCAGTACGCATAATAGTTGCTCTTAATGCATATTTAACTATACAGTGAAAGTAAACACAAAATCATTATACAGATAATAATAACATCTAAACTTGTGCATACACACGAGAATACAAAAAAAAAAAAGGTTTATAAAAAGTCAAGTACGTTATTTGCATAAAATGTATAGCTTTTTAAAAAAAAAAACAACTTAAAAAACAGAGAAATATCATTTAGCAGAGTCATATTTTATTTAACTGCATGTAAATTTTTACTTTAACCGTGTACTAATTAAATTTAAGTGACTAAGGGTGGCTGTAGGTCTGATTTATTTTTTTTCTTTTGTGAAGAAAATGATAACTCCGCGTTAGTTGTTTTTGGAATAATTTGTGTTAATACATTTCGAACGTAGAGAGTGTTAAGTAATTAATTCCGTTACAGAAATTATAAATGATTGTCTACCAAGAGCATTTAACTATTTTATTTTTCAGTAGTTTATTATCGACACTGTACTATGAAAACGCGCCCCACCATATTATACGTATTTATATAAGTATGTAAGTATTCCGGTAAAAGTAATTCCAGTATAGAAAGTTATGGTTTGTATTATATGGTAGGTACATAAGTTCATATAACATACAAAATTTAAAAATCAATGTATTTTTGCATTATCTCATGACATACATTATTGGCGTTCAACCACTTCGTAATTTAAATTCTGAAATGCGTGTTTTCAGAGCCAAGCCGAATGTTTTCCTAAGAACTTATATCAATCATTTAGAAACCTTAAAATTAGAATATAGTAACAAATAATACTTCAGCATATTGACATTTTGAAAGTACTATGGCAGTGGAAACGCACTGTCCCTATACTGATATAACTTGTTGAAAAATGTTACTCTGAAAAATTTTATTCTTACTATATTTTCTTACGATGAAACTACAATAAAAAGTATACAACTAATAATGAAATATACTACTTCATGTGGTATTTACACGGAAACTACAATAAATAAGAACTTACAATAAATTTAATGTATAGAGAACGTGATAGTCTGTTTCTACTCGCTTAGCACATCCCTACGTATGTTCCTTTGGCTGTATGTCTCTAATAGAGCTCCAAAGAAAGACGCACACTGTAAAATATAAGAACTGTGTGGCTATTTTATCAGATTGAACGCCTCAGGAAATGTTGGTCTAAACGACACGAACATCCAAAGACCAATGAAGAGGAACATCTTGCTGAAAGATGATATATGTTACATCTTTGCGTTGCGAAATTACAAAGAGTTGTAAGATGCCAAGATACTTATTCGTTTTATGTTTGAAGCTGCATGACACCTATCGTCGACTGCAAAAGATTTTCACAGTTGCTATACATTGTAACAATTATTGTAAGTTCTTATCCATCGCATTTTAAACGCAAATAAAACACGAAGCTGCATATTTTATTTAGGAATAACATGCACTTTAGCATAATAAAGCAATATGAGGTACTCCCCCCAAGCATTTTAGTTTTATTACACAACATTTTGTTGGATGGCGTATTTTTACTTTATTGTCGCATAAAGTTTCACTTTCCCAAAATTCGTTCAAATTCGATATTTCGACAAATAAGCGCAATTTTATGACGTCCTGTCGATTTTAAACAGTTTAGAAAAGGTCTCATATTGTGTACATATACGTGTATATGTGTATGCATACCTGTGAGTTAGAATGTTTAGTAATTCTCATAATTGGAATTCGAATTATTTTAGTTCCATTGCATTATACCCTATGGAAAACTATGATAATTTCACAAACATTGATGGCAGTAAATAGTATATTGTGGTGGAGGGTAATTGATAATTTAAACTATGCTATGAATATGAATAGGATTGAAATATATTAACAGGCATGACTCAAATGCATCCAATATATCAACATCACGTTTATTGTATCAACATTATCACGTTATTATATCAACATTGGTTTTTAGTTGTTGCCAACATAAAAACATGAAAAACAAAAGCTACGTATTTTTTTCATTCTGATAATGATTGTGATACAAGTGGAACGTTATATAATATGGATATACAAGTACTATAAGAAAGTTGAGTGGAGAAGAAAACTTCTGATATTTATTCAGAATTTAATTGTTTATTTTATACACTAAAATATCTAGGTATTAAAGGTATCATGCAACACAAAAGCAACAGAATCGACATGTTTCGAAAGTAAAATACAGCTTCTTCGTCAGGACATAATAATTCGAAAGTAAAATACAGCTTCTTCGTCAAACACACTTCATACGAAAGATAAGGAAAACTAGAGCAACGTATTCAAGCACAAATAAAATAAAAATGCCATATTCGAGGATACGCTGAACCCCCTTCGTCAGTGCTAAACAACAAGCAATCCCAAAGGCAAGAAGACTAAATGGGCAAACGTTTGTGTTTTGGATTTCGGGTTTATTGGTTCTCCAATACTATTGAAAGGGATCCAGCGTATAGTGGAAACAGTTTGTATGCTGCACTTCCTTTTTATTGGTACTTGAATACGTTGCTCAAGTTTTCCTTTATAGTCTACTGTTTATATACCTGATTAAGATTACACTTTCACGGTAAATCTGCATGCAGAAAACTCGCGTTATATTCGGATACATACAATCTTAAATTGGGCCGAAAGGCTATAACATACTCTCAATTTTGGATAGAGAATTGACAGTTTTCTCTGTCTGGTTATTTGTGTTAAAGACTGTCAAAATCATGGTAATTTACGATAACTACATAACTAATAATGTAATTCTAGCCACCTCTATTATTAACAACTGGCATTACCAAACAGTGTTTCTCTTATCGAATTTATTATTAATTATTTAAGAGTGCATCCTTCTGCTTTTTTCTCACTAAATAACATTAGAATAAAAAAAGTTCAGTTTCTTTAAGATATTGAGATATTGGGAGAATATTTTGCATCAGAAAAATGAACATTTTTTTACGATTCATATCTCTATCTCTTTCATATCTTGCTGAAAAAGAACGTATACTCTTCAAGAGAAATAACTGCAGGTAATACATTTGAAGATTATCTACAATATGTAAATATTAGATGCGTTATAGTATACTAGAAAATCGCAATTAAATATTTATTTTATCCAACTTATATTTTCTGAAAACAAATATTTTTTGCCAAACGTTGTGCATTTAATCATAATCTACATAGTTGTTTAACATGGTTTTGTCGATCCAGACCCTCAGAAGCCCTCTCCCTCACCACGAAGAAGCATAAAAATCCGACTGGTGTTGTTTCTGGAAGAAAGGGGTACCGAGAAAGTGGGTGATTCTGTAAAATACTCCAGATCCTACAGAACCTTCGTCCTTGGCTTAGAAGACCGATCCCTTGTAGACTTATAATATCGAACACGAAAAAAAAAATCTGATGTGGGCAACACATGACTTTCCTTATATAATGCAATGAATTTACTACTTTTACAGTAAAAAAATAGGTTTTTCTTATAGTAGATACTAATATTCTTTCCAAGATATTGAATTTTCGACAATTAGTCGTCATTTTCATTGATTTAGCATCATTTTTATCCATTTGGCGAGATTTTCATTAATTTGGCAACATTTCAAAAAAGTCGCCAAGTTGGCGACATTCCGCTAACTTCGTCGCCAAAATCTCGCCAAGCGTTATGCACTAAGAAAAAAGTTATTCTTACAGCAGATAAATGACTATTGGCGTTCAAATACAAAAGTATTATTCAAAGTATATTTTTTCATGAATGGAACGAGCTAGATCCACGAGAATGATGTCACTCAATTTATCGCATGGTATTACATAAGAAAAGTGAACATGTTTCTCAATAGGATTTTTTTTTTATATGACTTTTTCATAATTTTTTTGAAAAATGCACAATATCTCGAGAATGGTTCATGTTAGCGTTCTAAAATTTATGCCAATCGTTTTCTAATGAAAAATTACATCAGAAATGTCTATTTGCGTAACTTTATTAGCGGTTTTGATTTTTTGACGATTTTTTCAAAATTTCATTCGAAAATTTAGGGGGGTTCTGAACATTCGATTACGTATAAAAACAATAGGCTTCCAGTGTTTATGGATTGTGATTTTTGTACCCAATTTGGTTCGAATCGGTCCATTCGTTCGTCAGTTATCGTCTCCACAGACTCACTGACACACACACACACACACACACATACTTTCACACACACACACACACATACACACACACACACACACACACACACACACACACACATACACACACACAGACATCACTTCAAAAATGTTTGATTCGTGATCAGGGATGCTTGAAACGTGCTCTCCCGTCGAAAACTCGAATTCGAATTTTCGACCCCGTCACAATACTTTCCTTATACATTATGTATATAAGGAAAGTAAAAATAGGGACAAGATTTTTTATTTCCTTCCTCGGAAGCGGAGAATGGAGGGATGCTAGAATGTATTTCTAAATCCTCCAAAACCTACCCGGTGACATAGAAGACTGAATCTCTGCAGACTTCTAGCATTAACAACAGTATATAACATTATGGAGCCATATTTTTTATGTCTGCGCTGGTGTTGGACAAAAGAAAGGGGGTCAAAATTCCATATAGGTCATCCAGAACTCTCTGGGAGGTCAAGAAGGCTGACACTTTTCACGCGCATTGTATTGATCACGTGACAGGGGCTAAGATAATTTCTGATTAGGATGACTGTTTCCGACGAAAAGCAAAATACATTGTTGAACAAATTGAAAGGTGGACAAAGAGATCTATTCAGACTATCCAGAAATTTCCCAGTGATTGATTCCCTGCGTTGATTTTCCAGAAGGCTGACATTTTGCACACTTATTACATTGACCCCGATACAGGGGCTGACAGAACCAATTTCTGATTAAGATGATTATTTCCGACGATAAACAGCGTTAAGAAAAATAAAATAATAAAAAAGTTGCAACATAATTTTTATAAATTTCACTATCTTTGACAAGTTAAATATTGGTAGATAAATACTGGTAGTCTATATTTTTAGTAATAAAAAAAATCTCCCTGTGTATTTTAAAGATATCAATTCTCAAAATCATATTTAAATAAAACATAATCCTTCCATCTACGTACGATTATTTATAGAATTATATATAGTGTAAACACTCAAATTATTTTTGACCACACAATAACATTCAAAACAAATAATGCTTTATTATTTAAATATTCAAAATGTATAATATTTCCGGTACTCAAAATATTTTTTGAGACTAAGAACAAAATAATGTTCATTTGATGTGCTAAATGTATTATAATATTGTTTATATATTTTAAAATAAAAATGCGCTCTTAATCCTAAACATTTGCCATTGATCCCAAAAAAGCAACATAAACAATGTATAATTTTCTGTTCTCTGTTAGTACGGACAAAGTATTGAATAAATTTGCACAATTGCAAAAGTTATTTATACTTTCCTTCTGAAAGGAGAAGCATTATCTGTAGAATTTTATGGTAATTGGGCAAGCGTTCTTCTAATGCTTTTTATGGGAAAAACATAAGAGAATGCAGTTAAACAGCGATAATGCCTTAAGGAATGCACTTCCGAGCAAATGGCTGCTGTTATGCATTCCCTTATCTCACAGTTAATGATCAAGTAAGATGATTTGTTTGAAACTTTCTGAAGTTTTAGATTCCACTTTTTATTTCAACTGAATTTGATTGTTTTAACTTAAAGTAAGAGTTTGGAACTCTCGAAAATGTATTGTTCGAGAATAGCTTTAAGCCATATTTATATTTTATGCAAGGTAAATATATATAGCCCTTATTAAGTTTAAAATAAATAAATTCTGAATCTCATACATTACTGAGAAAGCTGCTTGCAAGTTGGGATGATTTTCACTTAACAGAAAATGTAATTATTCATTTCACGGAATTTACATTTTCAGGTTACCCTAATACAAATTACCAACATTCTCTAGTAAACGCCTGTAACTCAGCCTATCTTATTAAATTCTAACTCGGTAGAAAATTCAACATTACACGATTAGTTGGTGGCAACAGTGAAACCTGCATAGTATTTATGTAGTAAAACACCCCACTACTTATTTTAGAAAGGCTGAATTACGAATTATAGACGTTTCATAAAGCTTTCACCACATACACACTGTGAACTTGAAATTACTACACCGTGGAAGGCTGCTTTCTGCAATTCAATTAGTTGCATTTAACGATATTTTCTCCACTCTAAATTCCAAATTACCGTTTCAATTCGAGAGTCTCAAAAGAATAGTTTAGCTTTTCTAAGCAAAATTATTAAATTCTATTCTTGAATTAAATTTCATAACTATGTTCGCTTTTTCCATTTCTTGACGGAATCGCATCGTTCCATATCTGTCAATCAAACTCCGGATTTAACTGGTCCTGCCAGGTTTGAAGATAGAAACTCGTATTTGCGTGCGTGAATGGCGTTTGGGATTTCAGCCACTTTGCTTATCCTCGATTTCAAGTTATAATTTGGATTGGTTTATAATTTGAGATTTCATGAAACTGTTTTGCGGTGACCTCACAGTTGAGGAGAGGCGTGGAATATATTTTTGGTATATTTTGGATCACAGGAGAGCCGGCTTGGCCTGCGACAATCGGTTGAATCAACGTCAGTAAAAATTGTGTTAGGACGTGGTATTTTTCTCGGATCTTTCACGTGCAATCGCTGGACTATGGCATACGAACCATAGCATGTTCGAAAAGTCCACCGTAGGTTCCCCTTCGTGGTCACAAAGTATACTATTTAAAACTAAATGCGATTTAAAACAAAATTGCTACATCTGAAGGGGGGGGGGCACTATTAAAACGCGTCAGTTCTTGTATGTGTGTATGCATGTATGTCTGTATGTATGTATGTCACATTGCATTTAATCAAGGTCAGTATAAATCTTGATTGGAGTCTTACAAGAAAATTATTTTTAAAATGATTGCTAGAATATTTTTTAAGAACCGATAGCAAGAATCTTTCTTTAGAAAATTTTTAAAAATGAAATGATTTAGAACTTTTGAAAAGGATCGATATGCGGGAGGAAAAAATCTCCGTTCTTGTCGTCGAACTTTTAAAAGAAGCAGTGAAGAATGTAAAAAGAATTACGACATACCTAGAGGGTGAATGCAAAGATTCTATCATGAAAATTTATTTCGTTCGATTCATTTTAACTTTACGTGAGTTACAAAATCCGAGTTCCGGTTCCACTGATACTCCCGCAACCTCGTGATCTGACAGCACTCTAATCAATTTCATTGAAAACATTTAATACTTCTTTTGTGTTATCTTTAGTAACTTGAAAATATTCAAATACTAAATTTAAGTATTCGAAATATCTAATAATGCAGTTTTTCAAGAAAGTGCGACTTACATATGAGATAAACGTCCCGTAGTGAAAATACACTGGCAAGCAAAATCTAAGGAACGCCACTATTTTTAAAGGTTACAACCTTAACATTAAACGAAACGATTTGCATAGTCACGATTTGCATAGTCAAGGATAGTCGACAGGAACCGGATGCTTATCCATATTTTCGAATCGTGACGATAGAGGTGACGCCATAGCGGATTCCCTTGGCCGACAATCCATGATAAGCGGCATTCCAGTGCATTTCACACATTTGCTCGGGAAGGAATAATTTTTTGAAGAGTGCCCGTAATTTTGGCAGAGAAAACTTAATTTAGGGGCTTTCGAATAAAAGAGGGATATTTTAATTCTAATATTAAACATATTATCAACCCTAGTAACAATCCAATATTTGCCCAATATTGGCTTTTAGTGGCTCCCATATTGGAACAATATGAAAAAGTGGACATTTTAAAGGAATTAGATCACTATTGGCTTAAAATATTGGGCCAATATTTTCTATGAAACACCAATATTGGTGTAATATTGTAATGAAAATATTAGTCAATATTGGAGGCCAATGTAACTCCAATATTTGTCCAATATTGGAATTACAATGGACATATTTCCAATGTAATGCCAATATATAAAATATTGGCCCAATATGGAACCAATATTAAATACAACTAGGGAAATTCTAAGGGGACGGGGGGAATTCCGAGAGTGGCAAAATCAGCAAAAAGAGAAGGAGCTTCTCCTTAGTTTTCAAATGTTTTAAGCTGGGAGATTCGGAGAATTGTGTGTCCTAAAACACGCAATTTCTCACAAATGTCATTAATATCAGTGGGGGGGGGCCTCGAATGAACACTTTCATAGGTTTTTTGCTTTCGATATCAAGGGAGTTAAAGGGTATCTTTTTATTGGTTAGTACGTCTTTAAGGATTCTGAAGCCTTGAATAGAGTTGGGCTGAAGTCTAATTTTGTCCCGAATTAAGTCTACCATAATTAGGGGTATCTAAGGAACTATAAATTTCTTGAACAAGAGTATCCCATCCAGAGTAAGCGTTTATGAGCAAAAACATAGGGAGAGGTTCTTTGAGAGTGGGGGGGGGGGGGGGAGAGAGACCTTGATCTCAGCTTGAGTTCCTCAGGTTTTGAAACTTGAAAAGAGTTAGAGGTAAGAATCGGTTTTGGGGAATTAACAGAGGTATTAGAATTTCTGCTAAGGGATTTGTAATCTTGATCTCGAGAATCAAGGCTGTCAGTAGTATAAGAGGTTTCAGGGACAGAAAAGTCAACATTAAATTCAAATTTCTGTTTTAGGCTTTCCTCCATCAGCGCCGGAGTGGAGGAGGAGCAATATTATGAGAGTCGTCATTAATGATAATATTTGCCGGTTATTGGGTTTCTCGTAAAGGGATTTTTGATAGAGAAACCTATGCATCCAGAAATCATGGGGGACTGGGGTCATAAACGAGCAGTGCGCAAAAAAGAAAGAAAGAATGTCACCACTAAGGTAAGACATGGTGAAAATATTGAAAGGAATAACATCAGTGGTCTGATAAAAACAGTTGTTAAAAGTGAGTACCATGTTTTGAAACTTGTCCAATGCCGAATGGTATCTCATAAGCCTGCCCACATTCAAATCAAAAAATTCAAGAATAAACTTACCATATCATTTCAGAATAACAGGCATCCAGTCCGGAGTATGGGTGTCTGTAAGGTTACTACGAAGGTAATACGAATCAGTACTACGAATGGAAGTAGGTATGCAATTATTCATGCAGGATTTGGAAATGTCCACGTGGCTCCTGGCCAAATGGCTGAATAAACACCCAATATGCTAGCAAAACCGTCGTGTCACGAAGAGGCCGGGGAAAACAAGGTCATCCTACGCCAACACAGAGCTCCATCGAACGTCCGAAGAGGTCAAAACCGGTCCGGAGGAAATGAATGATATGACCAACCAGTGAACGCAAAACATCTTAATGCAAAAATTTTTATAATTTTTCTTGTAGAAGTTTTGTAATTTTCAATTTTGCTAAGATTGGAGGAGTTTTCAGTCCCACCCATCACTCATAAAACGCCAAGGAAAAGAATGAATCTACACTGTTTGCGACGCCCCGTTATAGGGAGTCTCTCATTATGCAACACTCTGTTATATGGCTGGAGTCGTTTCACTGTATTCGTGAATGAGTGTCAACTACTGTTCCGAAAATCATATTCCAATCACTGCTGACGGGGTGTCTACGTTATGACAGTTGGATAATGTCGAAACAGACACCTATACAGGGTGTCCGCACACAACATGCAAAGCAAGTCAACTGCTGAAACTGCGTTGACGGTTATTCTTCCGAAACGAAACTGACTCTGGGCACACATACAAAACACAAAGAAGAGATTAAAAGCTCGCGCAATTCGAAGTAGCGATGATTGATTGACTCTCTCGCAACCAGCGTACCCATCCGCCCTACCAAACAGAAGTGCGAACCCGACCTACCTCTCAGTTTACGGGATCCGCCCATCCACCCTACTGAATGAATGGAATCGTTCAAAGCGTGACTTCACGCATGTGTGCTTTATATTTTGACAATGTAAGAGCAAAGATTTAAAAGCGCAGTTAAACCCGTTTACCGCTGTTACCGTGATAACATCGCATGGTAACTGGCGTAATCGGCTGGCGTAACTGGCGTGTCGGCTGTGTAACGAAGCCCACGGACGCCACTTTAAGTAATTCTCTGATGCGAATGGCATTACGCCATACATATGTTACTTGAGTCTCTTTTTTTTCTCTAGTAAAGGATAAACGTGTACGAGTCACGTTTCTTTTTTCTGCCACTATGAGTGGATTGTGACCCTAAGTTCTATGGCAAATATTGTTCATCTTGCTGTGCACTATCACCCCTCTTGTTTTGTTGGAAGAGATCCCGGACATCCTGTATATCTAACAAATACATAATTCATTACATTTTAAACAGTGACATCTATAAGGTACAAAGCTAGGAACCAATAATCGTCACACCGTGTCAAATTTTACAGCATTGCGGGGACGAGACTTGTTGCCGATTTGAAAATAGAATATTTAAGAATTTTTTTCGAAAATTTTTAAAGGAATATCTGGTAAACAAAAATCTCATAAAAATGTACGGTTTTTCTTTTTTTTTTTTTTTTTTGTATTCTGAAGCTGAATATGATATAATTAAATAATATTGAATATGAACGCATCCATAGGTCTGGGATGTTTCACATTATTTTCGTAGTTTTGATGGCATTAAAATAAATTTTTCTTCGTTTAAAAGTTTCCTATGAAAGGGTTTTAAGCCGAAATAGAATCTTTTCATATTCAATTCTCACCTACGTATCTTCAATTTCGAAGAATTTCTACAGCAATATTCCTTTCCATTCAAAACTATGTATTTATACTTTGCGCTTCACTTCGCGATATATTCGGCGTCATTCAAACTGAAATGTTTCTCACAAAGCACTTTAGATATACGCGTTTTATAATGCATTTGTAAGTTTGGAATTGATTTGGGATCTTTTTTTTTGTATACTTCATATTTAGTTTGGAAACGTGATAAAAATGTGAAAGAACATCGGGTGAATATAATTAAACTATTCATAAATTCCTTCAAATGACGAATTACATGGAAGCAGTGTTTCCAAAACTGTTTTGGTCGCGGAACGCTTTTCAAATTCAATTTGATTGAGGAATCCCAAAATGAGAAAAAGTCCATTGTGGTTCAAATTAGATATTCAAAATTTTACGCGTTTATTTTTCAATGAAAGCTTACACGAAATTATCACGTCGGAAACCCCTAAAATAGTGTCGCAAAACCCCAGTGTTCCACGGAACACACCTTGAGAAACGCTATAATAAAGTATTAAACAATTTTCATCCATTCAACTATTTGCAGTACTTGCACCTCTAATATCCCAGGAAACAGGCCAACCACGCACTTTCTCCGATCAGTAGTATTAATAATTATACGACTTATACCGCCCCTGAAATATATACTATACCACCCAACGCCCCTGAAATATATACTATACCACTAACACGTAATTTATGTACGACTTCCAAAACCCCTCTAATTAAAAGTACCTGCCCTATGAACAGTCATACTCCCAGTAATTTGAAATAAGAATCTATAATAATAAAAGATGTCTATCTATATGATTATCTGTCTATTTGTTCGTCTGTTTGTTGGTGTCATCTGTAGCGAAACATCTAACCTGCGTACAGCCCTGGAATTTAGTACAAAGAGTATCTTGGATTACGAGAAAAAATGAGTTAACGAAATTTGATTTTAATCCAAATTAGTCTTTTAACTATTTAGTGTTGAAACGCCATTTTGTGCTATTTTCTCACATGATTCCCATCCGAGTGCTTAGCGGTCGAGAATATTATTACAGAATTTTCATCTTAAACCCATCAGAAAAATCGAAGAAATTGCTTTCAAAACGAACTTTAAACGGAATCTGTACTATCAATAAAATAATTTCCGTGCATTTTTAAATAATGCACTCTATTGCAAAAATATATATGCACCCATGAAAAATTAAGGTACATCCGCGAAGATAAGCATACAAATGCCGCTTTAAGATTTGTGCAAATGATCAAACTGTCAGCGCCAATGATATTATAGGGGTCGTACAACGCGCATGACAGCAACGCATCGTGCAGCATTTAAAACGACCGGTATTCTCAATCGCGGGTCATTAGAACCGGGTTTTATGCTTTGATAATGCACGTTGTGTACAAAGATGCCTTTGAGACGTATTCGACGGCGTTACGGACAATTATCGGATTTAGAATGAGGTCGAATCATAGGCCGAAGGGAAGCTGGTTGATCCAACAGACGTATCAGTCGCCATCTTGGTAGCAGCGATATGGCAGTTTCTCGCTGTTGGCAACAGCGGATCAGAGAAAACGTAATCCTCGCAGAGACTGTGGACGTCCCAGGCAGACAACTGCTCGAGGAGATCACGCAGTCAGGAGAGGAAATATGTCCATACCAAGAGTCGCTATCATCCATTCGAAAGCATTTCCCATTCTCCATGAATGTAGCAAATGAAACTACTTAAAGACGACTGGAAGAAGGTGGAACTAAAAGTCGGCATCCATTAATGCGAATATCACTCACCCCTCAACATAGGCAGAGCTGCCTGGATAGGTGCTTAGTCAGCCTGGATAGTGTTCAATTGGAGGCGTGTTGTCTTCAACGACATACCCCAAGCCCAAGGCATTTTTCATTTCGGGGCACCTGTGAGAAAACTCACGTATCCCCACATCGAAACTAGAGATCTTATATGTAGTTTGGAGTTATTGATGGATGTGAAGCATTCCTTTATCTGGATGGATACTTGAAGGAGATTTTAGACAAAATGCGTTGCTCTCTCAGTGCTGATCACCGGCAAGGCTCTTTAATATAAGGTTGGACACTCAGCTCGGCAACCGATGAAAAAGTTGTCAGCTTGACGAAATAGAATTTAAGATTCGTCAGTCGTGATCTCAGTCATGGTCCGAAATAAACATTCAAAGAAGATTTCAAAACACAAGCATTATTACAGTTAAAAATAGTTTGTTAATTTTGAAGTGGCAATATCCACGCGTACATAACTTACGCAAATATTTTAAATTGTATTGTGCACACAGAATCCAGTGACATACAAGGAAATTTAGCAACGTCAATGGAGTAAGATGGCAGTCGCAGTTAACAAATTTGGTTCCTCTTGAGAGCCCGAGAACAAAATGCGCGCGGCCCATCTTAATTCCCATGTCATCATATGAGGAGGATTGCCCAGCGTTCCGATCCCACATTTGTTGGCGAGTAGCACATGGTCATCACACGTGTTTTAATAATCCTAGAAGCCCTCTAGTGGGACAGACGATCGCCTCTAGTTATGCTGTCGGTCGGTCGTCTTGTCGGTCGTTTTGTACGTCGGCCGAGAACAAAATGCGCGCGGCCCATCTTAATTCCCATGTCATCATATGAGGAGGATTGTCCAGCGTTCCGATCCCACATTTGTTGTCGAGTAGCACACGATCATCACACGTGTTTTAATAATCCTAGAAGCCCTCTAGTGGGACAGACGATCTCCTCTAGTTATGCTGCAAGCCAATCTGACGGCTCCCTTGTGTGGCATCGAAATCTGCGATGCATATTTTTGTTTTAAAATGCTCTTTTCATGTCATGTAAATGTAGAATGCCTCAGCCGATTTTCTGTGGAAATAGAGCAAATTGTGAAGTGCTCGTGTCGCGACCTTGAGCCGGCGTGCAAGTCAGCTGAGAGAGAAAAAGAAAACCGTTGAGTTTTAATTTGGTTTTGTTCATTATTTTCCAATGTTCTGGATGTACGTGTGATATGGATATGTGGTTGTGACGTCAGCGCAGTAAATGTAAAGTGACGCGCTTGGCTTTTTGTCTTCAGATTTGGAAGAGGTTTTGGTAGAGGCAGTCAATTAAAATTTCTCTCGTCAAAATTTAAAAATGGCTAAAGTGTTGGTAATTGAATTAAAGTTAAAGATGTTTGCCAAATCTCACCTTCTAATAATGACTGCCCTACCCAGAGTAAAGAGAAGTTTTGTAAGTATAAATACTTATCATATTAGGGCTGGTGAATTTGTTAAATTCCAGTTTTGACTACTAAAAATATTCGAGAGTTCTAAGACACCAGCCATTATAGATGTAAGAATTTTAAGAATTAATGTAATAACCTAAGCATATATCTTTGCTTTCAGGTCATCATATATATATCTATTTGAAAAGATAGGAACGCAGATGTTCCGAGTAAAATGTGAATTTTGATGTCATGCTTGTATTTGAATTACCTAACTATAATTTAATTAAAGACTGTGTTTTAATTTCAAAATGTCATTAATCTCATCATTTAATGAGTTGTTTCCTTGCCATTTATTTTACCAGCCATTGAGTAGTAGTTTCGCTTCTCACCAGGGAGACGGATTCGTCCTGGAGTTAAGTACTTACCACTAGTTGATAATTGTGTTTATTTCAGTTTCTACATTTGAATGTGAAAGCAGAAGAGTCTTTTAAACACTTAAAAAACGCATTTACACTTGTACGTCGACCATATTTTGCAACTAATTGTTCTACCTATGCTGTCAAGCCACTCAGGATCCATTTACCAACAAAACAACGCTTGACTATATACAGATCGATTTTTTCAACGATGTCCTTGAGGATGTAATACCCTCCCATGGCCATTCAGTTCCCCAAACATATCAGTACTGGAACACGTCTGGAATATGCTGGGACAGCCATTGCAGCCTTCTCAGAATACCATTGAATTAGCTGGTCAGTTGCAATATTTATGGCAGAATCTTCCGCAGAGTGATATAAGCAACTTATTTGACTCTATGCCGCACCGAATATTGGCTAGTATAGCTGGCAGGGGAGGATTTACCGCTTACTAAAAAGCCTTCTTCTTCTTGCCACCATTTCTCAATAAAACTTTTTTTTTCCAAATTCTAATCATTTGCTTATCTCCTCAAACGGTGTACTTGATTTTCAAAAAGTCGCAACTATATGACTTCCTTGCATAAGTATATTAAAAAGTCTATCTTGCGGGAAAACTATTTAGAAAATAACAATACCCGCCTGGTACGTTGTATGGCTCAGTTAGGAATCAATGTAAATGCTCGACATATTAAAAGTTTCTACATCAAATTTAATTATGATTTATGATCTTACTGTAAGAAGAAGAATGAAAACCTCAACCTATTTCACGTCCTCTTTGTTTTCCCCATTTTCCGGAATTCGTGGAACTTCTCCTCCTCTTATTGCCAACTTGAATTTCGTTAACTTCAGAAATAGTTTTACCTATGTATGCATCCATAAATCAATTCATTTGTATAATTATTCTATTGACTACCAAAAGTTCTTTAATATGATTCCTTAGATAATTGTTTGTATTTTATACTGTGATTATTATTTGTACTTATTTATTACTGTTGCCACACATACCTATTGTTCTGGCTAAGCCCATGTACGATAAAAATGTTGATTGATTGATTGATTTATATTGCATATGGAATATCAACTTATTTAACGATACTTCTTTTTATATTTTTGGTTATACTTTTATACATTTATTTGAAAAATGTGCAATGTCTTGAGAACTGGTTATAATAGCGCTCTAAACATTATGTCATTCACATTTCATAATGATACATTGAGTATGGAATGATTATTTATATAACATTATTGAAGGTCTTGATTACTTAATAATATTTTATTCCAAATAAATAATATATAATTTATAAAATATATTTATAAAATTTATTCCAAAATTGCGGGATGGGAGGGAAGTGACTTTTCGAGCATTCAATCGCGTTTAAAATCAGTAGAGTTCCAGAGTTCACTATTTGTAATTATCATATCAAATTTTTTGAAACCCTCCATTCATTCGTGAGATATCGTTTCCACAGATTTACGGATACATATACATATTCATGCACACATACAAACACACACACATGATCTCAAAACATTCGAGTTCAGGGATGCTTGAAACGTGCTCTTCTTTCTAAAACTCGAATTCAAATTTTCGACCCCGTCGCAATACTTACCTTATACATTATACTATGTTTGTACGGAAAGTAAAAATCTATATAACATGTTCAAATTTGATGATAACGCATATAACAAAAGAATTCCACAAAAAAAAATAGTAGAAATAAAAATAGAATATAATAAGCTCACCTTCCAAGTGTTTTATTTCACGAAATCTTTTATTTTCGACACGTTTCCTCCGAATTCTCCAGAGCATCGTAAAATGAAACGTTTTCGGGAAAATTCTAAAAAAAGGTGGGGGAGTGGGGGGTTCTGTAGGTAGTTTGGTCCTACACAAAACTGCTAGCTATTGTAAATTTGAGCGAAGATGAAAAGATATAAGAAAACGTAAGTTTTTAAAGTTAACCCTATTTTAATCGGTAGAAAGATTATATTTATCGGAAATCATTCGTTAATAAAGATGGAACATAAAGATTTCTATAGCTGAGGTACATATTTGATTACAGGTGAATCAGAGAAATGTATAAAATAATTATAAAGTTGTTGGTATTGGTTCTTGCTAGTGTTCGTTTTGATATTGATGCTGATCTTATAATATCGGAGTTCATGAAACTATTCAACCTAGTTTGTTCTAAATCAATATCTTTATATCATTAAACTGATATTTCATTATAAAAATTATTTCATTCAAAACTGAACTGCACGTGACAGCCGTGAGATTACCTTTAAAATAATTAAATATGTATTTTCATTTATGAAACAGTTGATAAAATAGAGCATTAAATCTATGAAATTTCCTCCGTGCCCACTACGTAATATAAACAAAAGTATATTGCCCCGGCCGTACAGATGGTAGCAAACGATACTAATCGAAGGTCACAATTTGTTGCACGCTGGCACAAATCACCGTGGTTGCAATTTTGTTGCACTTATAATTAAATCACAATTAATCCCTGTGGAATTTCATACCTAGATAAATAATGATCAACACATATTCTCTCTGAATTACCATCATAAACTGCGTGAATTTGTTGCTCAAAGATTCTGCAGATGTGCAGACTGCGCTGTAAGTACGCGATTATTGTTTACGATGGACATATTTATGGTCAGAAAATAGGAATTATATTACAACGGTGATAATGCTTATTGATACTCCTGTTTGTGAATCTGCAGAACAGGGCGCATATAGTTATTCGCCAGTACACGCTCCTTTGCAAATTATGTAACACCGTGCAGAGTCGGGTTCTTGCTCCGTTTTTATTTGCATTCATGCTTTCTAGTCATTAAGAGAATCCTGTCGTTGTTCATGCTGCATACTATGGACATAGGCACTTTCTTTTATCCCTTTATTTTTATTAGAGATCGTGAATCACACACCGTGTTTGCTGATTCGCTCTGCTCAGCCATCCGCACTGATTATGCGTGCATGTCTTCCATGGATTTAATGAAATGCATTCAACTCCACCTCGTAACTTTGTCCTGACACCTGTAATCAGACATATCAACATGTCGGGCGACAACACAAGAGATGCGCAGCCTTCACGCGTCAGAGAAAGATCGGCGGCTTGTGAAGCAACAACAAACGTGGTAGAAGAGGAAAAGGGTGTTGCCAACGGCGATAGAAGAAAAAGAGAATAAATAGCCTAGGAGGCAAGAAACATGCGGAATACCCCTAAGGCGCAGGGATCGTACTGCGAGGACCCGAGTTTGATTCTCGGCTCTGCACAAACTACCCTGGTATTAACACGGAGTGCTGGAACGTTAAGCAGACTCTTCCAGGTGGCGGAGCGAAATTGTGTCTTTGTGGTTAGTTTCCAGACCCGTCGGCGACAAGGATCGAAACTTTTCGTGACCAGCTTCCGGACCCGTTCGGTGATGAGTCCTGCTGACCTCGCTCCTCTGAACGCAGTCTTGTTGGTACTTGATAGACGCCTTTACTAAATTATTAAAATAAGCACATTGTGCTGTGGTTATTGAAAACTATTACTATGCCGTGTATGAAATAAAGTCATTGCATTATAGAGAAGAAAGCTGAGTACTGCCCACATCAGATTTTTACATACATTTATTTTCTCATTTACTGAAATTATAAAGTACTTTGATTATAAATCTGCATAAACTTATGGAATATTTCAAAAGAAGTCAACAAATCGGCTGATTCCGCAAGCCACTTCATCATAATTTGCAAACATTTCTCGATACAGTTTCATTTTCTATAGGAAAAATTCTTTAAAGAATATTTAAGATAATATATAAGAAGAAATTTTTAAACTTCAAAAAGTAGGTATCGAATATATAGGCATGAGTCTCTCTCTACAAGTCGGAAAATCACAATTTGTGGCTCAAAACGAATACGAGTACTAATGCTTTCGGCGATCAAAATATCGCATGAAAATATGAAAATATACATTTTAAATATGTTAAAATGTAAAATATAATTTTAAGTTTTAGATTTCTTAACCCTGTTCAGGTATTATTAAATATATAGTCCGTACCTTGGAGTAATAATTCGGAACTCTAAAAAATGTCACAAGTGAAACGCAATATTAAAAATAACAAGTAATCGTCTCCTAACAGACAAAGATGCACAGACTGTTTATAAGAGGCCGAAATACAGCTTCATTGAACTTACAAACTTCTGGTTGAACATAAAGAACTAAACTAGGTGGGACTTCCTCCATGGACAGTTACAGACATGCACAGTAGACGTTTAGTGGCAATAAACATTTTAAATGTTTCATCTTTACCCGCTTGTAATCCACAATATATCTGAATATTAACTTTACACAGAATATAGACCTTCAAAGGATTCGGATTCCTTATTTCCCGAGATTTATATCGTCGACCGTCCTCATCGAGGCATCCTCCATTATTTTCTTCGAACGATAAGAACTTCTTAGAGCGAATACGACATATATGGGAAGTTCTTCCAAACCCATTTTCCTAAAACTTGATTCTATACCACTTGTAGAATCCGGCCTTTGCCTGGGAAACTTCTAATGGGTCCTTCCAACCGAAGCTCTAATAGGCTAATAGGCAGAAAAAGTTCAAATGAGCGAGAAAATCATACTAAAAATCGAATTAATGAAATGATAATTAAAAGGTTATGAAGAACTCATACATTATGAAACCATTTAAAATGTGTAGCTTAAACTTACTTTAAGATAGCTTTCGAAAAAAGATGCTGTGGGTAGTGTATGGTTATCTTCAGATAATGTGATGAAAACACTTCTGCATCAGAATATACAGGTCCCCCTTTTAAGTCTTTATGAATCCTTTTAATTTTCGATTGAAGTGTTGTTCTACAGTGGCAGAAGCAAGGTCTACTAGTAGGAAAGAGACTATGTGCTATCGATTGAGAAAGTCTGCAACGCCTCTAGCTGCGAATTAGAACGATATTATTCCTATAACAAAAATGAAGCAAAATAGGCGAAATTTTCCAATTATCTGATGTAATTTAAGATTCGGATATAGATGTCAGATGGGACACAAAACATGACGAGGAATTATTATACATGCATTTTAATAACAACAATAGAACATTATAGAACATCAACAAACGTACATCTGGATTACATACATTATCACAACTGCTCTACCCAGACTGCTGCTTGAAGCCATCTACACGCAGTGTCGACAAAAGAATGGTAGTTAATTTTAAACATTTACAATAATTACAAAGTTGCAAAATCTCTGTTTAGTATAGAAAATGTGTTCATTTTTTCTCTAAAAAATTGCCCATACGTTTGCAGCGAACCTTATGTGAGATTTTACCACATCCTGGAGAAGTTGTGTACAGAGTGTATAATATTTATTTTATTAATTTATTTTGTTGTTGGTGTTCCAGACTAGTTGAAAATATTTTTCAAGCATTATTTTATTCCCGGTGATAGGTACATATGTAAATTATATAATACATTTGGAAAAATTTCTAAATAGATATTTAAAAATCTGATGTGGGCAGCACATGGCTTTCCCTGCAGACTTATATTAACGTTCTCTTTATTTTAATTAAATTTATTTCACTTTTAATTCAATTTTCGTTCTCATTCGGTAACCGGGCTTATTTTCAAAGGTGGCGTAGGGAAAGTACGAAAAACTAAAATATCTCGAGAACGGCTAGCCCTAGTGTAATGGGGTTGGTTTTATTCTTTTCGTCGTTAAAAATTACGTATTAAAAGAGCATTTAATGGATATATTTGAGTATACCTAGTTCTTTAGTTTAGATTTTGACGATTTTTGCGGACCATTTTGCAAAAAAAGGCAGGTTATTTTTTTCGGAATCGTACCAAAATTTAATCAGCACCAGAGTAACCTACAAGTGACTCATCTACCGAATTTTGTGAAATTCGGTTCAGTAATTTTTCAGTTAGAGTGGATACAAGCTTTTGCGGACCATTTCGCAAAAAAAGGCGGGTTCTTTAATTCCCAATCGTACCCAAAACGAATCAGCACCAGACTCGCCCACAAGTGACTTACCTACCAAATTTTGTGAAATTCGGTCCATTTGTTTTTTACTTAGAGTGGATACAAAATATGCACAGACAGACAGACACACAGACACACACACAGACGTCATGCTAAAAATAGTTTTTTCGTATTCTAGAGGTCTCGAAACGTGTAGATCCGTCGAAAACTCGAGTTGCGATTTTCGACATGATTCCAATACTTTCCCTATACATTACCATGTATTGCAGGGAAAGTAAAAATATAAATAAAATGACTAACGGGACTGGGCACACTTACTATACTTCAAAACGCAGTCCTATTTTTCCCAATTACAGAATGGTCTTTAATGAGATGATCTGATGTAGCTTCATATCAAAGCTACTTAAGAATAATTTATACTTTGATCTCATTTCTCTACTGTCATCATCACGTGCTTTCAATCATTTAATAGCTTTTAATCCGAAAAGCGCTTATTTTGCTCCCCTTCATGCCAGAAGATTTGAGCTCTTTAATATTCATATCCAAAACGTCCGCAATGACGTCAAAAGGGTTAACGACGTCATTTAATAACAACTGATAAAGTATTCAGTATGTTTGGTAAATAATTTATCTCTGAAATATAATGAGTTTTAAAATCATGGGATTCACTTCAAGTTAAATCCATGCATTCTGCCTATACGATTATAATTCATTTTTTTTTTATATTTTTGCAAAAAAGGCCAAAATATTGCCATTAGCACCAGTTCGAAAGAGCCGAAATAGTTTTAAGTGACTTGTTGACGATTTGTCTTTAGACGTTTTCAAAATATCAAAATATCGAAATTAGTATTACCTTTCCAAAATAGTTCAAAATATTAAAATGTCGAAGCCAAATATATAGATTGTTGACGTAATACTTGTAAAAATTTCTCCTGAACTCAAAAAAGTGTAAAACTTTTAAATTTTAAATCTATGACATCTGTGCATCAACATCTGCGCCAGTAAGCGCTAATTACTTTAATTATGCCTACAGCAGGCTCACCTAGTGGAATGACTGAAAACATTGTGTTCAAACGTTTCATCGTCGATGAAAAACGTTGCTTATGGCCCGATTTGGATTAAATAAACTGCATTCTTTTAATCTATAGAAACTATATTAAAATAATAAAAAATATAAAAAATTCAAAACATTGGAATCTTTTATAGGTTCCTTGTACCATCATTACACACAACGCACATGAATCCTTCCCATTCAAAATATGCGAAAAGAATGATATTTTATATCAATCTATAACGAGCAGAGTTACTCATTTTGTTAACACTCTCCAACATAGTTGAAAAGTGTTTATGACTTTGGTCATTCCATCTGTCAGTTCGTTTGCGCAATAACTGCCGAAAAAATGACGTCATCAAAATGAAATTTTAGTATGTTGTTGAGACGGTCTGTGGGACATATAGGAATGTAAATGAATAATATCACCTAATTAGTTTTGGATTGAACACGGGTTGTAAAAAGGAAATACATTGAAGTCTATGGGACCCCATTTTTCAAACATTTTTAAAGCTTCGCAAATTACTTTGAAAAGTTTAGGAAATATTCAAATTATCATATAAAATATATAAAAAAAATTGAGCAAAATATGTTGAGCAAAGTAAAAATTAAAATAATAATAACACCGTGAAGAGATCACGTGATCTACTTCAAATTAAAATATGGTATCCATCTTTTTCCCAGTGTCAAAATCGTGATTTTTAAAGTTCATTTAAATTTATAAATTTATATTTAGTGTTGCATCCGTCCTAAAACCGCTTTATTTTTGTGTATTTTCTGTGCATCTGTATTCTGCGCCAACAAAATTACAATATTTTCGAGTTTAAATGATCATCAAACATTTTTTATTTCTACAACAAAACCTAATTTTAACGTATGCAGAATGTAAACACATCAAGCTGTATGATGAGTTGTATAAGAATTTCTGAATTCTTTTAAAGTAAAATTACGTAGCTCTGGAGTCTGGAATAGGTGATATGAATGAAATATTCATTGATTTTACATAGAGAAGCAGACGATTTTATAGCATTGCCTTTCTTCATGAAGTTTTAAACATGGAGTTAGAAAGTACTTTTACCTCCATGGTTTTAAGTTTTTAAGTAAAATACATTATTATAGTACTGTGATAATTTAAAAAATATCATCGCTGAATGTGTCGCATTTTAGAGGTGTTTAAATAAAATTGCATTGCAATTGGAAATTGTTTCATAATCAGTGCTTTATGATGATTGATCTTTCTTGTTTTTACTGCACTCTCTTTTATTATATGGTAAGGTTATGAATATAGGGCGAATGAAACCATGTCGATAAAAAAACTTAATCCCCAACTTCTGGATTTTCAGATTACAGGTCTATAGACTGAGTTACCAGGGGTAGGGGAATAATATTTCACTGCCAAGTTACTTATCAGTACAAAATAATCTCTCAATGTTAAAGATAAATAACTGCCGCCGCCGCCGCTGTTTGACAAATTTATCGTTCATCGAGTTTCTCTGCTTCGTACCGCAAAAACTGTAGCATATAAAAATATAACATTTTGTACACTTGTAGAGAAATGTTTGTTGAACACGCTGAAATAAACAGTTTCTTAACATATATTTCCGTTTAGGAAATATTTAATGGCAAAATCAAAGACAAAATATCTGAACTGTGAGTTCGCGTCGCGGACAGATTAACAATAGCAAGACCATGAACTTGTGCAAGTATGTACCAACACAGTTGAATTTTTGAAGAATGGAACCCTTTTTTAATTCCAATTTAGTTCACGAGTTATTCTATTTTTTATGTATTTCTGAAGTGCAAAATGTTCTTCCGTACCGACGCTTGTCTCGACTTTCTCTGTCTCGTACCACAAAATCTATAGCATTCAAAAATATGAAACTTGGTACATCTGTAGAGAAATAATGGGGAACCAAAGTGAAATAATCCATTTTTCGATTTAAACTTTAGTTTGACTCAAATAGCTCGTGAAGCTAAAAATACATAACTGACAGCAAACGTAGTGAGCAGGGGGAGGAACCCCTAATAATATTAAATAGATAGAATTGTTACTTAAAATGAAAACACACCTGAAGATAGAAACACGATTATTAAAACTTTCAAAATAAATTAAAGTTTATTTATACATTTATTGCTTTATTTCTATCTATTTTTAATGGGCAATTTGTTCTTTTACTTAATATAACGTTCATTTTAATGTGTATTAATAACCCCAAAAATATCTTGCTCTATAAATTCGTGTTCATTTAACTTTATCGGGATTTATGTGTAATTTTGACCCAGTACAGAAACATAGTTTTACATAGCATCTTATCCTCGTTTCTATAAAAGTTAATCCGTTATCTACATACTTAAATATTAAATCTTAAAATATTATATTAAAATGTTTAGCATGTTTGTCTACATGTTTTGTTGTCTTATCTTTGTGAATCTATGTTTCGTCTTTTCTCAATATTTTAATTTTCTTGTGATCGAATAGCATTTGATATTATGCAAATTTTAAATTGGGAGTTGGACTTTATTTATAACACACCTTGTACATATCATATGCCTATGATTATGGACGCCCCAAAATGATATCTGTATATTTATTTGTAATATCCTATAATTTTTAAATAAACTTTAATATATTTTGAAAGTTTTAATATTTATATAGATATAATTGTATAATTCATATAATATCAAATACACTCAATAATACATATTTGAATATATTTTATTTTAACAATTATTACTTAAACATTATACCCTAATTGTGCATACGGAACTTTAATACCATATTTAGTTTCGCGACAAATTAAATTATTTGACATATAAAGTCATCGCAATAAACTGAATTCATCGGGAATTTACATTTCAGTTTAAAGATTAAATTGTGAAACACATAAATAAAGTTAACAAATGCATTATTCGTACATAATAAGTTATTTACCACACAAACAGTTAACACAAAACGCGAAACAATTCTGAAAGAACTACTGCAATTTTGTTTCATTTATTTCTTTTTGGGCATTCATTTTATGTCTGAAAAGGGCTTTTAAATGCATTTGTTTGTTTCCCTCACTCTATTTAGTAAGGCACAATAGGCTATCGAAAAACAATAGTTAATTATGGTCCAAAATATAGCGTGCAAGGATATGATAAAACGCAAATACCAATGCCGTTGATTCGAAAAATTATTTTAACATTCTTACTCTTCTATGAGTAATATTGGGGAAGAGATTAATTTTTTTTAACTGAAAAATTTGTAAAATCAAAAGTTAGGGGGGGGGGGGGTATTTTTTGTGAGCAAAAGAGCTTAAATTTGAATTAAAACAAAAATATCAGAAGTGTAAGTACCCCCTGTATTTTTTCATACATTCACATTTCTTACTATTTAGATCGCAATCAACATCAGAATAAAAATATATTTATTTTTAGCTTTCCTTTTGATGTTAATTTTTTTTAACTACTTAAGCAGTTTTAAATTGCTTTTCAAATTAACCTTTTGCTTACGAGTGGGACAGCGTCCATCCCAAACGAAGAACCTTCTAAAAAGACAGGTATTTGACATACCATACCCCAAACAGTTCTATCCCCCTTTGCGGACATTGGCGTCCATGGACACCAATGCCCGCAAAAAGGGATTCCCGCCCGTAAGCAAAAGGTTAATTTTAAAAGTCTGCCAAGCTGATAAATTTGAATTATTTGGTTATATATGCCAACAGGGGTTGCTATGGATTTTGGGTTACTTTTGTAAAATCTACGAGTATTTTCTAACCTATTTGCTGGCCTTCCATTTGCAATATCTGTTTTGATTTACAAATTCTCAAATTCAAAAGTTCAAATTTGCAACTGTGATAGGCGAAACAACAACTTCGGCACTTGCGTGTAAAAATTCTCTCAAATTGAAATCACACTACACGTCCGCCCCCTTCCCCCTGCTCAGAAAACTTGCTCTAACGATATATCGAAGTATTTCAAATTTGATATGAAAATTTGTGTACAGTTGATTGAATGAAAAGCTTCTTGTTTTCATGAGGCATCAGTGCTGCGCGGTTGTGTGATTGGTGTTCTGAACAATTTGGACTGAACAAATACACCACGGCCGTACGTGGGAAACATGAACCGGTGAACAATAGCTCCCGTCGACCATTCACTTTGAGGGAATCGAATTTTGAGAAAGATTATTAGCTTCTACGAGAAATAACTTAACTTAGTGAGAATTATTTAAAAACATTTTTTGGCATCGGATTCAGCATCAATAAGTTGACCGGTATGAGTTTTTTCAGCTCTTGAAACGACTCAGAAATATCTTTTTTAGAGCATTTTGTCACAAAAATAGCAAAAAAAAAGCCAAATTTTGAGAGGTTATTCCTCCAGATCTGGGGGTAATTTGAAAAAGGGAATTCAGATTTGGATTCAGCCTGGTAGAATTTGTATACATGAGTTTTATCAGCCTTCGAGGTTGCAATCAGAAGACTGACTGACTTCCTGACATTGCGCTTTTTTATTGGTGATTGTCTAGGATGACGAATGAAAAGTCGAATTTTGTTCCAGAGATGTTGTGTGGTATTCGGATAGGGACTCTGAACAGGTCCATATCAATTTCGATAAATCATTCCAATTAACAGGGAACATAATGTAGAAGTAGGTAAGACAACGATCCGTTCCATAAAATTGGCACAGTATGCAAAGTTAAAAATGTTCTAAATATTCAAAAATTCGAGGATTCAAATTCTGGCATAGGGGTTGAAGTAGCCTAGTGGTTAAGACGTTGGGATCTCACACGAGTTTTATCCTCGACGCCGTCCAAAACTATATCCGTGTATATATGGAGTATAGTCACGATAAACCTGTAAATCCGAAAGTCCACCCGAGAGTTGAGGGGGTAGGGGAGGAGGGCCTTGTGATTGCCACCCTCTTTTGGTTCAGGTCTAAACTGGGTGACCCCACCCCGGCCGTTCAAACAATTACCTTACACCTTCAGGTATGTCGGACGGTTTGGAAATATAGGATATTCCCAGAGTAAAGATCAAAACATTTCTAAAATATTCGAATTCGGTAAGTTGTAAGAATAGATTTAATAATATATTCTATAAGATATATATTTTTTAAAATCAGTATTTTCCAAGAAGAGTTGGAAGCTGTTCCATTTCTTATATAAAAGTAATATTTTTTTTCTAATCTTAAGTAATATATAACACAAAAAGACACATCAATTAACGTTTAAAAATTCATGATACTTCAGCTATTTTAAGAAAAGAATGCATAAATGGCATAGTTTTTTCTTTTTTAAGTTGAAATTGGTTTCATTTCATTCATTGTTTTTTGTCTTGTTTCGCTTTTCCCTTTCTCCCGCGTTTATCTGATTAAGGATTAATTTTACTTACAGATGTAGAAATAAGTTAACTTTATTTTACAAAATGCTCCATAACGGCAATTAAGCCGTTTGGTATCTTAATGTTGGAGCCTGTACTGTATTATCGTTCTAATAGTTTTTCTTTTGTAACTTAACAATTTATCTTTATGTCTTTAGTAAAAAAGGTCAAGAAAGAGTAAGTAAAACATGTTACATCATTTTTTTAAATTTTTAATAGTACAGGCAATTTTGCAATAAAACATTGTCATAAAATTAAATATGCATGAAGTCCAAAAGAATGTTAATGCTATAGCGATCAATAATTTTTTCAATATCGTTTGCTTTGTTTTTATTTATACAGGCAATTTTGCAACAAAACATAATCATAAAATTGAATATTATATATTCATTATTATCATAAAAGTGAATACAGGCAATTTTGCAATAAAACATGGTCATAAAATTGAATATACATGAAGTTCAAAAAAATGTTAATGCTATTGTGATCAATAATTTTTTCGATATCGTTTGCTTCCTTTTGATTTGATAATTTTCAACCTGTTGCTGAATTTTTGTTTTTTCTTAAGTATTTGTTAACGAAATTAGCCTCCAAACCCTTTAGTTTCCTCCATTTTCTGCTTAATTTATTTGTTCAGAAACTTCTCATTTTACAGCTTGTTTGCACGACTCGTGTAACTTCTGAAGCCAGTTAGTGGCCATTCTTAATTTAATTAGATACTTACGTTTATAGTTTTAATCACTGAACAAGTTCTGTGATTCCTTTGCAGACTATTCACTTTCTCCTTTGGTATTTCACCGTTCATTTATAGTGTCCTCCAACACGTTCCTTTCTCCATGGTTTTTACATTTGTTTTTGCCTCTAGCTGTTAGTAACCCCATTTCTTACTTCAGTCACATTTGATATTTTATAGCATCAGTTTCCGATCTTTCTCTGACAAATGATGGTAGCAGCTCTTGTTGTCCTAGTGAAGTAGACTGTTTAGGGACTTCTAAACTAGCTAACACCATTAATTTTGTGTTGGATGCTGCTTTAACCATTTGCTTACAGGTGGGACATCGTCCATCCCAAACGAAGAACCTCTCAAAAAGACACGTATTTGACATACCGTATCCCAAAGAGTCCGATCCCTCTCTGCAGGCATTGGCGTCCAACCCAATACCTGCAAAAGAGGATCGGACTGTTTGGGATAGGGTATGTTAAATACTTGTCTTTTTGAGAGTTTCTTTGTTTGAGATGGACGCTGTCCCATCCGTAAGCAAAAGGATAAATAAAAATTTTTCAGTTTTATTACATTGGCAAAAACATAAGCTGTATGTATTCTACTAAGTAGTGTATAAAGAAATTAGTTCATTTTTTCGTAAGCTAATGCTCATTTCTTCGCAACATTTTCATACATGCTTATTCAATTTCTGTCTTTTTGACCGATATCGTTTCCTTGGTGAAAAGTGAAGGCACGTGCAATATTTATGCACGGGCGCATTTCTAACTTCGTGATTGATGAGCTTACATTTACTGCTCTCCGGAAGAAGCATTATACAGAGTTAATTGCCTTTTCGAAACCATTTGTTTTCATTAGGAGGGACGAATCTTCTCTGCAATCTTTCTTAAAGGTTACTTTACGCATCATTACTACGCAGCATTAATTGCACCCGTAAATCATTTTTATATAAAAAAAGGCATTATCACATATATATAGTGAATATATCTACACTTACAGTTGTATCGTATTCAATTAAAAATGCTTAATATCAAATTACTGTGATCGCTCCCCATTGCAAATTACAAAATCTAATAAATCCTTGCAAATAAATATGGTAAATTTGGAGACATTTGTATAAATATCGCCAACTTAGCTACTATTAGTAAATGTTGTCAAGTTGGAAATAATTTAATATCTCTGATCTTTTTATATGCTTATCTCAGTAAGAGTGAGGAGGGCGGGCATCCGTCGTTGGGTTTTCGATCCGAAACAAACACACTGTGGCAGTCTTACTTCATTTCATTAGCACCCAATTTAGACCGAAACCAATGGATATAACATTCTCAGGAATAGTACGCTCTTCCCGTCATCCATCCCTGCCCATCATTTCTCATGAGTTGTTGGGTCTCATTTATTCTTGTTCGGACTTGGCTCGTCTTGTCGGGTATTTCTGATGTGTTTTGAGAGTACGCTAATCTTGTATGTTGCTTCTTGTTTCGGATTAGCTGTTCTGTTTTTCATTTTAATTAGCTCTCTCAGATGGACTCATAATCCAGGTCTTGGGTATACAAACCCCTCTGTTTCTTCCATTTAGGACCATTTCGTCTTTTTGACTTCCGGTTTGCTAGTTCACTTCTACTGGCAAAAGGGATCTAGCGGTTACTCGAAACAGCTGTATGCTGAATTATTATCTTATTTGTGTTTAAATGCGTTACTCAAGTCTTCCTTAATTATTATATATATTAAGTTAGAAAAATTAATACTACAGCATTCCTATAACGTCATTGAACTATATATTTAAGCACAAAATATTTTGATAAATAATATTTGGAGTAAAATTGCTGAAAATCTCATTCGACAAATAAACATTAACATTGCATCCAAAATCCAAACCCTTAAATTCTGTGTCCTAAAAACATGAACATTAAAGCCTTTTGAAAGTAGATAATTGATCTGTGCGCAAAAAAAGTTATAAAAAATTCGATCAAAGCTATAATGCCAGGTGAAAAAAAATAAATTATTACCAGCTCTCTATATTATAAAAGAGAGCAAGTAAATGTTAACGGAAGAACCATAAACACGAAGAGTTAAAGATGGAAATCTTATTTTCTTAACAACATAAATCATTATATTATGCGTTAATACACTTTTCAAAATGTTAAATCTAACATACAACCTGAACTTATTTTTTATTGAAACATGGTATTTTTATATCCAACTAAACATATCTCCCTCTCTGACAAAATAAATAATTGATTTGTAAGTAAGAGAAATATTTCGCGGAATGCGTAATAGATATCGCAGCTTGTCCGTAGGCATGATGTGATTGACAGCGCCATCTATTGCTAATCCAACAAACTATTTCTCTCAGAAGCAAATCAATCATTTATGACAGATGGTAAAAGTTTAAGTAGTTTAATTGCAGAAAGAACAAGAAAGATCAATCATGCTTAAAGCATTGATTATGAAACACTTTCCAACTTCAATGCAATTTTATTTAAACAAGTCTAAAATGCAATACATTCCTCGGTAATATTTAAAAACTTATCACAATACTACATTAATTTATTATATTTGAAAACTTAAACCTTCATCGAAAAAAATGAACTTCATTCAAATGACGGCATTGAAATATAAATTGCCTGGTTTAAGCATCTCTAAAATGCGATGCATTCCTCGGTAATATTTTTAAAACTATCATAATACTTCGATAATTTATTATATTTGAAAACTTCATCGAAAACAACTGAAATTCATTCAAATGACGTCATAGAAAAAATTACACCCCTGGATCTCTCTATAAAAACAGCATTTCATTCATAACATTTTCCCATTCATTTCATTCATCATAATACTATGATAATTTATTTTATTTAAAAATTAAGACTATGGAGCTACAAGTAATTAAACTCTATGCTTAAAACTTCATCGAAAAAAATCGTCCTTCTCTTTGTAAAATCAATGAATATTTCATTCATATCAGCTATGCAGACTCCATGGGCTAAATAATTTTGTGTTAAAGAAATACAGCAATTCTAATACAACTCATTCTACATATTTTGCTGTTTACATTTTACATAAGTGAAAAATAGGCTTCGTTGTAGAAATAATCAAATTTGGATGATCATTTAAACTCAAATATATTGTAATTGCGTTGTTTCAGAATGTAGATGCACATAATTTAAACAAAAGTAAAGTAGTTTTAAGGCGGATACAACCCTCAATATGAATTAAAAAGAACTTTAAAAAATCCGGATTTTGGAGACAAAATGGATGCCATATATCATTTTGAAGTGGGTCATGTGATCTTTTCATATCATGGTCACGTGATCGCTTCATATAAGAGGTGTAATTATTATTTTAATTTTTATTTAAAAAACTACTGAATATATTTCGCTGATTTTTTTTTATATATTTTATAGAACAATTTAAATATTACCTAAAATTTTCGAAGCAATTTGGGAATTTTAAATCCACTTAAAAAATGTTTGAAAAATTAGGTCCCATAGGGCTCAATGTATTTCATTTTTTCATCCCGGGTTCAATCCAAAACTAATTGGGTGATATTATTCATTTATATTCCCATAGGTCCTACAGACCGTCTGAACAACATACTAAAATTTCATTTTGATTAAGTCATTTTTACGGCAGTTATCGTACTAACGGACAGACAGACAGACAGACAGACAGACAGAATGAACAAAGTCATAAACAATTTTCAACTTTATTGTAAAGTGTTAAAAAATTGATAACCTAAAATATGACTTTCCTATATAATGCAACGAATTGACTTCTTTCACAGTGAAAAATATGACGTATAAGCTCCACGGCACAATCGTCAACGGCACTACGGCAAATTCGGAATACCCAATTATTTCGCGTAACTCAAAATTGACAATTATCAATATTGATAGCATCTGCAATGAGCAATATAGTCCATTTATTAAAATATTTTAATTATTAATTCATCAATTTGGCGTCATTTTCGTCAATTTAGCATCATATTTGTAATTTTGGCGACAGTTTCGTCAATATGGGACAAAATATCGTGAAGTTCCCCAAATTGATCGCCAAGCGTTACAGGCAAATGGAGAAAATCTTTTATAGTATATAAATAATGACTATTAGCGAATTTTTTGGCGTCAAAATACAAAACTGTTACTCAAAGTAACCTCGCTTGTTAATGAAACTAACGAGATTCACAAAAATGGTATTAATACAAATATCACATAATATCACATATCAATAAATATCAAATAATATCACGTATTAAAAATGTGCATATTTCACAATAAATAAAAGTTTTTAATTTTACGTCATTTTTTATTTTATTTATTTTTATATATATAAATTTAATTTTTAAATGTGCAATAATTCGATAACAATTCGTTCTAGCGTTTCAAAGTGTGTATCATTCGGTTTTTAATTAAAAATTACATAAGAAACCTTTTTTTTTAATTATTGTTTTGATCCTCTTTTATGATTTTTTCAAAATTTCTTTCGAAAATTGGGAGGTCTTCGGAATATTTGATTGAGTTTAAAATTAATAGAGTTTTAGTATTCACTGATTGTAAAATGTGTACCACATTTCGTCCAAAACGCTCCATTCATTCGTAGTCACAGACTCCCAGACACACGCGCACACACACACACACACACATACTTACACACACACACACACACACCTACACACACACACACACACACACACACACATACTTACACGCACACATACACACAATACCTCAGAAACGTTCGATTCGAGTTCAGGGATGTTTGAAATGTGATCTTCTGTCGGAAATTCGAATTTAAATGTTTGACTCCGTCACAATACTTTCCCTATACACTATGCTATGTATATAGGTAAAGAAATACAATGTTTCAACACTAAATTATTTCAAGTTGTATGCTATGGACTTACAGCAGTAGAATCAACCAACATGGAATGCAATCAGCACTTGGCTCAAATGTTTCAATATTACCATGACTTCGTGGGAGATGGGTGACCGCCCTCTATTTACCTAATTATTGGGTCCCGTAAATTTCATTGATGAATCCAGGCAGTTGATCCTTTGAGTATTATAAGCATTTTAATTGGGGATAACTTAAAATTGAAATTTACGAAATAAAAACAATGATGAAAATTAATGTATTTCTGCACTTTTGTCTTCTAATGCTACAAAAAAGTGTCGTTTACTTAAAAGTAGTTTTCTTAAGAGTCACAAAAGAAGATGGAGCTCAGGGCCAGATACGAACCGCCCTCCCCCTAAAATTACCTAAATTACTTGCTGTACAATTGTACTAATTTAATCATTATAAAAAAGAAAACGATGTGGGCCTCACATGACTTTCCCTACAAAATGCAATGACTTTACAGCTTTCACAGTGAAGTAATGGTGTTTATGACTCACAGCACAATGGCTTTGGCATTAAATTAACACCAAGTAAATTTAAATTAAACGCTGCTTTTGACTACTTTTTTAGTTAAAACGGAATGATTAATATACAATCATGTGCAAAATCTTCCTCAAAACACAACTGCCATTTAATTAATATTCTGTGAAATAAATGACTATTTGGGAATTCTTTAGTTGTTGTTGTTGAGACCCAGACCGTCCGACCTACCAGAAAGGTGTAAGGTAACTGTTTGGACGGCCGGGAAGTGCCACCCAATTTAGACCGGAACCCAGTGGGGGAGGCATCCACAGGGACCGTACCCTCCTTCCCCTACCACCAACCTCTCGGAAGGACTTACGGACCCACATGTTTAACGTGATCGTACTCCGCATGAACACGGCGGCAGTTCTGGCAGAGGCGAGAATCGCGCGCTAACCACTGGGCTGCCGCGCCCGAAAAGAGCCAACAACACGCGGTGTTCCCAGGTGGTCACCCACCCAAGTACTAACCGCGCCCGATGCTGCCTGACTTCGGTGATCTAACGAGAACCGGTGTTTTCAGCACGGTACGGTCGTTGGCCTGGGAATTCTTTAGTGTCAAAATACAAAACTACTACAAAAAATGTATTTTTTTAATGAATAGAATGAATTAGATCCACGATATTAAAGCTAATATAATTGTTACATGATATTGCATTTGAAAAGAGAGTATGTTGGATGATAACACCTTACAAAATTTCCTTGAAGAAAACAGGAATATGTAGTTTGGGGACTACAATTGTTTCGATGAGTTCATAGCCCCCTTCGTCGAGCCAAAAGAACAGTATGTGTCCTTTACAACAGCCAAATGCGAACTGCAGTTGTTATGGGCGCATACTGTTCTTTTAGGTAAATTTATTTCAACTAAGCTAATTTTATTTTCAACCAGTTTCACCCATCATTTTTTTTTTCAGTCTCAGTTGTTTTACTCTTATTTTCAGATTCAACTATTACTCTTTGTAGGTATTTAAATATATCAAACCACACTCGATCCCCGAGGAAATAGAATAATTAGTAAAGAATGTTATAATTTGCATAGCATTTAAATTAATGTGGCAGCAATTTAACATTTTAATCACTTATTCAGTAAGACGAAATTTTCAGCCATGGGCTAAATTCAAAGAAGCCCTTCCTTCTCTAAACGGGGGATGAAGTCTTATTTCCCTCCTGTATTTAGCAGCTACATTCATTATTCTTATGTTGTTACAAGACCACCACCTCTTGGTTTGTATTTTAGAAACGAACTAATTAAGAATCTGGGAAGGGTAAATGGGGATGTAAACCATTCTTCTTTTCGAGCTAAGGACAACGAAATAGAAATGTTGTGATGCGTCATTTTTACTTTCTAATACTATTCTATAAAGTATAATTTTCCTAATCTAATTATTTTTCTAATTTGACATTTTGGACGGGTAAAAGAACATTTTAGTATTCCTTAAAATCATGTGGAATGTTTTAAGAAAGAGGTCTGCCTGTGCGTGTATGTATGTAAGTTATGATTACTATAACTAAAAAAATGAAAGTACAGCTATGGAATTCTATTTATCAATACGTTATATTAGAAAGTGCATAGTGATAAAAAAAATTACGCGCATCCACTTTTAAAATTATAAGATCTACAGAGAAATTGAAACAGTAGAATTATTTTCAATTACGTGGCATTAATATACCCTCAAATATATATCAGCAATATAGTCTACTGATTTTAATAGTCATACGATCATTACAAACTTACAGTTTTTCTCTCGCCTTACTTATTAGAGAGTCATTAATGAGTCTCAAAGAACTTCTGGTCTTATATAAGCTTATTCTTGTATTCACTACCAGTGAAACAAGTAATAACATAATTATAGCCAATGCAGTAATTCGTTGACGTAGCCAGGGCAATTTTAGGGCCATAACCACTCCAACTGCAAAACAATAATATTGATTTCCCACTGGACCAATGTTGGCCAACAGACATCTATCACTGGTAACCTCTCATTTAATTGATGATTCCCCTCTTTTTCAAGATCATGGTAACGTCTATACAGAAATTGGATTATTTAAATATGTTATATATATATATACATATATATATATATAGATATATATATATATATATTACAAAAGAAATAGAAAATTGAAGAAAGACAATGTATCAAAATTTCGCCGGGGGGGGGATTGTGACCCCCACTTCCCGGTTTAGCCAGCTTCATGTCATGACGACACTCTCGGTCAGTATTGGTCTTTCAACTTTTATACATTTTTAGTTTTAGTATATGTACTAGGTTTGCGACATTGTATCCGCTTCCGGGAGTGTCGTCATGACATGAAGCTGGCTAAACCGGGAAGTGGGGGTCACAATCCCCTCCGGCGAAATTTTGATACAATGTCTTTCTTCAATTTTCTATTTCTTTTGTAGTATATAAATGTACTTGTTTGAGCAGCTTAGCGCCTTTGGGTATATTTTCAGTAGATTGTTTTAGATGAGGTTAATAGTTATATCTATATGTATATATATATATATATATATATATATATATATATATATATATTAGAAAAATATAATAATAACCAATTATAAGTAATCATGAAATATTAAAATCAGCAATGCAGTCAAACCACAGCCACTTACCGATAGAAGAAATAAACAGCACCGACCCACTTTTCAGGTCTGAGCGTCTAATTCTAATTAACCCAAACAAATGCCTGTTTCAGATTTGGCAATAGTAAGTTACTATAAATGCCAAAACTCAGACAACAAAAGAAGAAGAATTGAAGAAAAGAAAAATAGGAAATCAAGCATTACCATGTTCCATGATATATATATATATATATCCCATCTTAATCCATGGTTTATTTTTCTTCTCTTTCTCCTGGACACTACTCAACTCGCTGTCATTCAGTCTCAACGGCTTACCAGCCTTGCACGTGGATTCGGGAGTCCTGCCTCATGGTTCATGGTAATACTTGTTTCTTAACAATTTTTCAACTTTTATCCTCTATTTATCCTTGTAGTCTAAGCTATGGTATTTATAGTAACGAACTACCGTGATATCCGAAATCAGCATTTGTTTGGGATGGATGTTCAGACATGAAGAGGTATATAATCTGAATTAACCTCCAAATTAAGCCTAGTGCTGTACATTTCCTTTTTTCGGCATAATAGCTGTCGAAAACCCAAACCACTTGACTCGCCTTAAGGCATGAGCAGCAAATTGAGTGGCCGGCAGCACTGTTTGAATTAATTTATTGTCTACCATTAATTTCTTGATATTAGTTATTATTCCATATGATATATATATTCGTTTTTCTGTAGATCTCGTTTATTCCGTTCTTGGGTACAGATTGCATAAATTTTTAACCAAGTGGTTTTTTTGCAATCATAGAAACAACAGATTTTAGTATATCTGTCTAGAATGTGCCCCTGAAGACGTTTCTGCCAGATATACCAGTCAATGATTTATTTTCTTTTTCCTGATCGTTCAATGGTCTAATTTTTAAGCCCTTTCCCGTTACTCTTTACATTTTGCTTTAATTAAATAAACGTTATTTTACTAACCCAGGTTTGATGCTGCGTTTACAGATATGAGTCATTCCGTGTCAAATCAAACAATAAAAAAAAATTTTTGAATCTACACGATTCAGATTTTTTGTTTATTTATTGTAACTATCAAGACGACAAAAATTGCATAATTTCAGATTTTTTGGGCTCTTAGTTTTTCAGTTATTGACTTTCAAAAAAGCGAAATCTGCCAAATTTGAAAAAAGTTTTGAAATCTTTAAACAGCTGTAGATTAAAAACTATTTAACCTAGAGAGCTCAAATTGATGTCATTTTCTTTTGCTTTTAATAAGCCTCAATTTGATATATAACATGACTATTCTATTTCAAATTTTAATCTTTTGAAAAGCTTCAAAAAAAATTTTTTTTTTAATCTGAAACTTTTAATTTTTTGAAAAAAATATATGCTTTAAAGATGTTAATGGACTACTTGAATGCTAAATTTCATAATGGGATGCCAATGGGTTCCTATGAAAATTATTTTTTTTGTATTAAAATAGTAATTATTTTAATACAAAAAATTTTGTATTAAAATAGTTTTGTATTAAACTATACGTGAAATTCGCTAAATTTAATTACAAAAAATTTAATTTCCATAGGAACCCCTTAACGACCGACTATGAAATTTGGCACACAAATGGTCCCTTAATGTATTTTTATATACATTTTTTTATACATTTCATATTTTTTATACATTTCTTTTATATACATTTCTTTTTATATATATATTTTTTGAAGAAATCAGTTTCTTTTTTTTTTTTTTTTAGATTTTCTAAAAAATAATTTTTTTAGTTTGTAATGTTTTACAAACTCTAATTTGAAAAAAAGAGTTAGAATACCATAATCATTTTGTATATTAAATTAAGGCTCATCGAAAACAAAAGAACGACACCAATTTGAGCTCTCTGGGTCAAATAGATTTTTATTTACAACTGTTTAAAGATTTCAAATCTTTGCCACATTTGGCATTTTTAAAAAAGTAAATAACTGAAAATCTAAGAGTCCAAAATATCTGAAATTTTATTGTTTTTGTAAACTTTACTGGTACTATCACTGTACCAAAAATGATCAATTTCTGAAGTATCAAGGTTTAAACCATTAATTGATTTCACACGGAATGACATACATTTAGTACATTAACTCATTAACCAGTTGTTTCAAACATTCAGTCCACATATGTTCTTTTCAATTTTAACAATTTGCTACATACTTAATATTTCATATATGTTACTCAAAATTTAATTTTGTATTTACAATCAATTACAAAACCTCACTTTTTCAAGAACTTTTAAAATAAGTATTTCTCCAAACTGAGTGAAGACAATTTCATTTCTTCCTTGCTCAGAGTACAAGCTCTCCCAGTTGCAGTAACAGGCTCTACTTTTTTCAAAATGGTCTCACCTGGCACATTCAATATGTCAGTCGGTTGAGGATAAAAGAAAGAAGGAGAAGGTCCCTTACGATGTAGGAAGCTTACTTTATAGTCGCTCATAACATTATTCATCTCAAGAATACATGCAAGCCACCAAGATCCTTTATAGATTATAGTGTACAAATCCAGATTCAATTTTTGCTAAATTTGTTGGTGTAATATAGTCTAATGCTGTTACACGTTCAGTAAACTGGTGTTCACTACAGTAATAATGCTTAACAAAAAGCAGATTTTCAGAAATTGGATAAAAATAATAAAGTTTTTGAGTATCCAGGATTGCCTTAGAATCATTGAACCGTGGCCACGTGGCCACAGTGTTTCTTTAACTTCTTCGCACTCATCAACTGTGCAGTACTCAAAATCTATGTACTCAAAAACTTCATTCTTTTTGCTCAATTTCTGAAAATCGACTTCTTGTTAAGCATTATTACTGTAGTGAACACCAGTTTATTGAGCGTGTGACAGCATTCGACTATATTACACCAACTAATTTAGCAAAAATTGAATCTGGATTTGTCACTATAGTCTATAAAGGATCTTGGTGGCTTGCATGTATTCTTGAGAAGAATAATATTACGAGCGACTACAAAGTAAGCTTCCTACATACTAAGGGATCTTCTCCTTCTTTCTTTTATCCTCAACCGAGTGACATATTGAATGTGCCAGGTGAGACCATTTTGCAAGAAGTAGGGCCTGTTACTGCAACTGGGAGAGTTTGTATTCTGAGCAAGGAAGAAATGAAATTGTCTTCACTCAGTTTGGAGAAGTACTTATTTTAAGTACTAAGTTCTTGAAAAAAGTGAGGTTTTGTAATTATAATTGTAAATACAAAATTAAATTTTGAGTGACATATGTGAAATATTAAGTGTGTAGCAAATTGTTAAAATTGAAAAGAACATATGTGGGCTGAATGTTTGAAACCACTGGTTAATGAGTTATGTACTAAATGTATATCATTCTGTGTCAAATCACTTAATGGTTTAAACCTTGATACCTAAGAAATTGATCATTTTTAGTATAATGATAGTACCAGTAAAGTTTATAAAAACTGTAAAATTTCAGATTTGGGGGCTCTTAGATTTTCAGTTATTCACTTTTTTAAAAAAGCCAAATCTGGCAAAGTTCTGAAATCTTTAAACAGTTGTAGATCAAAAACTATTTGACCCAAAGAGCTGAAATTGGTGCAGTACCTTTGTTTTCGATGAGCCTTAATTTGATATACAACATAATTATGGAATTCTAACTCTTTTTTTTTTAAATTGAAGTTTTAAAAAAAAATTACAAACTAAAGAAAAAATCTAAAAATGAAAAACTGATTTTTTTTTCAAAAAAAATATATGTTTTAAAGACATTAAGGGACTATTTGTGTGCCAAATTTCATAGTCGGTCGTTAAGCAGTTCCTATGGAAATTAAATTTTTTGTAATTGAATTTAATGAATTTCACGTATAGTTTAATACAAAAAATTTTTTTCTTAGGAACCCATTGCCATCCCATTATGAAACTTGGCATACAAGTAGTTCATTAACATCTTTAAAGCATATATTTTTTTCAAAAAAATTAAAAGGGGTGTTTTTGAGATTTAAAAAAAAATTTTTATTTAAGTTTTTCAAAAAATTCAAATTTGAAATAGCATAGTTACGTTATATATCAAATTAAGACTCATTAAAAGCAAAAGAAAATGACACCAATTTGAGCTCTCTAGGTTAAATAGTTTTTGATCTACAGCTGTTTAAAGATTTCAAAACTTTGACAACTTTGGCAGATTTCGCTTTTTTGAAAGTCAGTAACTGAAAAACTAACAGCCCAAAAAATCTAATATTTTACAGTTTTTGTCAGCTTCACTGGTACTGCCACTGTACCAAAAATTATCAATTTTCTTGATGTCAAGGTTCAGACTATTGGTTGATTTGACACGGAATGACCCATATGTACTCCTGCTCATTTTGTTTTTCTCATTATTATATATATATATATATATATATATATATATATATATATATATATATATATATATATATATACAGTATATATATGTTAACAGTATACTAAAAAAGCTAATGGTAACTCAGTTTTGTTAATGTACTTTATCATGTCAAAATCACGATAGAATATTAATTCCCTATTATTAACTAACTGATAGTTATGGTTATTTTTTCTATTATTATGCATTTCATTACACTTGCATCATATAACTGTGCATTTTTCAAGGAGGTAGATGCAAGGAGTCAGTGGCAGGCTTTGTCTAATTTCTATAATCGATTAATATATTCGATTTTCTATCCGATTTATTTTTATTAATTGTTTAAATTGTTTTATAGGGTTAATAATGATTACTATTTTATCTGTATGTATTAGTAAACACCGTTGTATTTTGAATGCAGTTTATCTAGTTTTTTACCTTCTAATTGTAAATAGAATGGATTTACTATTTACAATTTTTAAGAATGGCAACATGGAACATGGTCATTACTTTTTAGGGTTAGCAGCATATTCTTTGCACGTTATGTTGGGTTGGTTTAGCTGTTTGAACTTCTACATAGGTGTAAAACAATTCTATTTCTTCAATTTTTTCAATCATTTTTAGTTTTCAAATTTCTCAATAATTTTCCATTTATAGCACATAAGGGCTTCTATTGACCTTTTGTTCACAGTAACAGGTCAATAAATGAAATGTGCTATTGAGGCTGATGTTTAGAAGTAGCCCCCTGAAGATTTCACTATTACATCACCTTCATTCTATTTGGCATTTATGACTGACATACTTTTGAATTTTATCTGGTTGGTATTTGAATACTTTTTTGTTTATTATGGATGCGTTACTATTTCTCTTCAATAATTCTATTTTAATTTATCTTCATTGCTTATAAATTTGTTACACTCGTTGTATTTTAAATACAGTTTATCTAATTTTTATATCTTCTAATTGTAAATAGAATGGATTTAATATTTGCAATTTTTAAGAATGGCAACATGGACATTGCTTTTTAGAGTTAGCAACATCTTCTTTGTAAGTTATGTTGGGTTGGTTTAGCTTTTTGAACTTCAACATATGTGTAAGATAATTTTATTTTTTTCAATTTATTCAATTATTTTTAGTTTTTCAAATTTTTCAAGCCCCTATGTGCTACAGCACATAAGGGCTTCTATTGACCATGTATAGCACATAGGGGCGTTTATTGACCATTTATAGCACGTAAGAGCTTCTGCTGAAACTTTCTAACGAAACTTATTGTTTACAAATTAATAAAGTTTTAAAAGGAATAACTTCCACACAAGCATATGCAATGTACAATACCGAATGTGTCTTTCAATAATATTCAATATCTTTTACATCTTAAAATCAAAATATGTATTGAACATTCAACATTTTTCCCGCAATATTTTTCACGGGATATGCCATCTGATACCGCGAACAAAATAATCCCATTCCATATCTTTAAACGTCGCTGTAAAGAATGCGATTGAAGCAGATCAGTGGAAATAACGGACCGTCTATAACATCTGGAGCAAACTGAAGTCTTAAATTATATACTTTCTATACTTCATATGAATCGGGAGATAGTATCATGGAGTATTTTCTTACACTATACTTCTGATAATGTATACCTAGGATTTGATTTAAAACTCAAGTTTTTAAGGCTGCAAATCAAGTTAACGTACACTCAATGTAAATGCATGATTTGCGATTTCCAATAATACATTGAACTACTATTTTCATTACTTTCCTATACTACTTTATAGGGAAAGTATAGCTCTCTATCGATAATATTAATATCCTAAACTAGCCCTTTCACCAGCGCTTTGAGCGGTCTCAATGTCTGGTGGTTACTAATGCGACACCAGTTACTAATGCACAGTTAGTAAACATTCTGAATATATTGGTTATAAATTTAGACATAAAATGAAATGGCACACATTTTTGAGAGGCAAAATGGTGTAAGTTCTTAACACTTTCCAATATAGTTGAAAAGTGTTTATGACTTTATTCATTCTATCTATATGTCCGTTCGCACAATAACTGTCGTAAAAATGACTTTATCAAAATGAAATTTTAATATGTTGTTGAGACAGTCCGTAGGAGATATGGGAATGTAAATGAATAATATCGCCCAATCAGTTTTGGATTGAACCCGGGTTGAAACAGTGAAATACATTGAACCCTATGGGACCCAATTTTTCAGACATTTTGTAAGAGAAGTTAAAATTCGCAAATTGCTTCGAAGATTTTAGGAAATATTCAAATTACCCCATAAAATATATAAAAAAATTTCAGTAAAATATGTTTGGTAGTTTTATAAATAAAATTTAAAATAATAATTACACCCATATTATATTATGAAATCACGTGATCCACTTCAAAATAAAATATGGCATCCACATTTTTTCCCAGTGTAAATATCGTAATTTTTATTCTTTTAAATTTATATTTAGTGTTGCATCCGTCCTAAAACCGTTTTATTTTTGCATATTTTTAGTGCATCTATATTCTGCGCCAACGCAATTTCAATATTTTTGTTTAAATCATCATCACACTAAGATGAGTTGTATAAGAATTGCTGAATTTTTTTCACGCAAAATTATTTAGCTCTAGAATCTGAAATATAAGTAATATGAATGAATTATTCATTGATTTTACATAGAGAGCCAGACAATTTATATTTCGTTGATGTCATTTGAATAAAGTTCATTTTTTCCATGAAGTCCTAAGTTTACAAATATAATAAATTATATAGTACTGTGATAATTTAAAATACATCAGCGCTGAATGTATCGCATTTTAGAAATGTTAAATAAAATTGCATTTCAGTTGGAAAGTGTTTCATAATCAATGTTTATGCATGATTGATCTTTCTTCTATAACCCCTAAATTAGAATTTTTAAAATAATAAATTATTGACAAATTTGCCTCTTTATATAGGAAAATTTGCCTATTTATGCTTTCTGCCTGAACTTATATATTTTTATATAACTTTAACTGAGTAAAACTTTAATTGAATTTAACTGTATGACAAAAAAATGTCAAAAGCCGTTCATTTTAATAAGACCACTTATATTTATTTGTCAAAAAAAATATTTATGGATAATTTTGGATAATTGGATAATTTTGATGAAACTTCTGACATTCTCTTGGATTAAGAACTTATGTTGCAACTGAATGAAAATATAATTTCGTTGTTGTCGATTTTATTTTTGCATTTTCCATCAGAATGCCGTCATTAAAGTTTAGGTTTAGGTGGGGGGTTAGGGGGGGAGTTACATGATGTATCAACTTAACTCGATTATATCCAGTTAAATTATGGATATACACAAAACTAGTTAAAAACCAATGCAAACCTGTTCCATTTACCATAAAGTAAATGAAAGTTTATTTTTCTCCACAATTTAAGGTTTAATAGTAATTTTACTGATTACCATATAGATCTTATTGAATATTGTTACTAATTTTAATAAATTAAATTTTTTATTTTGTTTCTGATATTATTATGTATTTAAAATATATGCTAATATTATTCTTTACATATAGGACTTTTATGCCATAAATTATATTATATTATATTTTCCTATTATTATTTTTGTGTAATTTTGTTAATATAATGTATATTTTAAAATTCATCATGATGTTTTGTATATGTTTTTCAAAGTAAAATTTCTTGAAATTTAAATAAATCCACGCTTATGACCCGTAATTAGTAAATCTCACATTGAGGTCTAACAGTAATAGGTTGTGTGAATTGCTAATTGTTCTATTTACCAGAAATACCAGTAAAACAAGCCTAGTAAGCTTACTGCAGTAGGAGCAGAAAAATTGCAACCTTAAAATACAGCTAACTCTAACCACCATAACAAACATTGAAGAACACCATTAATTACTGAATAATTTAAGAACACCATTAATTAATTTAAGCTTACTGCAGTAGGAGCAGAAAAATTGCAACCTTAAAATACAGCTAACTCTAACCACCATAACAAACATTGAAGAACACCATTAATTACTGAATAATTTAAGAACACCATTAATTAATTTAAGCTTACTGCAGTAGGAGCAGAAAAATTGCAACCTTAAAATACAGCTAACTCTAACCACCATAACAAACATTGAAGAACACCATAGATTCTTACGACATTCCTGCGGTCTAGAGAAAGAAAGTAAAAAAAAGTGGAAAACATCATTCGCGATCGAGAAACAAAGCAAATAAAATATCATACGGTTACAATTAAGTATCTTCTGCTTATTAAAAGGCGTTGAATCTTGCTTTTAAAATATGAGAAGCCTAAATGTACTAAAAGTAGAAAAAATTAAAATCAGAATAAAACAGAGTTCCAAAGAAAATACGAAAGAAAAAGCTTCAAAATAACATCTAGATAAAGAAAATAGCGATCATCAATGTTATCAAGCTCTGTTGAGTTATCGAACTCTATTGAGTTATCAAGCATGAAATCCTGGACGAAATAGTATTCAAAAAAATTCCTGTACAAGATACACTTATATGCTATATTGAAATGACAGACCAACATATATATACAATTACAGTGATTTAGATGTTAGAATTTTCAATTTAGAGAATAAGTGGTTAATTTCTACTATTATAAGTTCACTTTTCTTTTCAAGGAGATATTAATTACTTCACTCAATAGGTAACTAATATTGCTTACTTTTTTCTCATTATTTTTATATCTAATGTTATCAAAATTATTTTCACTAAATAAAGCATTGTCTGCTTATTTGGTTTGTCAATGCATTAATTTTTTAAAAGCAGTATCATTTTATGACACAGCAATATCGATTTGTCCCAAGGAAAGACAAATTGAAATATTTCAACTTGGATAATGCTAAACGGCTATCCGTTTCTAATACTAATTTTTGAATTTTTAAAAGTCGGATTAAAAATAAAAAGTAATTTTGAAATTTTTTTTAGCAAATACAAAATTAAAAAGCTGATGTGGGAAACATATGACTTTCCCTACATAATAAAATGACAACTTCCATTTTCAGCGAAATAATGGTATACAAAATCCGTTAAACAATATTTTTGACATTGAATTAACATCACGCCAATTAAAATAGAGCACTTTAGCAATTTGTGAATTCAAACAAAAATGCTCAGTTGTACTCACGTTAAAAATCCTCTTCAAAATGCAATTGGCATTTAATTATTATCCCATGAAACAATTTACTATTGCGGATTCTTGTCAAAATACAAAACTATGACAAAAGTATCTTCTCTCGTGAATGAAATGAACTTGATCCACGAAAATCATGTTAACAAACTTATTGTATAATACTGCAGATGGAAATTGAATACATATATTATTTATTACTTTTTTCATTTTATGTATTATTTTATAAGTTTATTTGAAAAACGTGCAATATCTCGAGACAGGTTCATGACAGCGTTCTAAAGTTTGTATCATTCTTTTTTTTAGGGGAAAATTACATATGAAATGATTATTTATTTAACAGTATTAAAAGTCCTGATTTGTTAACGATTGTTTCAAAAATGTATATCGATAACTGTGCAATATCTCGTGAACGGTTCGTGCTAACGTTCTAAAGTTTGTATTATTTATTTTCTACGGAAAATGGCGTATAAAATGGTTATTATTTATTTAGTCAATATAGAAAGTTGTTTTTAATAGGCTTTTCAGGATTTTGTTAGGAAATTGAAGGGGGCGTGTCCATCAAATTCAATTGCGTTAAAAATCAATAGAGTTCTAAAATTAACTAATAAACTGTGTAAAACCGGAAATCGAGCCCTGGATCTCCGAACTGACCAGCCGATGCTCTACCTTTGAGCTACTGGGACGAAATTGCAAACTCTTATCGTAGAAGTGGACTCTGCATTCTCCACCCTCTAATGTCAGCTTGGCGGGTCATTGACAATCTATCTGACCACCTCCTTACATTTTTTGCCTCGGGTTAACCTCCTACTATTCTTATTTTTACCCAGTTTGTATTCTGCGTGATCGTTATCCTCTCAATTTGAAATCGGCGCTCAATCTTCCAGAATTCACTGAATCCGTATTAGATTCACTTTCAGACCTCCGAGATATTTGCACTAACCTACAGGATTAATTTGTTCGGGCGCCATTGTAAAGTTTATTGCTACCCTAACTCTGAATCGAAACCTGGTTCTCCGAATAGTCCAACCGACTCTCTACCGTTGAGCTATTGCGACTAAATTGCAAGCTCTTATTGTCAAAGTGGACTCTCCAAGTGGTCGTACCAAAGTGTATTGCAAACGCTTCATTCGTTCGGGAATTATCGCGTCCACAGACCAGAATCATGAACACACACACGCAATAATATACATACGCACACAAACATGAAATTAAAAACGTTCGATTCTAGTGCAGGGATGCTTAAAACATGCTTTTACGTCAAAAACTAAAATTCCAATTTTTGAACCACAATACATTTACAGCATAATGTTTAAATAATAGTAGTTCCGATAAGAAAAAAGTACCTTACTTTAAATAAGTTCATAGGTAATATTGACTAATGGCATTAATTACTATTACATACACGTTATCGATATTACTAGCAAGTCCGCCACGCGTTTAACATTAGTAATTAAGATGATGATAATTATATATATATATATATATATATAATAGTAATAAATATATAATTTAATTAAGATGATATAATTATATAATAGTAATAAATATATAATCGGAATATTAACTATTCCGATTACAGAGCCTAATAATTGATGAAGTATTTAACATATGAATATAGTTAACTATTAACAGTCATGATAAACTATTTAGATTACTATTCTGCTTGTTCCTCCAATCTCCGTTACAGAAAAGAGCTATTTCATCTTTTAAAATAATGTTTTCAGTATTTTAGCAATTTCCTCTTTCCTTATGATCACATATATAAACTCTCATATAAATTAAACATTCCAATTTAAAATACTTTAAGCTCACTCGAATATTTAGTTTATAAAATATTTCTTCGTAGAGAAATAAAGCAAATTCAACAGTATAGTATTGAAAATGTCTTACATTGATCAATGTGTATCAAAACTTCAAAATATAAAATTTTAACTCACCGAATTTCACTGATCTTCTTATTATATTAACCTAAAACAAGATCGATTCTAAACAAGCAGAATTCATTCTTTTCCTAAAGTTCCATATGATTTTCCTAAACATCCACCGAAATCATCTTTTAAAAAAAATTCTAAAACTTTCGTAGGAAGAACGTAAAAGTAACAAGTGTTTCGATAGAAGCAGACGATAAAAATCCAGATGCCACATTAAAATTATTTATAAATTAACCCGACCATAGAGGTAATTTGTGTGGATAATTAATTAAATTGTGAGTAAAGGTTGAATCGTGGACGGAGGTGTAAACCATGGAGTTAGAAAAGAGATAAAACTCTTAAAAATGAAACCATGGAGATCAAAGTAAGGAGTTAAAACTTCCTATTAAGAAAACGTCAATATCGTTTGAGATAATAATTCAAATGGCGCTGAGATAAGGTAAGTAGACCTGTATTGTTAGTATTTCTTTGGCAAAAGGAATAAAACATTTATTTAAACTGTCCACTTCTTAAAAATAAATTATTATTTCCATCTTTCAATTTATTTTTATCTCCCTACATTCTGTACTCTATCCTACAACTACAAAAAAATACTGTTTAATTATACTCCTAATTAGGGAAGCCTCAATTTAAAAGTAATCAAAAATACATATATTAAATATGTAATTTCATTGTTTTTATGCTTTTCTGTTGTGTCAACTCACAATAGCGGCTACTTTACTAACACTAGCGACACCAAGATATAATTCTTAAAGCATTATGGCATATTCAAGCGTTTAATCTATAAGAGTTTTATATATTCTTTCTAACACCAAACTAAAAATAACCAGAAAGATCAATCATGCATAAAGCATTGATTATGAAACACTTTCCAACTTCAATGCAATTTCATTTAAACATCTCTAAAATGCGATACATTCCTCAGTAATATTTTAAAAAATATCACAATACTACATTAATTTATTATATTTGAAAACTTAAAACTTCATCGAAAAAAATGTTCTTCAATCAAATTACGGCATTGAAATGTAAGTTGCCTGATTTAAATATCTCTAAAATGCGATACATTCCTCGGTAATGTTTTTAAAGTTATCATAACACTACAATAATTTATTATATTTGAAAACTTCTTCGAAAACAACCGAAATTAATTCAAATGACGCCATCGAAATATAACACGGCTGGCTCTCTCTATAAAAGCAGAATTTCATCCAGACACATTTTCCCATTCATTTCATTCATCACGATGCTATAATAATTTATTTTATTTAAAAACTCTAGACCATGGAGGTGCAAGTAATTAAACTCTATGCTTAAAACTTCATCGAAATAAATCGTCCTTCTCTCTGTAAAATCAATGAATATTTCATTCATATCAGCTATGCAGACTCCATGAGCTACATAATTTTGGGTTAAAGAAATGCAGCACTCAGTATGAATGGATGCAACACTCAGTATGAATTAAAAAGAACTTTAAAAATCACGATTTGGACACAAGATGGATGCCATACTTTATTTTGAAGTGGGTCACGTGATCTCTTCATATAATGGTCACGTGATCGCTTCATATAAGAGGTGTAATTATTATTTTAATTTTTATTTAAAAAACTACTGAATATATTTTGCTGAAATTTTTTTATAAATTTATGGGATAATTTAAATGTTTTCTGAAATTTTCGAAGCAATTTTTGAATTTTAAATGCGCTTAAAAAATGTTTGAAAAATTGGTCCCATAGGGTTCAATGTATTTCATTTTTTCAACCCGGGTTCAATCCAAAACTGATTGGGTGATATTATTCATTTATATTCCTATAGGTCCCACAGACCGTTCGAGTAACGTACTAAAATTTCATTTTGATTAAGTCATTTTTACGGCAGTTATCGTACTAACGAACAGACAGACAGAATGGGCAAAGTCATAAACACATTTCAAATTTGTTGTAAAGTGTTAAAAAAGTCATAAACACTTTTCAACTTTGTTGTAAAGTGCTAACAACGACAAAAATATGTACTAGAAAATTTAGTATGGACATTCACGTTTATTACTAAATTTCTGATGTGGACAGCACATGACTTTCCCTACAGACACAAATCCGTTATCTCTTTCTTTCCTTCACAATTCTTTAAATTGAGTTCAATTGCACAAAATAACTTGTATAATTATTAACACTTTACAACCAAGTTGAAAAGTGTTTATGACTTTGTTCATTCTGTCTGTCTGTCTGTCTGTCTGTTGGTTAGCACGATAACTGCTGTAAAAATGACTTAATCCAAATGAAATTTTAGTATGTTGTACAGACGATCTGTAGGACCTATGGGAATATAAATGAATAATATCACCCACTTAGTTTTGGATTGAACCCGGGTTGAAAAAATGAAATACATTGAGCCCTATGGGACCTAATTTTTCAAACACTTTTTAAGCGGATTTAAAATTCACAAATTGTTTTGAAAATTTTAGGTAATATTCAAATTGTTCCATAAAATATATAAAAAAAAATTCAGCGTAATATATTCAGTAGTTTTTTTAATTAAAATTAAAATAATAATTGCACCTCTTATATGAAACGATCACGTGACCATGATATGAAATGATCACATGACCCACTTCAAAATGATATATGGCATCCATCTTGTTTCAAAATCGTGATTTTTTTAAGTTCTTTTTAATTCATATTGAGTGTTGTATCCGTCCTAAAATTACTTTATTTTTGCTTAAATTCTATGCATCTACATACTGAAACAACGCAAATACAATATATTTGAGTTTAAATGATTATCCAAATTTGCTTATTTCTACAACGAAGCCTATTTTTCACGTATGTAAAATGTAAATAGCAGAATATATAGAATGAGTTGTATTAGAATTGCTGTATTTCTTTAATACAAAATAATTTAGCCCATGGAGTCTGCATGGCTGATATGAATGAAATATTAATTGATTTTATAAAGAGAAGGACGATATTTTTCGATGAAGTTTTAAGCATAGAGTTTAATTACTTGTAGCTCAATGGTCTTTTTAAATAAAATAAATTATTATAGTATTATGATGAATGAAATGAATGGGAGAAAGTGATGAATGAAATGCTGTTTTTATAGAGAGATCCAGGCGTGTTATTTTTTCTATGACGTCATCTAAATTGATTTCAGTTGTTTTTGATGTTTTCAAATATAATAAATTATCGTAGTATTATGATAGTTTTAAAAATATTATCATGGAATGTATCGCATTTTAGAGATATTTAAACCAGGCAATTTATATTTCAATGCCGTCATTTGAATGAAGTTCATTTTTATCAATGAAGGTCTAAGTTTTCAAATATAATAAATTAATGTAGTATTGTGATAAGTTTTAATATATTACCGCGGAATGTATTGCATTTTAGACTTTTTTAAATAAAATTGCATTGAAGTTGGAAAGTGTTTCATAATCAATGCTTTAAGCATGATTGATCTTTTTTGTTTTCAATGACACCAAGATCGGAGTTCTAATTCAATATAATTTTTCATTTGTCAGCTGAACGTATTTTCAAAGTTTTAAAAATTCGAGAAACCAAAATATTTCAAGAACGATGAGCTTTAGAGTTACGGGGTTGATCTTATTTTTGCATCGAAAAAATTAAGTATAAAACAGGCATTTAATGGATACATTTGAGCATACATTGTCTTTTATTTTAGATTTGGATTATTTTTACGGGCCATTTTGCAGAAAAGGTAGATTCTTTTTTTCCGAATCATACAAAATTTAATCAGCACCAGGATCACCGACAAGTGACTTATCTACTGAATTTTGTAAAATGGGATCAATTAGTTTTTCAGATAGAGTGGATACATAAAATTTTTGCGTACCACTTTGCAGAAAATGGCTGGTTCTTTTTTTCTTAATTGTACAACAATCTAATCAGCATCACGGTCGACCCTCAAGTGTTTTATATACCCAATTTTGTGAAATTTGGACCGTTAGTTTTATTAACTAGAGTGGATACATACATTGCACAGACAGACACACAGAGAGACAGACTCACAGACACACACACACACAGAGACGTCACGCTAAAAATCTTTTGAGGGATTCGAGAATGCCCGAAACATGTAAATCCATTGATAACTCGATTTATGATTTTCGACACGATTTCAGTACTTTACCTATGCGGTACAATGTATGGAAAAGAAAGTATAAATGTATCGAATTGCATCGGTCTCGTATGGCATATATCTGGCATTGAAATCTTAAATATAGAATATATATGCAAAAAATATCCACTAATTAGTGTACACAATCAAAATAAACAATATCCAAGTGCTTTACAAAGAATCTGATGTGGACAGCGCACAACTTTCCTTACAGTTTCAAATTCATTTTCTCTTATTTCGTTAATAATTCATTCAATTGAGTTTAATTGTAAAAATAACACACATCATTATTTGAAATGGCACCAAATTTGCACTTATAATTCAGTTTTCCTTTTTATTTAGTAACTGCACTTATTTTCAAAAACGGGATCGCAAAAAGGCGAAACAACTAATATATCTCGAGAACTGTTAGTCACATAGTAATGGGGTTGTTCTTATTATTTTCCTCGTCAAGAATTACGAGAAAAAAAGGGCACATTCTTTTATCTCGGATCATACTAAAATCTAATCAGCACCAAGGTAACTTAACCCCCATAAGTGACTTATAAAAATTCATAAAATTTTATGAATTAGTTTCTGAATTTGAGTGGATACATACATTGCACAGACAGGCACACAGACAGACAGACAAACACACACACACACACACACATTTCAAGCTAAAAAATTTTTTTTTTGTGTTCTATAGGTTGCAAAACATGTAGATCCGTCAGAACTCGAATTGTGATTTTCGACACAATTCCAATAATTTTACTCTTCATACAATATATTACCATGTATTGTAGGGAACGTAAAATTTATTGGATATTACAAACATTACAAATGCTAGTAAAATAAGTAAAATACACTTTATGCTAAGGATATGAAAACTTGAGAGACGTATATGCTGCATTTTTGTATTATTTGTGCTCATATACGTTGCTTTACTAAGTTTTTCTTTCTACGTAAAATTCCTTCCTACGTAAACTTCCTTTCTACATACCATTCGGCAATTTAAAGCATCATCGCAAGTAATAACAAAACAGATAAGTTCTGGAATAAATGACCATACGCAACAGCTGGTGAAAATGGAAGACTTAAATGATACTCCTCGTTCTACATATAAATCAAACCTCTGAAATGCCGAAGCACGTACTCTTGGGTACATACTACTTACCCTATATTCGTGAAAGTAGCTATCAAGGTATATGCTGTCGTCTTTGGGATCATAAATCATTTTAAAGAACAGTCGAATAAAAGGGTACATCTGCGAAAGTGCGGTTTAAATTAAAAAACTTAACTATTATAAGAAAAAAATCACTGAATTCGCTAAATGTTAGTTTTAATAATTAAAATATAAAAATAATTGATTACTTCAATTACATGCATAGTAAAATATATAAAGTGCTGCTATAGTATCGAAAATTCGAATATTTCAACGGAATAACTGCTTTCACATAAACTGCTTTCCAACTGAGAAATGACTCAATTTATACATTCTCGATGGAAACTTCTAGAAATATCTCTTATCTCGCAGAATATCCCTTCTCTCGAGGTGTTTCTCGAACCTTAAAAAAACTCGCCAAATTGGCAATAAATCGCCAAATCTGGATACCCTCTTCCGGACTTGAGCACATGATAACCCTACATTCACGTCATAGGAAAGGGTGTGCTTTTACGGGTACGTTTCAAACATCCCTGAACTGGAATGGTACATTTATGAGGTGATGCTTCAGTGTGTGTATTGTTACGGCGTATCCCCTGGAATTATGAATGTATACTCAGGATACAAGAATGAGTCCAAATTTCTCGATAACTAACACGTTTATTCACAAGCAAGACGAAAACAGGAACACTGCACAGCAAATAGCTCAATAACTATGTCACAAGATCACTAAGCAATTGTCAGGTATGGTGAAACAGCGATTACATGCTCCAGTAATTTCACAAAACAGCCGATAATAATCTCAAAACATTGACGTATGTCACAGTTCAACGTAGCTCGTATCACATAAACTGCTTTCCAACTGAGAAATGACTCAATTTATACATTCTCGATGGAAACTTCTAGAAATATCTCTTATCTCGCAGAATATCCCTTCTCTCGAGGTGTTTCTCGAACCTTAAAAAAACTCGCCAAATTGGCAATAAATCGCCAAATCTGGATACCCTCTTCCGGACTTGAGCACATGATAACCCTACATTCACGTCATAGGAAAGGGTGTGCTTTTATGGGTATTTTCTCCATCTGGTCTTCGAAACAGACAAAAACATTTTACATGTTCATAACCGTATACAATATGTCCCAAAATGATTGAAACGCGCTTTAATGCTTTACCTGTTGGAGGTAAGTGGGCAATGTAAATTGCAAAAATGTTGAAAGTTAGGTAGGAAATAAGACTACGTTAATGACGTAGTCCTCCCATTCATTTTCAAAAAGTTACACTTTTTAAATTTTTATACGACCCCTTAGACAAATTTGGCCAATCAGAATATTTTTATTTTTAATGCAACAAGATTACTAAAAAAAATCGCGTATCTGTATCTTTAAAATCAACTGAATTATGATAAAGGAAAAAATCTGATTTTTGCCACTTTCCCGTACCATGCGAAAGGCTGTTTCATCTGTGAAAATAGGGATCATAAACAAATTGACGATGAAAATTGTTTAGAGCAAAATTACGCTAATATGTGTCAAAATTTTTTATCACAAATGCATCTAAATAAAGCATTACACAGACAGAGATCCTATAAAGCAGTGGTACTCACTACTCAGTTGGGTATCCTATGCATTATCTTCCAGTTTTATCTTTTTTGTGATATGTCACAAATTTACATTTCTAATTTGATATAGGGTCCCCATTCACAATGTTCAATTTTCAATTAAATATAACTCGCTCAAATTTAAAAATACAGATATGAAGTTTTTTTTAATTGATCTTTTTAATGATCTTAAAAGGTGTAACTTTTTGAAAATGAATGGGAAAACTATTTCATTAACGTAGTATTTTTCTTTAGCCTACCTTCCTTTCAACATTTTTGCAATTTACATTGCCCACTTATCTCCAACAGGTAAAGAATTAAAGCGCGTTTCAATCTTTTTGGGACACCCTGTATATGTTACTGTGTGTATTTGTTAGAGTGTGTATATGTTACTGTATGCATATGTTAGAGTGTTGTTGTTGAAACCCAGACCGTCCGACCTTCCAGAAAGGTGCAAGGTAACACTTTGGACGGTCGGGAAGTGCCACCCAATTTAGACCGGAACCCAGAGGGGGAGGCATCCACGCATATGTTAGAGTGTTGAAGACCCAGACCGTCCGACTCGTCAACAAGGACTTGAGCATCTATTTGGACGGCCGGATATGTTAGAGTGTTGAAGACCCAGACCGTCCGACTCGTCCAGAGGACTAAGAGCAACTATTTGGACGGACGGCGATATGTTAGAGTGTAGAAGACCCAGACCGTCCGACTCGTCCAGAGGACTAAGAGCAACTATTTGGACGGCCGGTTATATATGTTAGAGTGTCGAAAGCCCATATATTAGAGTGTTGTTGTTGTTGAGACCCAGACCGTCCGACCTACCAGAAAGGTGTAAGGTAACTGTATGGACGGCCGGGAAGTGCCACCCAATTTAGACCGGAACCCAGTGGGGGAGGCATCCACAGGGACCGTACCCTCCTTCCCCTACCACCAACCTCTCGGAAGGACTTACGGACCCACATGTTTAACGTGATCGTACTCCGCATGAACACGGCGGCATTTGTGGTATCGTGCAAATCTAGCGCGCAAACCACGGGGATACCGCACCCGAGATGGCCAACAGCACGCGGTGTTCCGAGGTGGTCACCCACCAAGTACTAACCGCGCCCGATGCTGCTTGACTTCGGTGATCTAACGAGAACCGGTGTTTTCAGCACGGTACGGCCGTTGGCCCATATATATGTTAGAGTGTCGAAACCCCAGACCATCCGGCTCGTCCGGAGACAAGGAGCAGCGAATTGAATGGCCGGGAAAATATATGTTAGAGTGTTGTTGATGTTACTGTTTGTATGTGTTAGAGTGTGTATCCGTGATTATGTGAGAACGAGAGAAGTGTTTCGAAAATAATTTGGTTCGATTAATACAATTAGTAAATAATGGAACCTTGTTGAACTTACAAGCAATCGAATGCTCATGAGACTCTTTCATTTTCAAATAAGATTGGGGAAAATCATTAAAAAATCAGGACCATAAATAATAATTTTATTCCCTTATACATGGTAATATATAGAGAAATTATTGGAGTCGTTTCAAAAATCGCAACTTGAGTTTTTGACGGATATACACGTTTTCGGCATTCTAGAAACCGAAAAATCTATTTCTAGCATGACGTCTGTATGTGTGTCAATGGAAAATATATACTTGCATAATATATCGAGCATATTATGCGCTTGTCAGCATGGTATAGCCGACCCTGCAATGTCTGCAAAAAAAAGTTGATATGCACCACAATTTTGAGAAATCCTATGGAGACTGGCAATTCTGAAGAGACTGACAATTTCAGTCCCACCACTTGGCTGGTTCAATTTTCTTAAAGACTCAGTTCAAGCTGTTATAAGGTTCTATTTTTCTTCAACCCAAGATCATGACTTTTGTATGAACCATTACAATTTACTTCACTCTAAATTAAACTTCCAATAACCTAATGACTAGAGTTCGACGAAGGAATCACGACATTTAACAAATAAACAACTTCATTGACAGCTACAACTCAGCTGGGAACTCAAAACACACACACATATACAGGGTGTTTCAAAATGATTGACCCGATTTCAAATGATTTTAATTTTGAAACTTACAAACCTACATTGAAAAGTTATACATGGACTTAAAGGGAAAATGCTTTATCTACAAGTGTTCGATGTGACCTCTTTCAGTTGCATGAACAACGCCAAGGCGATAATCAAATTCTCGCCAAACTTGATCCAGCATATCCTGTGTTACCACAGCTGCAGTAATGCGGTTTTTGAGATCATGCAGGTTTATGGGTGAAGGTTGTATTACGAACACAGTATCCTTTATGTATTCCTCCCCCCCCCCAAAGAAAAATAAAATAAAATCACTTGGCGTCAGATCCGGGGATCTGGGAGGCTAATTTGTTAATGCCAAATCCGTAGGTCCACCACGCCCAATCCAACGATGAGGAAGAACTTTGTTAAGGTGACGACGAACGTTCAAATTCCAGTGAGGCGGCGAGTCATCTTGTTGGAAAATGTAATCAGTGGAATCTTAGTTCATTTACGAAAATAACCAGATCTGCAGCATATCTAGGTAGGTGTCTCCAGTTACTGTGCTTTCGGAAAAAAAGAAAGGCCTATAAATCTTTGTTCGAGACATGGCACAGAAAACGTTAACTTTGGGTGAATCGCGCATATGTTCAATTACTGTATGCGGGTTTTCAGTGCCCCATATTCTAAGATTGTGATAGTTTACTTTGCCACTTACATGAAAAGTCGCTTCGTCACTAAGGTCAATCGAGCAAAAATGTCCTCATCCTTCTTAATCTCGTGAATGAAATGGCAGAAGTTTAGTTTTTTTTTATATGGCTTCATAAACAATTTTTGCCTCAAAGTACGTCGACACAGAAATTCCTAGTTCTAGACTGGCGCGCCCTATTGACTTCGTTGGACTACTTATGAAAAATTATCTGATCCTTTTCACATTTTCTTCAGATAGACACGGACGTCCTGTGCTGTAGCCTTTGCACACACTTCCTGTTTGTTCGAATTGCTGATACCATCTACGCATGCTCTTAACACATGGCGGTTCAATTATGTGACGTCTACGGAACTGACGTTGAACGGAAATTACCCATTTATATTTCGGAAACTGAAAACAAGCAAAAAACTTTCTGCTGCGCAGTCGACATTTTCGAAAATAACTGTTTACTGTCTATTGCAAAGCCACAAACGTACCAGAACGTGACGTTATAAAACTTGGAAATTTCTTCTTTGAAGTGATATATATCATTTTAATACACGATTAATTGTTACAAAATTACAGCCATTTGAAATCGGGTCAACCATTTTAAAACACCCTGTATATGTATATTACAAACATATATACAAATTTTTACAACTGTAGCATTTCAAATTCTGCAGAGACATACTTATCTACAATGAACTTCAAACCTAACTTATTACTAAACTGACTTTCAATTTAAACATATGATGATCAAATTACGATACAATATAATATATACTTACAAGACTGCAGACTGCAACTCTCGATGCTACCTTCCATGAACGATCAGAAAACACACACACACACATGAACTCGGCAGAATGACAAATATACATAATTCTAAAGTCTGCACTTCTTATATAGATCTGACCATCGTGAGTATGCGATTCTTCGGAATGGGAGTTGAAAAGTTAAGAACATAAATTAAAAGTAGAATTAGGATAAAATGATAACAATTAATAAAATCCTTACACTGTGCGAGACTGCAATGGCCAATTTCGTATTCAAAATGACCGTCAATAGGAGGCGTGCTCAAAATAAACATTGTATCGGTATCCTTAGAATTTTCTGATTTATACAAAGGTCAGGAATAATGGGCACATAACTTTTTTCTTGCATCCATTGCAGGTATCGACAATTCCATGCGCATAATAAACGCAAAACAGGTTAATAAATGCTGCTACCTGCAATGAGAAAATGATTCTAATCACAAATTTATAGTTGGATGAGTTGAAATGCGTTGAAAGTTCGTGTTCATGGAACCAACTTTTATATTTATGCGTTCCTAACATTAGCATCGTTACTTTGTGAATGACATAGGCGGGTTCCGTGTGTATTTGTAAAATCTAACGATTTGAGCTGAAAATCAAAATAATTTTATAAGAATATAGAAACGTTTAAACAGTATCTGTCTGATTGTAAAATTGAAAGTTTCTAAAAATTAAATTTTTGAAACATTCAAATTCAAGGAAAATGTACATTTTTGAATCGGAAGTGACATTCACCAGAAGTGGAAATCCTTAGTGAATTATTTTATGTACTCCCGTATTTGATGTTAAATCCATATCAGCCATTATCTGAGCTCTATCTATAGCCGAAGTGGAAAAGAACCTGAAGTGGAAAACCCGTAGTGAGTTTCCCCTTCTTCTCCAGAAATCAATGCTGAAACCAAATCAGTTCTAAGCTGAGTTCTATCTATTTCAGATCTTGAGAAATAAATGTTTCATGGTAAAAAAATCGTATGGCAATATTTTTGCTATTACTAAAGAAACCGAAATTAGTGAATTGTTTTTACGCGCTCCCACATTTGATGTTAAATCCTTATCACCCATTATCTAAGCTCTATCTATAGCTATATCTATAGCCGAAGTGGAGAAAAACCTGAAGTGGAAAATCCTTAGTGCGCCTCTCATTCTTCTCCCGAAATCAATGCTGAAACCAAATCAGTCCTAAGCTGATCTCTATCTATAGCAGATCTTGAGAGAAATGGATATTTCATGGGGAAAAAATCGTATGGCAATATTTCTGCTATTACTAAAGAAACCGATATCCAATCTGTATTATAACTTGAAAATCTTCAACCCAAAACTTCCAATAAATGACCCAGAATATCCAATATTCAGATTTGCATTCCAACTTTTACATTTAAATTTCCGAAACGATAATGTTACTTCATACGATAAAATATCGAACTTTTCAAATATGCTGATCCATGCAGATAGGTACCACCCCATAATCTTGAACATTATTGCAAAGAAAGTGATCGGAACAGGCCAGCTGCAGTAACTGATCTTCCGTAACAGCTGGGGCGAATGGAAGTCTCAAATTATATTTTTCACCTCCGACATATAAATCAGATATGAGACGCCAGAGAGAACCGGCAAGGCAGTGTATTCTAAATCGCATACTTCAGAAAATATCTACCTATAGGTCTTGATTTAAAGCTCGTGTCCCAAGGAAAATAAATCGTGTTAAAGTGTATCCGAATAAAAAGAAACGCTTCGAGATACAGAGTCTCCCACAAGGCACTATATTATTGTTTACAATAAATACATTCTTAACATGCAATATGTATAGTAATGTGTAGTGAAAGTGTACAATAAATACATTATTAACATGCACACAATGAAGTATGTATAGTAATATATAGTGAAAGCTTACAATAAATATATTCTTAACATGCACGCAGTGAAGTATGTATTGTAATGTATAGTGAAAGTTTGTAATAAATACATTCTTAACATGCACACAGTGAAGTATGTATGGTACTGTATAGTGAAAGATTACAAATACATTCTTAACAGGCACACAATGAAGTATGTATGGTAATGTATAGTGAAAGTTTACAATAAATATATTCTTAACATGCACGCAATGAAGTATACATAGCAATGTATAGTGAAAGTTATAACGAAGATAAGAAATCGATTTCACGATTTGGATAACAATACAAGTATTTCCAGTAGTAACCTATGAATGATTGATATACCAGGAATTGAATATGAATGATTGATATACCATAAAGTAACGTGAGGTGTAACGTAATGGCGAGTAAAGTATTGGACGAAACGTAACAAAATTCGGTGGACATACACATTGGAACATGCGGTTTGGGTTTGTAAAAAAATGAATTCCAAAAGTCGCCTCCAGGGGAAATTCTGGCGCTGCAAAAGTATAGTAGTGTGAATAATGGATGAGTAAATGCCAAATAAGACAGTATACATCAATTTTGCTAACAATGCATGACAAAGTTTATTGTTAATTATAAATGAGGTTCAATATGATAACCATTGTGATGCTCCAAGAACTGCATGCGTTGCACGACATTTTCCACCGGTAGTTTCGAATCGTTGAATCATGTTTCGTAAATTTGTTAAGCTCATCGGTCCTCGTCTTAACTTCTTCAACCGCCGAATTTCACGAAGGGCAGCATTGACATTCTCGTTCCGCTGATAATACAGCTTGACTAACAAAGCGCGGTCACAGAGCCATCGAAAGGTACTATGTAGTTCGCCTCCGAATGATGAGAATTCTCCAAGCCTTTCCTTTTATCCACATGATCGCCACACGGAACGCAATTATACAAATTAGTGCATTTTACTCGGTAAACAGCGCTAAAATACACCTGGAGACGACTTTTGGCACTATTTTTTTTTTTCAGAAATCAAAGCCGCATGTTCCACTCTGTACACCCAGCGAATTTTGTTACGTTTCGTCCAATACATTACTGGCTAGAGACCTCTGAACACCTCACATTATTGTATGGCCGTCCGGTATATTATAGCTTATGTCTGTAAGTGAGATTATAACGCTATATTTCTGAGCCAAGATCGGCGTTCGAATAAAATTTGTATGATCATAACAAGCAATTAATATATGCATAAAAAGGCCAATATCTCTGTCGCGTTTGACGACAATTTGAAGCTAGGTGATAAATTTAGCGACTTTAAGCGAAATTTTACCTAGTGTGTGGTCATTTAATGCAAGTCTTTTTTAATATGAGGTTAGGATCCGAGAGGTTGATGGTAGGGAAAGGAGGTTGGGCCCCCGTGGATGTCGCCCTACTAGGTCCCGATCTAAATTTCGTGGCACTGACGCGGTCATGTCCAAACAGCTACTTTATACATTCGAGTAGGTCGGACGACATCGTTCGAAAGAAAGCAAGAATATAAGGTTGGTCATTAGCATCTCAAAGATCTCAAACAAATTTCAAATGTGTGAAATGAAGGATGTTCAAATGTGTGAAATAAGGTTTTACTACACAAATTCTTAAAAATCCTTAATTTTACAAATGTTTGTTTACTTAACATACAATTATTTAACTAAGCACTGAAATTCCAAATAAGTAAACCATAATGCAAACCAATTTAAATATAACGGCCAAACAATAATAAACAGTTATATGGTTATCAAGACATAGAAAAATAATATTTGAATAATTACTAAGAAACTTAACTAATAATAAATGCCTAATTATTTACCAAGATAGCATAAAAATGCCATATAATGAATAAATACATTTTAAACGAAATTCTATATAATGCATTTCGTGACATTTGGATGATTGTACCATGATCGTTGAATAAATCACAGAATAATGCAAATAAGAATTTTATTGAGGAGCATTAAAAAACAATATAGCTCACAAAATATTTCGAAAAATATTAGTTTCGAATGCATAATACATATGAAACATGATATCATTTTTATATGCAGTTACAATGTTATCATGGATATACATTTTTTAAACATACATGGAAATGCATGTTCTAAATTTTTTAAAGTAAAATCTCACCCGAATTTCCGGGCTAAAATATTTGACAAATATCCATTTAGAAAAAGCAGGTTAATTAGATTTTATCCACAATTCATCATTTACTTAACACATTACATTTCGATTTTCAGTCCCCTGGCGTAAAAATGGAATTTTCCTTTTAATTACACGTAACAGTTCTTGGAGGCAAGTAATATCAATTAAATATTTGACTGAAGTATCAAGTAAATTCTTCACTGGACCGACCGACCACCGTAAGGGGTAAGGTATTTGTTTAGACGGCCGGGCCAGCGCTACACAATTTATATCGAAACTCAGTGGAGGCGACATCCACAGAGAACTCCTCTCCCTACCACCAACTCTCGAAAGAACTTTCGGATCCACAAATTTACCGTATTCGTAATCTGCGTAGACGTGGGGATAGTTTTGGCAGCTCCGCGAATCGAACTCTGATCGTTCGATTGCAATCTCCATGCTCAATCTATCTGCTATCTCTCCCGAAGAATAATATCCATCATCGGATGAGAGTTTAGTGCATTTTTAATAAAAAACAAGCAAATTTGCATAGCAGCTTCTATGCTCTGAATTCCGGAATAGGCCTACTAATTCGGACCCGGGCAGCCTTCGCGCCCTTAATACCACGACCTGGAACTATATTTAGAAGGTGTTGATACAGATTATGTGAATTCGGTTTTTATAGTTATCAATAGTTAGGTCCCTAATATTTCCTAAAATAGGGTCATTACCTAATATATTATTCATTCAAATATATTTTATATTCAAACTATGTTAAAGTTTAAAATTTCCAATAAATTATTGAAATATCCGAATTTACACTGAGTAATGCACTTTCTATAAATATCGAAACTTTCCAAATAGGCTGATCCATGAAAGCTGCTGCTATTCCGTTATTTTAACCATCATTGCAAAGGAAGTGATCGAAGTAGCTCAGCTGTAATAGCGGATCATCTGTAGCAGATGGGGCAAATGGAAGACTTAAATTATACACTTCGTCTTCAACATATAAATCACATCTGAGAGAAACTGTTCAACAGTGTATTCTTACCCTGTAATTCGGAAAATATCTACCTAGGCTTTGATTTAAATCTCACATCCTTAGATCATAAATCATGTTGAAGCGCATTCGAATAAAAGGATTCGGGGTTTCCAATAAGAAACAGAACAAATCTTATCATTTACATCTACCAACACTTATCAGAATATAATAGGTGGTTTAGATTGCTGAAAATTCGGGTAATCTGAAAAATATTGTGATGATAATAATATTAATAATTATTATTAATATTATTAATATTATTATAAAAATATAATAATAATAATAATATACTAAGAACCTCCGCTCTCTGCTCGCAAACCCTCAATAAACCTTATAACTCGCTTCGTGAGTATAGGCACTTCACTTCAACTACTACTCGCTGAGCTCGCTTTTCCAGTTTTTTCGAACCACTTGCTATGTAATTATAATACGACCATTGGGATCTGCTCCTTTTGCATTGACGTTCATCAACCTCCAACCCGACCGCCTTAATGCTCTCTGCTCGCTGACGCTCCCCTTGTTAGAACACAATGCAATGTTAAAAACATTGTGCCGTAGATTTTGTATTTCATTATTTCCCTGTGAAATAAATAAAAACATTGCATTATGTAGGAAAAGTCATGTGCTGCCCACTTCAAATTATTTTCATGCATAACCCAGAATTCTTTTATCTCAATTAAATTTGCATGCAAAAGTAATCTACAGAGGGTGTTCACACATTTTTGTAACGATTTTGACTTTCTCCATGAATTAAATTTTAATAAATAAAAAAAACCTAACTGGCGTCAAGTCGGAATACGGTTTAATTATCGTCTGTTTCATTAAAAAAATTCTTTGCTTTAAAATGTCGCTAGAAAATAAACAATGAATCGACGGATATATTTTTGCGCTTTCAGAAGAGAAATACTCTTATTAAATTATAATACCCTTATTCGATTATTAAAATTATAATACTCTTATTCGATTATTAAAAAAAGATGTGAAAAGCATGGGTTTAATATTTCTACACGTAAATTAAGTGACATAATTAATAAAAAAAAAGAAGCGTCAAAGTTTACATTTGACTGGGAAAAAGGTAAAAAATGCATATCCAACAAAGCTTGGTTCAGTGAAAACAAGGAATGTTTTGCTAAAGGTTTTATGGTTATTTTTGGATTATTTTATAACGGAAAACTTAAAATAAGGAAAGCAGAAAAAAATGTCAAAATTAACTCGGATTGCTATCAGAAATATGTTTTAACACCTGTTTTCAAAAAATACGTACCCAAACAATCTTCACTGTGTTAAGTTCCATCAAGATGAGGTTACCAGCCATACCTCTAAATCTACTGCTATTTTTTTTGAAAAAATGAGAAATTAAACCAGAATTGAGGCTATTCCGTTTAAATGCATCCCATCTAAGTCTCCCGACCTGTCTCCTAAGGATTACTGTGCATTTGGATGTTTAAAACAAGCTCTTTATAAGCGGCATCCCAAAACATTGGATGACCTCTGGAAGATAGTGGTGGAAGAGTGAAACAAAATCAACCTCGATATTTTAAGAAAAGCTCTTTTATCTTGGAAATCAAGATGTAAATATAGTTCAAAAAAGGGCTATCAGATTGAACATATTAGAAAATAAAATTCTTATCTTTGTTTATATATATATTTTTTCAAAAACGTTACAAAAGTGTGTGAACACCCTCTGTATTTGTTTCTTAAATAATATAAAACGCCATAACCTAATACCTTTTCAGTTGTGATTCTAAATAACTTCATAATTATAAGGTACAAAAATGAAATTAAGCAGATAAATTTCACACAAATTACTTACTTTTTAAAAGAGACCTAATACTTACTAATTAAAATGTATGTAAAAATGTGCGGGTAGTAATAAACAGTCATAAAACCACAACTTACTTTTCTCGATTTGTAAATAACCTAATTTTTCCAATACAAACCATTTATCTGAAGAAAAACAAGTAAGAAATCCATTATTTCGTCCCGTGGTTTATGTGCATCGAATGAGAAAAACTATATTGTAAAAATTTAAGAAATAACTTGAATGAACTCGAAATGAATTTCTTGGGCTAGGCAAATTATATAAATATATAATTCGCCCAGGCTTTAGTCTGAAGCAACTTCTAAAATAAAATCGTCGATTAGACACAGCATATAAAGTTTAAATAAGGTAATTTAACTGGTGAATTAACTGGTTTCAAAGACAATCCGATGTGGGACTCACGTGACTTTCCTTACAGATTCAAATTAATTTCCTCTTCATTTCTTTAATTGATTAAATTGAATCTAATTGCACAAAATAGCACGCATGCTTATTTGAAATGACACTGAATTTGCACTATTAATTCCATTTTCATTTCCGTTTAGTAACTGGCCGTATTTTCAAAGACGACGTAGCAAGTATGTGAAAGACCCAGGCCACCCGACTCACCCTAGGGTATGAGCAGCTGGTTGAGTATGACGTAGCAAGTATTTTGTTGTTGTTGGGACCCAGACCATCCGACCTACCAGAATGGTTTAGGGTAACTGTTTGGACGGCCTGGAAGTGCCACCCGATTTAGACCGGAACCCAGTGGGTGAGGCATCCACAGGGACCGTACCCTCCTTCCCCTACCACCAACCTCTCGAAAGGACTTACAGACCCACATGTTTAACGTGATCGTACTCCGCATGAACACGGCGGCAGTTGTGGCAGCGTGCAAATCTAGCGCGCAAGCTACCTGGCTGCCGCGCCCGAAATGTGCCAACAGCACGCGGTGTTCCCAGGTGGTCACCCACCCAAGTACTAACCGCACCCGATGCTGCATGACTTCGGTGATCTAACGAGAACCGGTGTTTTCAGCACGGTAGGGCCGTTGACCTCGTAGCAAGTATGTCGAAAGCCCAGACCATCCGACTCATCCGAGGACATAGAACAACTTAATGGATGGCCGGCGTAGCAAGTATGTGAAAAACTAAAATATCTCGCAGCAAGTATGTTGTTGTTGAAACCCAGACCGTCCGACCTACCAGAAAGGTGTAAGGTAACTGTTTGGACGGTCGGGAAGTGCCACACAATTCAGACCGGAACCCAGTGGGGGAGGCATCCACAGGGACCGTACCCTCCTTCCCCTACCACCAACCTCTCGGAAGGACTTTCGGACCCACATGTTTAACGTGATCGTACTCCGCATGAACACGGCGGCAGTTTTGGCAGTGGCTGGAATCGAACCCGGGCCAACCGAGTGCAACTCCAGCGCGCTAACCAATGGGCTACCGCGCCCCCGCAGCAAGTATGTGAAAAAAAAGCATAGCAGCATATGCGCAGCAAGCATATGCGCAGCAAGTATGCATATGCGCAGCAAGTATGTTGAAGGCCCAGACCACACGACCAACCCAAGGGGTTTGTGGTAACAAGTTGTGTGGCCGGGAAATGCGCAGCAAGTATGTGAAAAAACTAAAATATCTCGAGAACGGCTAGTCCTAGAGTAATGGGTTTGGTTTTATTTTTTTCATCGTCTAAAATTACGTATAAAATAGGCATTTAATGGATACATTTGAGCTTACGTAGTCTTTTATTTTAGATTTTGAGGATTTTATCGGGCCATTTCGTAAAAAATTAAACAGGTTCTTTTATCCAGAATCATACCAAATCTAATCAACACCAAGGTAGCCCACAAGTGGCTCATCTACTAAATTTTAAGAAATGTGGTCAATTAGTTTTCTGGATAGAGTAGATACATTCAGTTTCTGCGGGCCATTTCTCAAAAAAGGCTGGTTCCTTTTTTTTCGAATCATACCAAAATCAAATCAGCACCAGGGTGATAAACAAGTGACTTGTGTACCAAATTTTGTAAAATTTAATACATTAGTTTTTCATCCAGAGTAGATATAAGCAATTTTTGCGGGCCATTTCGTGAAAAAAAAGGCAGTTTCTTTTATCTCGATTTATGCCAAAATATAATCAGCATCAGGGTCACCCACAAGTGACTTACCTTTAAAATTTAATGAAATTCGGTCTATTAGTTCTTGAGTTGGAGTGGATACAAAATCTGCACAGATAGACCCACAGAACCACAGACACACACACACACACTCAGACGTCAAGCTAAAAATAGTGTTTTCGTCTTCTAGAGGTTTCAAAACGTGTAAATCTGTCGAAAACTCGAGTTGCGATTTTTGCCATGATTCCAATACTTTCCCTATACATTAGCATGTATTGCAAGGAAATTAAAAGCAACTGTTGCAGCTCAACATAAATTAACAAAACAAACAGGAAAGAAAGAAATAAAAGAGAAACTACTTAGTAACGTGAGTTTTGCCTAAGTACGAAAACTTACAGTAAAAATAAATGTATTCGATATAAAAGAGCTACGCTGATTTGTAACATAATTATATCATTCCTTTGGATGTACATTTGACAAATGAAGTGCAAGATTAAAAAGAAAAAAATGAGTTTTCAGTTGGTTGAGGATTGTTTCATAATTTATTATTTTGTGTGAACAGTGAATTGAAGATTTATGCAACGTCATTTGTATTAAACTAAAGTAAATTATTTTTAAGTAAACCTAAATTCTTTCTCGTATTTATAAATAATATCATACAATTACTGGATGGGGGCAATCCCGAGACATTCCCCTCAAAACAAGTGGGCATTCAGCCTCTGAGCCAAACTATATACTTTTTTTTAATTTACTTTCTGCATCCACATTTGCATAATATGTAAGTGTGTACCACACAAATTGCATGCAAATCACTTCCGTTGTTTTTACTTTCCTTATATGCATATAACGTACAAGGAAAGTATTGTGTGGAAAATTCGAATTCGAGTTTTCGACGGGAGAGCACGTTTCAAGCACCCCTGATCACGAATCAGACGTTTTTGAGGTTATGTCTGCGTGTCTGTCAGTGAGCCTGTGCAGACGATAACTGACGAACGAATGGATCAATTCGAACGAAATTTCGTACAGAATTTACAATCCATGAATACTAGAAGTCTAATATTATACGCAATCGCATGTTCAGAACTCTCGTCAATTTTCGAGTGAAATATTGAAAAAATCCTCAAAAAATCAAAACATTTAACAAAGTTACAAAAATAGTCATTTCTTATGTAATGTTTCATTAGAAAACGATTAAAACAAATTTTAGAATGCTAGCATGAACCGTTCTCGAGATGTTGTTGTTGTTGTTGAAATCCAGACCGTCCGACCTACCAGAAAGGCGTAAGGTAACTGTTTGGACGGTCGGGAAGTGCCACTCAATTTAGACCGGAACCCAGTGGGGGAGGCATCCACAGGGAGCGTACCCTCCTTCCCCTACCACCAACCTCTCGGAAGGACTTTCGGACCCACATGTTTAACGTGATCGTACTCCGCATGAACACGGCGGCAGTTTTGGCAGTGGCTGGAATCGAACCCGGGCCTACCGAGTGCAACTCCAGCGCGCTAACCAATGGGCTACCGCGCCCGTTCTCGAAATGTTGTACATTCGAGATGTTGTACATTTGTACATTTCGAGATGTTGTACATTCGAGATGTTGTACATTTGTAGAGATGTTGTACATTTGTACATTTCGAGATGTTGTTCTCGAGATGTTGTACATTTTTCAAAAACTTATCAAAAAATCATATACAATTAAAAAAATATATTACTTATTGTTGAAATATGTTCACTTTTCATAAGTAATATCATGCGATAAATTGGGTGACATCATTCTCGTGGATCTAGCTAGTTCCATTCATGAAAATATATACTTTAGGTAATACTCCTGAATTTGGACTCCAATCGTCAGTTATCTGCTACAAGAATAACTTATTTCTCAGTCCATAACGCTTGGCGAGATTTTGGTGGAATATCGCCAACTTGACGACTTTTTTAAATGTTGCCAAATTAAAGAAAACGTCGCCAAATTGATTAAATTAACGCTAAATCAATGAAAATGACAAGTAGATGATGAAGTAATACTTTAGTATTTTAATATATGGACTATATCGCTAACTGAGGATGCTATCAATATTGATGATTGTTTAGAGTTGCGTGAAGTATAAGTTAATTGAGTGCTTTGAAATAGTTTTACATGCTGTCATCCTGAAAATCGCCCAATGTACAATTCAACGATAAAAACACAGCGCCGTGGATCTTATACAACATAGTTGAAAAGTATTCATGACTTTGTTCATTCTGTCTCTCTGTCTGTCTGTCTATCCACTAGCACGATAAATTTCGTAAAAATGACTTTATCAAAATAAAATTTTACTATGTTGTTCAGAGGGTCTGTGGGACCTTTGAGAATATAAATGAATAATATCACCTAATTAGTTTTGGATTGAACCCAGGTTGAAAAAATGAAATACATTGAACCCTATGGGACCTAATTTCTCAAACATTTTTTAAGCGAATTTAAAATTCACAAATTGTTTCGAAAGTTTTAAAAAATATTCAAATTATCCCATAAAATATATAAAAAAATGTAAGCAAAATATATTCAGTAGTTTTTTAAATAAAAATTAAAATAATAATTACACCCTTTATAGGAACAGATCACGTGACCAATATATGAAGAGATCACGTGACCCACTTCTGAATAAAATATGGCATCCAACTTGTATCAAAATCGTGATTTTTCTTTTAAATTCATATTCAGTGTTGTATCCGTCCTGAAACCGCTTTATTTTTGTTTAAATTCTGTGCATCTACTTACTGAAACAACTCAATTACAATATATTTGAATTTAAATGATCATCCAACTTTGATTATTTCTACGACGAAGCCTAATTTTCACTTATGTATAATGGAAACACCAAAAGATGTAGAATGAGATGTATAAGAATTGCTGAATTAAATTAATTAGCTCATTAATTAATTAGAAAAATTATTTAGCTCATGGAATCTGCAATATAGCTGATATGAATGAAACATTCATTGATTTTACACAGAGAACCAGACGATTTTTTCGATGAAGTTTTAAGCATAGAGTTAAATTACTTGCACTTCCATGGTTTTAAGTTTTTAAATAAATTAAATTATTATAGTATTGTGATGAATGAAAGGAATGGAAAAACGTTTATGAATGAAATGCTGCTTTTATAGAGAGGCGATTTATATTTCGAGGCGTCATTTGAATAAAGTTCCTTTGTTTTCGATGAAGTTTTCAAATATAATAAATTATTGCAGTATTATGATTATTTTAAAAATATTATTGAGGAATGTATCGCATTTTAGAGATGTTTAAACCAGGCAATTTATATTTCAATGCCGTCATTTGAATGAAGTTCATTTTTTCGATGAAGTTTTAAGTTTTCAAATATAATAAATTAATGTAGTATAATAATAATTTTAAAAATATTACCGAGGAATGTATCGCATTTTAGAGATGTTTATATAAAATTGCAATGAAGTTGGAAAGTGTTTCATAATCAATTCTTTATGCATGATTGATCTTTTCTGTTTATTGTAAAACTAGTAAATTCAATACATTATATAAGGAAAGTCAAGTACTGCTCATATCAGATTTTTTACATTACGAGGCTTGATCTCTTTTGACTAAATCCCGTTTAATAACAAAATATACACATTTTTCAGGTTCCATTTTTTTTCCTACGTTCACATCTAGATAATACACGTAGTACTAAGGCCAGTACTAAAGTTTTTAGAATGTGGGAATACCAAAAATAACAGATAATTAATCAGTGCAGACGATTTTTTAGAATTTGAACTTTCACGTAATCCAGAAATAGTTGCTCAACTCAGAAAATAATCATTCTTCACGATGACAATGAAAGATTTATTTCAAAGGCTGCATTTCAAACTATTAATTATTTGAAGCATGAAAAAATTGACTTAATCAGTCATTGACGCTATTCGCCTGATTTAGCAGCCAACGATTTTTTTTTTTTTTCCCGACAACCCAAAATAAAATGCGAGGTCAACGATTTAGCAGCTGAAGTTTATAAATCACATGATTATGCCTTACCCACTTCTAAATAGCATAATTGTTTTGAAAATTAATTTATTCGAATGGAAAATAATGTATTAATACTAAAGGCGAATATTTTGAAAAGCAGTAAAACGATTTATTTCCGTACAAAAATATTTTGTGTATTATTTTCTAAAAACTTAAATACTAGTCTACATATAACACTCAAACTGGGTACAAATCACTTTAGCAAATTTCGAGATGACGAATGGCCAACGATTTTGATGAAATCCCGTTTCATAGCTAAACTATATAATTTTTTTCTGAGTTTTTTTTATCTCTGAATTCGCATCTACATAATATGTTGTTGTTGTTGAGACTCAGACGGTCCGACCTACCAGAAAGGTTAAAGGTAACAGTTTGAACGGTCGGGAAGAGCCACCCAATTTAGACCGGAACCCAGTGGGGGAGGCATCCACAGGGACCGTACCCTCCTTCCCCTTCCACCAACCTCTTGGAAGGACTTACTGACCCACATGTTTAACGCGATCGTACTCGACGTGAACACGGCGGTAGTTTTGGCAGTGGCGGGAATCGAACCCGGCCCTACCGAGTGCAATTCTCGAGCCGCTAACCACTATCGCGCCCCATCTACATAATATGTGAAAACTGACTCCAAATTGGGTCAAATCGCTATAGGGGCTTTCGCGATTACGAAGGGTCAACGCTTTGATATCCCCCCCCCCCGCGTCCACCCACACACCTATAGTCCTACAAAAATAATTTTTGTTATTTATTGACTCCATCGATATACTATTTGGGGGGGGGGGGGAACTCGGCTTATGATTACATCACGATCACCATACTTTTCTAGACTACATCAGTTAAATTGAAAAGTTTGCTTAATCTACTGCTACAAGCATATCGTTTAAGAAAAGTTGTATAAGTCACAATCACTATCACCGTACATTTCTAGTTCTCCGAGCGTAAAAAGTAAAAGAAAAATTATGTATTATTTTATCGGCACTTTGATTTTTCAACTGTAAATAGAATACTTATTTAATAGAACAGAATAAAAGAACGAAATACAGACACCAATCGGTTTCCGAAGCAAGAAAAAGTCTTCTTCGTCAGTATATCTGAAACAGAGACATTTCCTTTAATAGTTGAAATTTCAACAGACCGATTAATGTAAAACTACTTGATATCTCTATAATTAGTTGCAAATCACCTACTCCTACTTTACAAATAGTTAGTAAAATAATATAGAACAATTCATTGTTCTTTATTGTTTTAATAACGAAATATTAAATTTACAGAAAATGCTTACAGAAGTCTGGGAAAATACTTTTCTATTTTCTTTAAATTTACAATTAAATCACTTTTATTTAAATTTATGTTAAATCGATTGAAATCAAACTAAAAGAAGTATCAAATAGTAAACTTTAGAAAACATAAGGTTTCTACCATGGAGTTAGAAAAAGGCGATAACACTCCTATGGATGAAACGTTTGAAAATGTCATAATACTTTGATAATTATAACTAGGTGTCGCTAGTGTTAGTAAAGTAGCTGCTACTATTAGTCGACACAACAGAAATGCATAGTATTTAATATATGTATTTTTGATTATTTTTAAATTAAATGTTCCCTAATTATGAATATAATTAATCAGTATTCTTTCATAGTTGTAGAGAAGAGTACAACATATAGGGAGAGAAAAATAAATTAAAAGGTAAAATTATTTTGAATACGTAGGAATATCCTTTATTGTTTCAGTTCTACTTTGCATTGAGCTCATAATTTATTTTTGCAAAATGAACTGTTTAAATAAACATTTTAGGGCTTTCGCCATAAAAATGCATACAATTCAAGGCTACTTAGCTTATCCCAGCGCCACCTGAATTATAGTCTCAAACGATATTGGCGTTTTCTTAATATGAAGTTTTAACTCCTTACTTTTACCTCCATGGTTGGTACTAAACGCTTGTAAAAGTGATACGCTAGTTTCGAAGTCTAATATAAAAACGGCAGCAGAAATAAATCCGGGAGTTTTGGAGAATAAACCGGGAATATTAGAAGCATTGGAGACTTTGATGAAAAGAAACTCATTGACGCGTTTCTTATAGGCTCTGACTAATCAGATACATTACGCAGTTCAAACCTTAATGATCCATCGCCATTTAGTTAAGTTTGCTAAATCCTTGTTTTAGTTTAAAGGTAACGTCTATTGCATTAAAATTTTTGAAAATTTTAAATTGCAAAAAAAATGTGTTGAAAATGGGTAAATTATATGAGTCTCAAAATTATTCAAATGTTATTGGGTGTGGTAGCGGTCTCAGAACCAAATTGTGGGAAGAGATTCCGCCACGCACAAAACGGCCAGGTGATCGTATATCACAACAAAAGCAATATAGAATATCATAGTGGTAATTATCATACTTAACTTAACCCAGGCAATGTTATTTAGATGAGGTTTTCCCAGTCTAGAAGAATTAGATTCTAGATGGTAATCAGTGAGCAAACAACATGAAGGCATACAAGAGAAAGGGCACATTTATCAATTTAAACAAATCAAATTTTATTCAATCATTAGCATTTTTTTTATCAACATTCATTTACTTAAAATTTATTACTCAAAATAATTCAGAGCTTCCTTTATCATTAAACATCATTATTTCAAATTATGCTCTGCTCAATAATATTTCAATAAAAATATATTTCAATAATATTTCAATAGTATTTCGTTTTAATTCAACAATGCTAGTATTATTCAAAATCAAACAATATTTAGTGTGCCTGTATTGTATTAATTTGTGCCATATATTTCAGTTGGAACTTCTGGTTCCAATTACAAAAGGGATTACCTGTACCGTTGATCCAAACCAAAATTTCACAGAAAAGTTTCAAGTTCGGAAACACTACTTGAAGGGAACCGAATTAATTCCAAAAAATGAGGATCCAAGATTTCTCGAATTTCAACAGGGCTTTACGCCAGATCAATTCCAAGGAGATCATCCGTCCCGATTCCAACACAAGGAGACCAACTCGATCCCCAGTAAAAAACATCCTGGAATAAAAAAAGGTAAATTTAGAATTTAAATATAGAAAGTCAAATCTTCTCCAGGAACTTCTTCATCCAGGCTCCAGGAATGGATCGTGGTTTCATCAGAAACAAAATATCTCCATCCAAGGAAATTTAGCCATTTTGGCCAAACCCTTTGTCTTAAAAGTTTAAGACAAAATCTCGATGCGACTTCTCCAAACGAAACTTCCAAGCCGAATCCCCCGGGTCTCAAGAGTCCAGCAAAAAGTTCTCCTCAGCGCAGCTTCCTGATTGGCAGGCAAGCGCGCCCAGCAACAGCCTTCTCCTCAGACCACACGTCACACATCCAGGCGAGACAGAAATCCTGGCCCGAGCCAACGGATCTCGACGAAACACAGTTTTTAATGCAAAACAAATTCAAACAAGGCCTACCGAAACACAGCACAGGCATGGAAGGAAAGAAAAGAGTTTTTCTCACAGAAAAACTCGAAAAGCTCATAGCGCGCAGAATTGCGACATGACATTGGGGCTCATTTAGATTTCTTATTACCGTTCAATAATAAATGAATGTGAATGAACGAATCACTTTGTAATAAGTATTTCATCGCTCGAAGTGTTTTCACTTTTAAGATAATTACAAATTACATAATTTATTTTTAGAATTCATATTCATTTTTATATATAATAAGAAAAGCACATAATTTAAATATTTTCCTTGAATCTAACAAATCTCTCTTCATTTTTCATGCTTTAGCAATTTACAATTCCGAATGCAAAAAATAATAAATATCAGTTTTGGTTCATGCATTTTATTTTGCAATGCAAAATGCGATGACTGAAAATACCCATGTTTTGAAAACTTTCAAAATTCCTTTTCCAAAAAAACCCAGCTTATTCCCATCTTTGCAACTCTACTCAAAACTTCAATTCATGTTTCAAAATTTCAAATCGCGTCTTAAAACTTCAAATCGTATCTCCAAACTTCAAATCGTATGTCAAAACTTCAAATCATGTTTCATTGATTATTATAGACGTTCAAGGAGATTTTGATAACTTTAACTGTAACATACTCGATTTTGAGAAAAAATGATCTTCATTACTTTCTCCAGCTAACTGGCTAATAATTGATTTTATTACCCATTTAAAATCTTATAGCTCACTAAGTCAGAAAATTTCAATGTCTTCAATTTATGCTTCATCATTAAAATTCGTAATTTCGCCTTTACGATATTATCGCATAAATAAATTTTTAATTTATCATAGGTTATTATCCAATTTTTTTTCTGATACCCAATAATAACCGTAGACAATTTTTCGAGATTTAATGATGCATTTTTATGAGGCCCATATGTTTTTTATACATTCTCTAGTCTTATGAGCCCTCATATGTGTTTAGTAATGAGTGAAATGAATTTTATTATGAAATTTATTATTCTCTTCGACTCACAATTACTTGGTTTTCTAACGTACTGTTAAACTTATATTTTGCTTTTAAAGAATTTTTTGTTTCTTTCCCGACATGCATGATATAATGTATGAGGCAAGTATTGTGACAGAATCGAAAATTTAAATTAAGATTTTCGACGAATTCGCAGGATTCGCAGGATTTGATCATCCTTGAAATTAGGTCAAACGGTATTGAGAAAATATATGTGTATGTTTCATGATTGAATGATTGTGAATACGATACCTTGTATACAAATATCCAATATTTTCTACTTTAAGTGGTGCCGTACACAAAACTCTTTAATTTTCCAAATAAATGAGAAGCATCTTTAAAATATGATTGAGGCTTGATATTTGGTATATGGGCTAATCATATAATAAAAATCACAAGAATATAATTTTCCAAAAACGTTCAATTAAGAGGGTGGGTGCTCCAAACAAAAACGTTCGACAGGTGAAATGATAGGAAAAGTATACTTGCGATGAGATAGATATTTCAAATTTGGTGTATGAATAGATAGTTTGAAAGAAAAAAGTGTGGAATTGGAGTTTTCCAATATTGACAACTTTAGTGGGGGAGTGTCGTCCACCGAAATAATCGATTTGCTGAATAAATGAGAAACGTCCCCTTTAAAATGGGATGCAGACTTGAAATTTGGTACATTTGATCAAAAATTCAAGAGAATTTTTCAAAAATTATATTTGGAATGGTGGGTGTTCTACATAAAAACTTTTGTAAAGTGAAATGACAAAGCACAGGAAATACTGGTGAGTTCGGCTTGAAATACTGTATTCCTGTTGTCAAGGTTATAGGAGAGAACCTTTTCCAGAACAGCATGTTTAAAAATACAGACTGAAAAACCAGTGTTATTGTCAAAATTTGAACCATCAGTATATGTATTATAAATGGCAGAATCTTTATCCATTCTGTTGGATGTCGGAGGTCTGAAAGTGACCTTAATACGACTAGTGCGAATTCAGTGGATTCTGGAAGATTGAGCGCCAATTTCAAATTGAGAGGATAAAGACCACGCAGGATACTAACTTGGGTAAAAGTAGCAGTAACAGGAAGCTAACTTGAGGTAAAATATCAGGAGATGGTCACTCATATTGTCAGTTTCCCGCCAATCTGACATTAGAGGGTGGAGAATGCAAAGTCCACTCCGACGATAAGAGCAATTTCGACCAGGTAGCTCAACGGTAGAGCGTCGGCTGACCCATTCGCAATTGGGACAGCATGGTTCTTTACAAGATAGGGGCTTTAAAATGGGTGCAAAGATAGGGCGTTAAATAGGAATAAAGTGCATAATTTCAACTTTCTTATATATGCTAATTTAGGATTGCCGCACATTTAAATGTTTGATTGGCTGAATAAATGAGAAGTGCCCAGTCTGGAGTAAGACAGATATTTGAAATTTGATGAACGAGTGAACAGTTTAAAAAGGACTACTGGAAAAATCAAATTAACGAAATTCACAGTATCCGGGGGTTGCTTGTTTGTGAGACCATTGGTTTTCAACGGGTATTCGGCTAGTACTATACTGAAAGTCGTGGCATTTGTTTTCTAATGAAAAAATACTAGCCGAATGATAATGATATTAAACAATCAAAGTATTTGATTGTTTAATATCATTATCTCTCGGTATTTTGACCTAAACAACATCTATGGTTGGCGTGTCCGATTGAAATCGAGGCGTCACAAAAAATGTAAATACTTTGGACGAACTTAAAAAAAGATAAAAATATAAGTAATTCATACTTGTTTTGTGTGGCAAATAGGGTGGCATAAGAAAGATACAAAACAAACTTCAGTATTTTAATATTTTTAACTATGGACTCCATCGGACTACGAAGTCACTGCCGATTTTTAACACTTTACAACAAAGTTGAAAAGTGTTTATGACTTTGTTCATTCTGTCTGTCTGTCTGTCTATCTGTCTGTCCGTTAGCACGATAACTGCCGTAAAAATGACTCAATCAAAATGAAATTTTGGTATGTTGTTCAGACGGTCTGTAGAACCTATGGGAATATAAATGAATAATATCACCCAATTAGTTTTGGATTGAACCCGGGTCGAAAAAATGAAATACATTGAGCCCTATGGGCCCTAATTTTTCAAACATTTTTTAAGCGGATTTAAAATTCACAAATTGCTTCGAAAATTTTAGGTAATATTCAAATTGTTCCATAAAATATATAAAAAAAAATTCAGCGAAATATATTCAGTAGTTTTTTAAATAAAAATTAAAATAATAATTACACCTCTTATATGAAACGATCACGTGACCATGATATGAAACGATCACATGACCCACTTCAAAATGATATATGGTATCCATCTTGTTTCAAAATCGGAATTTTTTAAGTTCTTTTTAATTCATATTGAGTGTTGTATCCGTCCTAAAACAGCTTTCTTTCTGCTTAAATTCTGTGCATCTACAAACTGAAACAACGCAATGACAATATATTTGAGTTTAAATGCTCATCTAAATTTGATTATTTCTACAACTAAGCCTATTTTTCACCTATGTAAAATGTAAACAGCAAAATATATAGAATGAGTTGTATTAGAATTCCTGTATTTTTTTAACACAAAATAATTTAGTCTATGGAAAATGAATACATGGCTGATATGAATGAAATATTAATTGATTTCATAAAGAGAAGGACGATTTTTTTCGATGAAGTTTCAAGCATAGAGTTTAATTTTTTGTAGCTCCATGGTCTTAAACAAAATGCTTAAATAAAATACATTATTATAGTATTGTGATGAATGAAATGAATGAGAGAAAGTTATGAATGAAATCCTGTTTTTATAGAGAGATCCAGGCATGTTATTTTTTCTATGACGTCATTTGAATTAATTTCAGTTGTTTTCGATGAAGTTTTCAAATATAATAAATTATCGTAGTATTATGATAATTCTAAAATTATTACCGAGGAATGTATAACATTTTAGAGATGTTTAAACCAGGCAATTTATATTTCAATGCCGTCATTTGAATGAAGTTCATTTTTTTCGATGAAGGTTTAAGTTTTCAAATATAATAAATTAATGCAGTATTGTGATAAGTTTCAAAATATTACCGAGGAATGTATTGCATTTTAGACTTGTTTAAATAAAATTGAATTGAAGTTGGAAAGTGTTTCATAATCAATGCTTTAAGCATGATTTATCTTTCTTGTTATTTTTCATGAAAATAACATCGATCCTTGGGGTATCTGTGTCGGAAATCGAATTATGTAAAAATCTAAACACTTTGGAGGCTAATATCTCCGAACCTAATAGATGAAAACATAAGTAATTTTTCTTGTTTTTTTTCGGGAAATGTATATGAATGTGTATGTGAATTCCTAATGTGTAGATTTTCCGGGGAGAATCTACACATTAGGAATAGATAAATATGATTTCAATATTTTAATATTTTGAGCATTTTTTTTCAAAAACTCTACTAAGTATCTGTCAGAGTGAGAGGGTTTTTTTTTTGTTGTTGTTGTTGTTGTTTTGTTTGTTTTTTTCATAATGTTTCTGATTTTCACTTAAAATAACTCCGAAACTATAAAAACTAGATATATATATAGTAAGGGATAAAAATATGTATTACGAAATAGTTTCTATCTCTATATCTTTAAAGCTCTTATAATTTTCCGAGTCAAGTTGAAGAGGATTGAAAATTTTTCGCTTTCATGCTTGTAATGCTTATATCTCAAAAACTAAACGTGTGCTCTAAACTCGTAGCTCTTTGAAATCCCTACGAGTGTATATAATGGATTATGTATCGAGCTTTTAGTTGTTAAGTACCGTAATTTTAATTTCTATATTTTAGTACTTTAACCTGGGTTTTCCAATGAGTAGGGAGCTGTGTAATATTTAAAATGTTACGGGTGTTGCACCTCAATATCTTTTGTTATTCCGTGGTGAAATATTGAGCAAGAAATATTTTGCTATGTTTGAAAAAATTAAATAAACTCGGGGGTTCAAAAGATGTTTAATGATTGATGAGGTTTGAACAGAGTAGATGGAACTAAACATGGTTTTGTGGCACCAGGCAAGTTTACAGATTACATTGCGATTTAACATTTCGTCAGATATAGTGTATAAGTTTAACTTCTATAGTTCCGAGCAAGTTATTAAAATAAACTTCGGCTGCTGTCTAGAGGGCTCGGGTTCGAATCCCGAATAAGGCATGGAGGCATATGTGGCTACTGTACCTGGATTTCGATCTGTTGTTGCCACGTTGATTGAATTAAAAAAAAAAAAAAATTATTATAATTTGATATTCTGATGTAAAGTCGAGGGTCGGAGTATCCAGATGAAATCGGTGCAAAAAATAAAAATACTAGCTAGCTATAAACAATTAGAGAATCATTTGCAACGCTTTGAAGGCCTGTAAACTCGGGACAAATGAGTCTGAAAAGCATCGAATAAACTTATGGAACTTTTCTGGAGTTTCATTTTATAAAATGTTATACATGCAAAACTATTTCGGCTCCATCAAACTGGGGATACCACCGATTTTTTTTTTATCTTTGTAAAAGAACTTTCTAAAATATGAGGAGGGATTACTAGAATTTAATAGGATTTCAGTATATCATATATTATAGTTATCGTTCCGAATGCCATTAAAATAACATATTTCGCTTTTAAAATATATAATATCGGCAGATTCACATGCGCACAAACATCATCTCAAATAGATTCGGTTTCCAGTGTAAAAATTCTAAAAATGCATTTCCAACAAAAACTCGAACTAGCGCAATGCTTTTTCAATACAGTATACTATATATTTAAATAAAATAATAACACAAATAATATAAGATATTTAAACAAGAAAGACCAATCATGCATCAAACATTGATTATGAAACACTTTCCAACTGAAATGCAATTTTATTTAAACATCTCTAAACTGCGATACATTCAGCACTGATATAATTTAATTTATGGCAGTACTACAGTAATTTATTATATTTGAAAACTTCATCAAAAAAATGAACTTTATTCAAATGACGTCATCAAAATATAAATCGTGTGACTCTGTATGTAAAAGCAATGCATATTTCATTCATATCACTTTTATTCGGACTAAACTAAAAAATATTGTATTCGCGATAACACAGAATATTGATACACAGAAAATATGAAAAAATAAAGCGGTTTCAGGACGAATTCAACACTAAATATAAATTTTAAAGAACTTTAAAAATCACGATTTCGACACTGGGAAAAAAGATGGATGCCATATTTGATTTTGAAGTGGGTAACGTGATCTCTTCATATAATATGAGTGAAATTGTTATTTTAATTTTTATGTGAAAAACTACGGAACATATTTTGCTGAAATTTTTTTATATATTTTATGCGATAGTTTGAATATTTTTTAAAATTTTCGAAGCAATTTGTGAATTTTATCTTTGCATAAAAAATTTTTCAAAAATTAGGTCCCCTAGAATTCAATGTATTTCACTTTTTCAACCCGGGTTCAATCCAAATCTAATCGGGTGATAGTTTTCATTTACATTCCCATATGTCCCACAGACCGTCTCAACAACATACTAAAATTGCGTTTTGATAAAGTCATTTTTACTGCAGTTATCGCGCGAACGGACAGACAGACAGACAGACAGAATGAACAATTATAAACCCATTTCAACTATGTTGGAAAATGTTAAAAAATGAAAAAGATTTTATAGTTAATTTGTTTTTATATCTACTTAATTTAAAGAGAATAACTTAGTCTAGCATAATTTTACCAAACTCTAAATAAATGTTAAAATGTAAGTACATTTGCATCTCAAATACGTAACTCATAATTAAGGTGATTTACGAAATGTAATTATAGAAATATTTTACCCTCAGGAACTACTGTGATTGCATTTCTATTACGCCTCGTATGATCGAAATTAAAGCAAACGAGCATAAAACGCAAAATAGAAGTAAACATCGTTTATCGAAAACATTTTAGGTCTTTTTTTTTTTTTACTTTGTTTTTCTAATTAATAATCATACATTTGTTGGTTGAATTGTTGGAAGCAGAACAAATTCATATTAGACTGAAATGATTTTTATCTAAAGATGCTAAAAATAACTTAAACTATGATATGGCGTAACAAACAAATTTCTACCGTTAATTAATTTTCAATTAATGAACAAAAAATACATAACAAAAATTTAACTTTTATTTTGATTTTTATTCGTTAAAAGAATGCAGTACTTGGGGTTGTAAATTGAAATAGGATGTTTATGTAAATCGCCAGCTTATTCAGAAATATTGGAAGGTAAACAACTTGTAAACATATCAAGAACGACTCGTCAAAACTCTTAAACAAAGCTGCCTATTCATTTCACGTTTAAGCATTTATAAAACGTCTACACACGTGATAATAGAGATCAAGTTTAATTTTACTTCCTTGCTAAAGGGAAAGTATTCTTTTTGTGTCGAAAATACTACTTCCTTTTTAAAAGGAAATATTATTTTCGTGTCGAAAACACTTTTCGACCAAACTGAAAATATACACGTTTTCGAAGATTCTCACTAAGAAAAAACATTTATTAATGCGTCTGTCCGTCCATCTGTCATGTTCTTCGATCCAAACCTTCCGTCCCATCCGACGGTGTAAGGTATCAGTTTGAACGGCCGGGACAGTGCCACCCAGTTTAGACTGGAACCCAGTATGGGAGCATCCACAGGGATCGTACCCGCCTTTCTCTCTACCACCAATCTGTCAGAAAGACTTACGGACCCACATATTTAACGTGTCTGTACTTCATGTGAATACGTGGACAGTGTGAGCAGAGTCGAGAATCGAACTCTGCTCGCCTAAGCGCAATCTCCGCGCGCTGACCACAGGGCTATCTCACCCCCTTCCTTCTGGCCATCAGGCTGTCCAAATCCTGATGTAACCCCGTTATGTCCGTAACTGTCCAATCAAATGAATCCAAATCTGGTACACATTTAGACATCTGCATGAATACTAAAACAACGTCATGATTGCTTTATTAATTTTTTGCGAGTTCTTAACAATTTATAAACTAATGCAATTGTGTCACGGCATAGCATCTCATAAATTGCTTAACCCAATGGAACCAAATTTTGTTCAAAAGTAGTACGGGTATTGTGTATAAAGACTGTGTCAAGATTTGCAATTTTTAATATTGTCTGTGTCATGCGCATTTTACTTCGAAATAAAATCAGACTCCCTTCAAAACTACTCAACTTACTAAATCCAAATTTTGATTAGAGGTAGGCTACTACATAAACGGGAAAACGACGTTTTTCACCCCCGTGGTGCGCAGAACTAACATAGGCAATTTGCATTCTATTACAGTATTTCCAAAACGACTGAATTCATTGTTAGAATTGGGTACACATAATGAGTTGTTACATCAATTCAACTTTTTAAGTAATATTTTTATAGACGTGAATAAAAACTTAAAAAGAAGAAAAACAAGTATGGAAGCAAGTCGTTTTCCTGCACCGCAAAGTCACAGTTTGGGCCGCCTTGATGTATATCAATGTGTTTGTTGACAATATTATCCTGTAAACTTCTGTTGAGAAAGTGCATTTATAGGCACAATCATGTACGTTGTGTACTTTATTTTTTTATTTATTGTTTTACACTTTTTCTGTCGTTTAGCAGTTTTATTTCCATTGCGTCAAATACTACTGTTTTCCCCAAATTTTTCCATTAATGCATCGCACATATCTATTGTGTTGGTATATTGCTGGGCTACAGAATCTGCCGTGCTTTTTTTATAATTCAGAACTTAAATTGTGATTTAAACTTGAAAAGTTCAGTGGCTTCGTTAACTGTAACTGTGCGATCAGGAGGAATTTATGCAGTTTTGAGATTTATACGATATGTACAACAAAACAAAGAGTAGACTCGTAGGCGTCGTTTAATGGCAGTCTTGGGCCGGGAGTTCACAACTCCAATAAATTTAATTCACATAAATCGCAGGTGTGGGTGGGGCAAATAAAGCGTTTTAATAGTTAATGCAATTTATTCTTAACAATAATGGATTAATAAATTATAATTATTTTAAAAGTTAAAATTGGGAAATTCAATGTATATTATGTTAATTAATGATTATATTTTAGGAACTCGTACAAAAAAATAATCGTAGGTTATTACGGCCAAGATATGCAATGTATGAATATACGATTTACGATCACTAATAATTAAGAGTAATAAGTCAACCCAAGTAATAATTCATAATATTTAAAAAGTAAATCAACTTGATGTTTCTCTTTTTTATATACCACAGTAATTTATTTTTTAATTTTTGGATTTATTTATTCATTTATTTATTTTTAGTATGCACAAGAATGAGCATTCCCTCCCAATTGTTTCAATATATTTTTGCGATTCAAGGCAAATAAGGCGTCTTAATGGGTCTCGAGAGTCTTAAAAGTGCCCTAAATAGAGTTAATTGCCATGCTTCATATTTTATTTTGTACTTCTTCTCCTATACACCGATAATACCTACAGATGGCTGATAAGTGCATATTTGTAGCATATATGATCATTTTTTCAATAAGGTGAATCTGATAATGATCAAGGTGAATCTTTATTTTGACATAGGTTGCTTACGGGCAGGATTGCAACATAACTATTGCTTCCAGAAACAAAAAAAATCTGATGTGGGCAGCACATGACTTTCCTTATATAATGCAATGAATTTACTACTTTTACAGTAAAAAAATAGGTTATTATTATAATAGATACTTATATTCTTTCCAAGATATTACCATTTCGTCAATTAGTCGTCATTTTCATCGATTTATCGTCATTTTTATCCATTTGGCAACATTTAAAAAAGTCGCCAAGTTGGCGACGTTTAGCCAAATTCGTTGCAAAAATCTCGCCAAGCGTTATAGACGAAGAAATAAATTATTCTTTTATCAGATAGCCATTTAAATACAACAGTATTACTCAAAAGTATCTTTACTCATGAGAATGGAACAAGCTATATCCACGAGAACGATATCACCAAATTTATTGTATCATATTACATAAAAAAAGTGAACATGTTTTTCAACAGTTAATATTTTTTTTAATTTATGGGATTTTTTGATAAATGTATTTGAAAAATGTGCAATATCTCGAAAACGGTTCATGCTAGCGTTCTAAAGTTTATGACAATCGTTTTCTGAAAAAAAATTACATAAGAAATGCAAATTTGCGTATCTTTATTAAAGGTTTTGATTTTTTGATGATTTTTTCAAAATTTCACTCGAAAATTTAGGGGGGGTCTGAACATTCGATTGTGTTTAAAAACAATAGGCTTCCAGTATTCACGGATTGTAATTTTTGTTCCAAATTTCATTTGAATCGATCCATTCGTTCGTGAGATATCGTCTCCACAGACTCACTGACACACACACACACAGAGAGAGAGAGACATCACCTCAAAAATGTTCGATTCGTGGTCAGGATGCTTGAAACGTGCTCTTCCGTCGAAAACTCGAATTAGAATTTTCGATTCCTTCACAATACTTTCCTTATACATTATACAGTGACCGCCGCTTATAAGAAACACGTTCGTTTCGCTCGTTTTGTTTCTTATAAGCAGTTGTTTCTTAAATCCGGAAATTTTTTAAATATCGTTCTTCCATTGTAAATACTAACTATTGAACACAGTTTTACAGAATTTAAAAGATAAATGTATATAAGTAAAACATTAGTACGTACATAATACATTTGTAAATTGAGTTTTGCATTCAAAAATATTTCTTATTTTACGAATTAAGCCTTACAACTTAAAATATTATCTATATGCATATACTAGTATGTAGTTAAATAAGAATAAAAAGTAAAACTCATAGTTCGTTCATTTATGTATAAGAGCATAGTACATTTTCATACATACCGTAATCTGTTACTGAGGAACAGCAAAAAATTATCCAGTGTAGTTTGTGCTAACGAGTCTGTGATTAGTTTACGTACATCCATTTCTAAATCATAAAATAGTCCATAAACTTTTTCTGATGTCCCTCTATGTTCAAGAGTTTTTCTAATTATAGTTAGGGCTTCTCGCGACTGTTTGGCTGTAGAAAAATTTTCTTCTTGTGGAACGTCGTCTTCATTTTCTTCTTCGTTGCAAACATTCTGAATTTTCGCAACTATGTCATCATCACTTTTTTCTTCAGATGTTTGTAAATTTTCGTCGATGTGAATCCATTCTTCGAGAGGTGCTTCTAATTCTTCTTCATCTTCTGCTGGTATGTCAACATTATTTTTCAAAAATCCTGCTTTACGGAAGCAATTAAAAATGCATATGTCAGAAACATTTTTCCATGCGCCTGCGATCATATGGATAGCATCAAGCAAGGTTATTTTCCTGCTTATTTCGAAAGTCGATCCTTTCTCTTCATCAATTGCATCCACTGTCGCAAATTTGATCGATACAGAGTTTTAAATGCTTTAATAATTCCTTGGTCAAGAGGCTGTATGATGGAAGTTGTATTGGGTGGCAAAAAACAAAGTTCAATGTTTGTCAGCTGTACTACAGGATGAGCCGAACAGTTGTCAAGGATTAAAATATTTTTTTCTTTTCCCATCAGTTCCCTGTCCCACTTTAACAAAAAGTCTTCAAAAATTCTACTTGTCATCCAGGCATTCTTTGAATTTTCGTAGATCACTGGCAATTTTTTTATTCCAATTAAACAGCGAGGACGTTTGCTTTTGCCAATAACTAAAGGGTTTTTTACAGTTCCCGTCATATTAGTTGTTAGCAGAACTGTAACTCGATCTTTTTGTTTTTTTCCAACGGAGGATAGATCATTTTTGAACATCATTGTATACTCGGGCATCGCTCTAAAATAGAGCCCAGTCTCGTCAGTGCTAAAAATTTGATGAGGAGCGTATTTTTCTAATAGAGATGGTAAGCTATGCGTAATCCATGAAGATGCCGACTCGGAGTCCGTGTCCTGCTTCTCTCCATAATTTTTTTTGTACACAATGTTATTTCGTTCTTTCCAGCGGCTTAACCAACCATCAGTCGCACGGAACTCTTTTTCTCCTAATTTTTCCACAAAATTTTCTGCTTTTTTCAGTAAAATTGCCCTACTGATAGGAGCGTTCTTTAATCTGGCGTTAGAAAACCATTGTAAGAGTGCTTCCTCTATAGCAGCTGCCTTTCCTTCTCGCTTCCGTTTTCTTTGAAGATTACAATTTGGCGTCAAAATTTCATTTCTGCCTTTCCGAATTTTACATAATGTTGAGTGCGGAATTTCTAATGCAGAAGCAACTTCTCTTTGACTACACGGAGGTAGAGAATCATACTTTTTAAGTAAACTTTGCTTTTCAAGCAAAGTAAGGGTTTTTCTCTTTTGAGACATGTTTCCACTAGCAAAACATAAAATTACTAACTAAAGCTGTACGAATCTTATTTGAGTGCATAAGCAAAGATGCCTTTCCTTAGCAGTACGTTTCCTTAACTGCCAAAAGATTAAAACTCGTTTCTTACTGGTTTTGGGGTTGCTCCCCCTAAGCCTTTCTACGGAGAAATTCTCTGTCATCCTTTGTTAAATAGCAAACTCCCACCCCCTCCCCGTACGCCCAGAGACAAGAGATAACAACTCGCCCTTCAGTTAACCTTAAACAAATCGATTTTTTTTTTACACCCGCGTCGCAAGGAAATCAACAAATTTTCTGTAGGAAACTGTTTCTTATAAGCGGAATCGTGTTTCTTATAAGCGACACAATTTTAATGTTAAAACGAAGTTTGTATTTGTTTCTGTCGTTTTGGGTCTTATAAACGGCTGTTTCTTATAACCACTGAATCTTATAACCGGCGGTCACTGTATTTCACCCCAGATTGACTAAAATATCGTCAAAATTGCAAAAATGAAGTTAAATTAATGAAAATAACGCCTAATTGATGAATCAATTTTCAAAATATTGTAATACATGAACTATGTCACTCATAGAGGATGCTATCAATATTGATAACTGTTTTCGTAGAGTTGCGGGAAATATAAGTTAATTGGGTGCTTTGAAATAGTTTTACAAATTGTCATCCGGAAAATCGTCAAATGTACAATTCAACTTTAAAAACACAGTACCGTGGATCTTATACATTATTTTTCGACTGTAAAAGTAGTAAATTCGTTGCATTATATAAGGAAAGTCATGTGCTGCCCACATCAGATTTTTTTTATATTTATGTATATACTAGCAGCGATTACCTGCCTTTGCCCGGTATTTACGATGCAAAACTCTTTCAGTTCAGCCGTTCTCCCGTGATGTTGGATCATACATACATACATACATACTTCTCTTCTTTATATATATAGATTCAAATTAATAGAATCTTATGTGGGCAACACATGACTTTCCTTATATAATGCAATGAATTTACTACTTTTACAGTTACAAAAAATGTTATTCTTAAAGTAGATACTTATATTCTTTCCAAAATATTGAATTTTCTTCAATGAGTCGTCATTTTCATTGATTTAGCGTCAATTTTATCAATTTGGCGAGAGTTTTGTTAATTTGGCAACGATTAAAAATGTCGCCAAGTTGGCGACATTCCGCCAAATTCGTCGCCAAAATCTCGCCGACGTTATGGAGGGATAAATATGTTATTCTGACAGCCGATAAATGACTATTGGCATTCAAATACAAAAGTATTACTCAAAGTATCTCTTTTCAGGAATGGAACGAGCTAAATCCACGAGAATGATGTCATCAAATTTTTCGCAAGGTATTACATATGAAAAGTGAACATGTTTCTCAATAGGAAATATATATTTTTTTTATTTTATATAATTTTTGACATATTTTTTTTAAAACGTGCAATATCTCGAGAACGGTTCATGTTAGCGTTCTAAAATTTATGTCAATCGTTTTCTAATGAAACATTACATAAGAAATATCTATTTGCGTAAATTTATTAGCGGTTTTAATTTTTTGACGATTTTTTCAAAATTTCACTCGAAAATTTAGGGGGTTCTGAAAATTCGATTGGATTGCATATAAAAACAATAGGCTTCCAGTGTTTGCGGATTGTGATTTTTGCACCAAATTTCGTTCGAAGCGGTCAATTCGTTCGTCAGTTATCGTCTCCACAGACTTACTGACACACACACACACACACACACACACACACACACACACACATACACACACACACACATACTTTCACACACGCACACACTTTCACACACACACACACTTTCACACACACACACACACACACACACACACACACATACTTTCACACACGCACACACTTTCACACACACACACGTCCAAATAGTTGCTCTTAGTCCTCTGGACGAGTCGGACGTGCTGGGTCTTCAACACACACACACTTTCACACACACACACACTTTTACACACACACACATACTTTCACACACACACAGACATCACTTCAAAAATGTTTGATTCGTGATCATGGATGCTTGAAACGTGCTCTCCCGTCGAAAACTCAAATTCGAATTTTCGACCTTGTCACAATACTTTCCTTATACATTATGTATATAAGGAAAGTAATACAGTGACCGCCGGTTATAAGATTCAGTGGTTATAAGAAACAGCCGTTTATAAGACTCAAAACGACAGAAACAAATACAAACTTCGTTTTAACATTAAAATTGTGTCGCTTATAAGAAACACGATTCCGCTTATAAGAAAGAGTTTTCTACAGAAAATTTGTTGATTTCCTTGCGACGCTGGTATAAAAAAAAAAATCGATTTGTTTAAGGTTAACTGAAGGACGAGTTGTTATCTCTTGTCTCTGGGCGTACGGGGAGGGGTAGGAGTTTGCTATGTAACAAAGGATGACAGAGAATTTCTCCGTAGAAAGGCTTGGGGGGAACAACTCCAAACCAGTAAGAAACGAGCTTTAATCTTTTGGCAGTTAAGGAAACGTACTGATAAGGAAAGGCATCTTTGCTTATGCACTCAAATAAGATTCGTACAGCTTCAGTTAGTCATTTTATGTTTTGGTAGTGGAGCATGTCGCAAACCCTTACTTTGCTTGAAAAGCAAAGTTTACTTACAAAGTATGATTCTCTACCTCCGTGTAGTCAATAAGCAAGAAAATAACCTTGCTTGATGCTCTCCATATGATCGCAAGCGCATGGAAAAAAGTTTCTGACATATGCATTTTTAATTGCTTCCGTAAAACAGGATTTTTGAAAAATAATGTTGACATACCAGCAGAAGATGAAGAATAATTAGAAGCACCGTTCGAAGAATGGATTCACATCGACGAAAATTTACAAACATCTGAAGAAAACAGTGATGATGACATAGTGCGGAAATTCAGAATGTTTGCAATGAAGAAGAAAATGAAGACGACGTTCCACAAGAAGAAATTTTTCCTACAGCCAAACAGTCGCGAGAAGCCCTAACTATAATTAGAAAAATTCTTGAACACAGAGGGGCATCAGAAAAAGTTTATGGACTATTTTATCTTTTAGAAATGGATGTACGTAAACTAATCACAGACTCGTTAGCACAAACAACACTGGATAAGTTTTTTGCTATTCCTCAGTAATAGATTATGGTATGTATGAAAATGTACTATGCTCTTATACATAAATGAACGACCTATGAGTTTTACTTTTTATTCTTATTTAACTGCATACTATATGCATATAGATAATATTTTAAGTTGTAAGGCTTAATTTGTAAAATAAGAAATATTTTTGAATGCAAAACTTAATTTACAAATGTATTATGTACGTACTAATATTTTACTTATATACATTTATCTTTTAAATTCTGTAAAACTGTGTTCAATAGTTAGTATTTACAATGGAAGAACGATATTTAAAAAATTTCCGGATTTAAGAAACAACTGCTTATAAGAAACAAAACGAGCGAAACGAACGTGTTTCTTATAAGCGGCGGTCACTGTACTGCTGTTTTGGATGGAAAAGTATCCATTCCAAGAACTTATACATCAAAATAAATCATCTGCATAATTCAAGTTTTAAAAAATTATATTTAAAATGCAATTAAATGAGTTAATATAATTTAATATGAGCTATTTAATGATGGAGTTAGACTTTGTATAATGCGCACAGCGTCATTCAGAAATTGTACGTTTAAAATATTAATTGTTATCCAAACAGATGTCAAAAAGCACGAAAAGCCTTGGAAATAGCAATTTACCGCTTACATTTACTTTTTAAAAAAAAAATAGAGATATAGCACATATTTCAGGAACGGAACATGTGTGAGCGCCCTATAAATGTACAAATTCGATTTTAAGTAAAATAAAATTACAAATAAAATAACTGTTATTTCCAGAGTGCACTTCAACAACAACAGATTGGAATTTCGTCCCAATAGCTCAACGGTAGAGCGTCGGCTGGCCAGTTCGGAGATCCAGGGTTCAATTCCCGGTAGGGCCAGCAGGGCTCTTTATATTGTTTTATTTTACATTTAAAAAAATATTTTTATACTTTTATTCGTTTTTCTAAACTAAATGGTTGGCAATTTGAGAACCCTTCACGGTTTGATTTTTCCACAAAATCAGTACACATCTTGTGATTACCCATTGAAATAATCGAGCCAAATTTCATTCGAACTATTCGATAGGGACTTACAATCAGAACCTTATAATAATGAAAGAAGCCAGAAGTTCCACAGAACACTGCCATTGATGTAAAATCCAAATGTATGATATCGATTTTTAACATTTTATATTATAGTTGAAATGTATTTATGACTTTGTTCATTCTGTCTGTCTGTCTGTTCATTCGCATGATAACTGCCGTAATAATGACTTTCTCAAAATGAAATTTTAGTATGTTGTTAAGAAGGTTTGTGGGGTGGGACATACGGGAATATAAATGAATAATATCACACAATTAGATTTGGATTGAACCCGGGTTGAAAAAATTAAATACGTTGAACCCTATGGGACCTAATTTTTCAAACATTTTTAAGCGAATTTAAAATTCACAAATTGCTTCGAAAATTTTAGGAAATATTCAAATTATTCCATAAAAAATATGAAGAAAATTTCAGCAAACTATATTCGGTATTTTTTTTAAATTAAAATAATAAAATAATAATTACACCCATATTATATAAAGAGATCATGTGACCCACATCAAAATAAAATATGGCATCCATTTTGTGTTAAAATCGTGATTTTTAATGTTCGTTTTAATTTATATTTAGTGTTGTATCCGTCCTAATACCGCTTTATTTTTGCTTAATTTCTGCGCATCTATATTCTGAAACAACGCAATTACAATATATTTGATTTTAAATGATCATCAAACTTTGATTATTTCTACTACGAAGCCTAATTTTCACTTATGGAGAATGTAAACACACAAGCTGTAAGATGAGTTGTATAAGAATTGCTGAATTTCTTTAACGCAAAATTACGTAGCTCTGGAGTCTGCAATATAGCTGACATGAATGAAACACTCATTGATTTTACATAGAGAAGCAGACGATTTTATAGCAGACTTTTTTGATAAAGTTTTAAGCATAGAATTAAATCACTTTTACCTCAATGGTTTTAAGTTTTAAAGTAAAATAAATTATTGTAGCATTGTGATGAATGAAACAAATGGAATAAAAGTGTATGAATGAAATATTTACATAGAGAGCCAGGAGATTTATATTTCAATGAGGTCATTTGAATAAAGTTTAATTTTTTCGGTGAAGTTTTAAGTTTACAAATATAATAAAGTATTGTAGTATTGGGATAATTTTAAAAATATTACCGCTGAATGTATCTCATTTTAGAGATGTTTAAATAAAATTGCATTACAGTTGGAATGTGTTTCATAATCAATGCTTTATGCATGATTGATCTTTCTTGTTTTTTCTTATTGGTGGCGACCTGCAATATCTTAAAGTATCAAAAAGAACTTAATCCTTAAACTTTTTTATACACAGGGTTCTTAACAGTCCTTAAACACCTGAATAGCCTAAGTGTACACGCTAACTCTATCTGTAGCAAAATGACTATACCCCTCCCCCACCCATCGAAGAAAAGGGAACACAGGGCCCTCAACGGAAAACTGTAGAAGTTGGGAATCGGAACTTGGCATCAAAGCAGGATAGAAGGAAAATGTCAATCAGAAAGTTATGGAACATTGCCTAGTTAGTAGGAATTGGCATCAAGAACGCACAAAAAGAACGCACATGGAAAGTATATGAATACCCAATTGATAAGTACTGTAACACGGTAACTCTTGCAATGCTTCTCAAAGTAGGTGCTAATATTTTTTTCTCGAATTTAAAAATGCGTTATTACTGACGGGATAATTTCGAAGAGGCTGTACATTAGATTCCTGTGCATGTATTAGCAGTTTACTTTAGAACTCTTGGAAAAGAAAGCAATTCACCATAAACCATATTATATTACATAAATGCCTTCTGCAAGGGTTTTAGTGTCAGTTTTCACTCATTAGACACTGTTCTGCACCTCTGTAATTAGCTTTTTTTCATCTTGTTGTTGCCGAGTTTATAAACCTGACTTTAAATTTTCCGCTAAGGGAAACTGAAAAAGTCAGGGTAATTAAATCGGCAACAACAAGATTGTTATTTAATCGGACATCGTCCCTTTTTAGATAGCTTCAATCTGAACATCCTCGGCAACCTGGGAGTTTATGCCGGCTAGGGGTGGATAACTAAGGGGGGGGGGGGAGTTATCCGTATTCAAGCGAGACCACGACCAGGGGAGCGAAGTCAAGGAAGCCATTCACCGGCGGGAGCCGGAATATGATCCCGAGGAGACTCGACTCCAGTCGCCTACGGATCTAGGTTTATGGTCATATAGACCAGTCCCTCCCCGCAAGCTGTAAAGAGCCTGCTTCTTGGGATCAATCAAGAGATTTCTGCTTCCCCCCAAAAAAGGAGGACCAGAGCTATAAGACGCTAAGATCCTTACACCATCCCTCCTAGGAGTGCGCCACCCGGTGGGGAACCTTTACTGTAGATAGCCGTAATGGCCCTTTCCTTACAGAGCAGTGCTTAAGGAGTTCTCTAGGAACCCTGTATTTATTTAAACTATGATATAAAATGCTGGCGGTCTTACTGTTACTGACTGATTTAATATTTGGAAGTTTTGGCAACTGCTGTTATTATTTTTATTATCCCCTTCCTTAGTTTAAAAATGCATATGGCTACATTTCACTTTCGAATAGTCATTTAGCCATTCCTACTCATTCCTACCATTCCTACTTATTTCTACCAGTCCTACTTATTCCTACCATATATTCCAGCTATCCCTACCATTCCTAGTTATTCCGACCATTCCTACTATATATTTCAGCCATTCCCACTATACTTTCCTATGTTTTCTTTATTTACATAAAAATCCTAATCCCAAACGCTATTAAGCACGGTTATGTAAATAAAAATTTCTCAATCTTCAAAATTTTCAAATGCATAATCTATTACATTTCTTTATAATTCTTCCTCTTTATAATAAAAACATTTTCAGCAATAAACACGAAAAATGTGTGCTTAACATTTCGGAACATTCGTCATATGTCATTAAAAAGACGGTAATTCATTTTATTAATGGACGATATCGAGGTTAGGCCGCATTCTTTGTAAGTCCGAATAAATAATAATGAATGGTTTTGCACTCGAAGGACAAAGAATGTCATTAATCACTGAACGTGAAATTACATTTTTCATTTTTGAATCATTCATTTAACAATGGACATACATAAAAATAGCTTGTCTTCCTAGAAATACTTATGAATCATTAATCAGGACATACAGTATGCTGCATTTGGATTAAAATGAGGGAAAGTCCCGCTTATTTTGACAAAATTCCAAGACACCAAAAGGTTATCACTCATTTCAATACCCAAAATCTCTTGTTAATGGAATTCCACAATTTAGTGCGTCGTAACATAAAATAATCTCAAAAATGTTCGTATGGGTGGGTCTTCAAATTTTTGAATCATGTTTCATGTTCATTAACCAGCAGCGTTGAACTAGCTTTGCCCTTGTTAGAGCTTATCAGCACCAAAATGCTTTTTATTCAGTTTCGCAGCAGGAGAACATGTTATGCCCTACTTAGAGACGGGTAGCACAGAGACCGGAGGTCTATTGTACTATCTATCCCCTGACCTGTACTCTTATGAGTAGTTGTTAGAGTAAAGATCAATGGTACTATACCCTTCTCCCCCAAAAGAAAAATGTAAACTGCCCCTAGTATAAAAGACCCGAGATTGAAGCAAAGATCAAGAGGCATTTGAGAGGAATCTCTCAGGGCTCGATTATATGTTGATCTGGGAACTCAAATCTATAAACAAAGAAATCTCATACTCACAAAGTATACAGGATGATTCACAAAAGATGGGCCAGACTTTACCAGGAGGTAATATACACAAAATCAAGCATTTTTCGTCATAGTTTGCCGGGTCGGAAATGAAACGTAAAGGCGCCAGTGGGTGCTTAATGGTGAAACCGATGAGGTGAGGCGAAAACACGAGAATGACTTAGTTATAAAGTGACATTTAATAAACTATAATTACAGTAATGGCTCAAACGAGCGACCGCTAACCTGAAAGCACGTCTCACAGCGGCGATGGAGTGATTGACGAACTCTCTCGTACAGACCAGACATGTCGCGCACTTCTGCAGCAGCGGCTGAATTCTGCGACGAGTTCTTCTTCATATTCAAGGAAAGTGTTATAGACGAGACTCTTGAGATATCCCCACAAAAAAAAAATCAAGACACGACAGATTGGACGATCGTGGAGGCCAAGCTATGGGACCACCTAGCCCAATCCATCAGCCCCATAACGCCTTTGCGTTTCATTTCTGACCTGGTAAACAATAACAAAAAATTCTTGGTTTGCTGTGTACTACCACCTCGTAAAGTTTGGCCCATCTTTTTTTAATCACCCTGGAAGCAGTTTTCTCCCTATGCAGACAGCCTCTACAAACCAGGTCCTTAATGACACCCCTAATACTTAGGTGTCTCTAAAGGATACAGAACCCAATAAAGATCCCCACAGTCCTTTTAATGCAGTTATATTCAGCCACAACAGCTCCTTATGACATACAAGCGATCGCGATTCAATTCTTCAGTTTTAGTACTGTCGCTTTCTGAAAATATCAAACACAGTGCCCCTTATCAACTCATTGGAGATGGCAAAAGCTGGCTCGGGGACCATAAAAGATGTACTTGAACCATTCCTAGCTAACTCATCAGCATACAGCTCCTAAATGTACAGACTGACGCAACCGCCATTTTGACTTCAACCGGTTTAGTCAGTTATCGTTTTATTGTGCTATTTCAATGGCGCACGCATGTTACATAGCTGATATGATACACAATTTAGATATGAAATGGGTACTTCTGCTTTTAAAGAATCGTACCAACCATCTAAAAAAGTAGTGTAGAATGTTTTGATTTTTTTTTTTTGAGATTCCGAGAAAAGAACGAGAAAGTAACCCCTTTTTCGCCATGTAGAACCAAATTTTAAACTGATAGTCAAGATGGCCACTGCTGCACCAGCTTATGTATTTAGGAGCTTTATATCATCTAACTCACTACCCGGAATACCTGAATGTCCAGGTACACAATAAAGGATGACTTTATAGTTACCAGCTGTTATGCCCTACACTTTTGCAAACTGCGGTAAATTGTTAGAAGTATATTTCTTCAGTATTATTTTCAGTATTACTTTACGCTTTCAAAAGTGGCATTTTATCAGTAATAAATTATTCTTAACCTTTTGCTTACGGGTGAGACAGCGTTTATCCCAAACGAAGATCCTCTGAAAAAGACAGGTATTTGACATACCCTATCCCAAACAGTTCAACCCCCTTTTGCAGGCATTGGTGTCCATGGACGCCAGTTTACTCAACAAAAACATAGAGCGAAACACGAACGTAATTTAGAGCGAAACACGCCCTCTTAGACGTTTAGGAGTTTATTTTTTCAATTTTGAATTGAGGTAAAACTATATACATTAAGTCTGTGACGTGGGTCGTAGTTTGAGTAATGACGACCCCATGCATAAGACTTTGAAGTTAATAAATTCACATTACCTTTATTAACCCTTTAGCTGTTCAGTTATTTAGATGATTTGGGTACCTAAATTGTTCACTTTTTTTATTGCAAAAAACAAATGTTTAATACAAAATAAAATATACTTAGCAGTTAAAAATTAATATTTTTAATTATATACATAAAAATTTTAAGGTTTTGTGGCGGCTGCCACTCAGCGTGGCTGTGGTAAAGTTCGCATCCAGTGGAGCATTATTTTCTAAAAATTAAAAAAAAAAAATCAATTTAATTATTTTCTAAATAAATAAATAAATAAAAATGAATACCTATTAGTAGTTCAGTTTTGTGTGGTATAACTGGAAACACTTTTCCAAGCACAAACCAACTCCGCAATCAGTACACCAGAATCGTGTTTCCTTCCGTATCTTTTTCCCATTTTCATTCTTTTTGGAGCAACAAACTTTGCACTGCCTTGTAGGTTCACGCTTCGCAGGAGTAGGAGGAATATGGGATATAAAGTGTCGTTCAGTAAGACGGGCAGGGTTATCTATTGCAGATGGTCTGCCGATATTCTTTTGTGCAGAAGCTGCATCATCATATTTATTGAAAAGCTCCTCTACAACTTGGATACGAAATTCTAAAAATGTAATTCGTTTCCCAACTGCATTTTTATACAGCAAAAATGAGTTCCAGAGCACTTTGTCTAATAAATGTAAAAATATCTTTTTATAGTATTTTTTCTGGCGTTTTCGAATTGTCGGATGAAAAGATATTTCTTGATCACAACGATCTACACCACCCATAGTTAGATTGTAATCAGAAACAATCTTTGGCTTGAGTATGTCTTCATTTTTTTTATTTTTGAGGCTGATCATGGAAGTATCATGAATACTGCTCATCAAACACACATCCTTCTTATCTTTCCACCTTATAGCCGAAATCTTACCTCTTTGAAAAGCTATGAGTTGCCCTTTTTGTAATTTTCTTTTAGCGAATTCTGTAGGTAAATCTCGTCTGTTTATCCTTACTGTGCCATAAATATCTGTTTTTTGGACTATAAGTAAATCTGCAAGCTCGGGTGACATATAATAGTTATCTACAGTCACACAATAACCATTTCCAAGAAAGCGATTCATTAGATGCATGACGACTTTTGTGGAAAGTCCATAATTTTTATACAATGCATTGAAGACAGTGCTATTTCCTGTATAGATAACGAAGTCACAAATATACCCTGTTTCAGCCTCACAAAGCATAAAAAATTTGATTCCAAATCGTGCGCGTTTGTTTGGAATATATTGTTTCCAAGATAACCTTCCTTTATAAGGCATCAAGCTTTCATCTACAGAAACATCTGTTTCCGGTTTGTAAAAGTTACAAAATTTTTGCCGTAAATTTTCTATCACATTATGCAGCTTCCAAAGTTTTGGATTTGAAAAATCTTCTTTTTTTTCAGCTTCATTATTGCAAAAATGTAAATATCGAAAAAGCAAAATAAAACGATTTACTGTCATTACTTTTGAGTAAACTGGAGTGTGCAAAACCCTTCGATGAGACCAGTACATAGCCTGATTTGGTTTCTGGACAATACCTTGAAGAAATATTAGCCCAAAGAATAGCTTCATTTCTCTGTCATTTGTAGGGATCCATTTTTTACTGCGTGAGAACTTTGATATCTTTGCCCGATTTGCTCTTATTTCTTGTTCTGCATAGTTGTTCGTTTCTTTGACAATTATATCCATTACATTTGAATCCAGAAACATTTCAAATATATCTAAAGGAGTGTAGTTTATATTTACAGAAAAGGTTATACCTGGAGTACCTGTAAAAGGGAACCGAGGAGGCGCTGATTGACCAGAAGCAGTTATTTCACACCAGTCTCTCGCATTTGCTATATTATCATCTCCGCTATCTTCTGATTCACTGCTATATTCAATATCACTTTCCTCAGTTTCACTTCCGTCACTCGTATCGATGCCTTCAAAATCGTCTTCGCTTGATGAATCCAAATCATCTATATAACGTTTACGGGATGCCATTTTGCAACAAAAAAATGCCGCGCACTTTGACTTTGACCTCTACCCTTTGGCATCTAACCTTTGAAACTTGCAGTATAGTGCTGCCATCTATTGCATTGAGCGCAAATAAATTCCTCCCGAGATATATTCGGGTATAACAACACGAAGCAATCAAAAAAAAATTACCCCGAGTAATACTCGGGCGTGACATTTTGGAACACCAGTGCTGTGCCCGAGATTACCTCGGGCAGAACAGTTAAAAGGTTAATTTCAATATGTGAGACGACATGACCCTACACAAGATAGATCAAGTGTTAAAAGTCGTTGATACAATGTGCTCTTTTCTCGAGTTTTTCTTTGATATTAGTTCTCAGTGGCCGATGAATAAATAGAAAAACATAAGCTAATGACTAACCTCGATAAAGATTTTACTCGAGATAATGCAACGATCAGGGGAATAGCTTCATGTTCTTGCCGCGAAATTATTTTGTGGTGAAAAAACATTTCAGGACTTCCTAAATAATGAATCTTGTGGCTTAACTTATTAATCTTAATTAAAGTGGTCGTGAATCGTAGCATTTGTACATTGCTATTGTGGCCGCAAAACCCACCATTACCTCTTTGCACGAATTCCTTAACATAATCATTAAATCAAAACACTACACATTAAAATCCACATTTTTTACTTTTAAAATAAATTATCATTTATTCACACCTCTATTATTGTTTTAATTAAAATGGCAAACGCTTAAGGAGGAGAAATTTAACAAACGCTTAAGGAGGAGAAAAGCCCCGCGGGAAACCAGGTCTTTTGGATCTTGTTCCAAAGATCAAAAATTGACCTAACATACTTGAAGACTGGCACATACCGCTGTATTTCCGGTCTGTAGCTCAGCATGACGGTCACCTTTTCGATTCTTTTTCTGGCATTTGGAGTCAAACTTCGTCTTTTTCTAAAACATTCTCAATACTCAAATGAATAATCTCACATCGAAATCTACTGGTCATAGGTTGTTTGAATTGCTTTCTGGCCGAAGTTGGGCCCAATAGGGTTGTAGCAACCAACTTCGAGCTCTGCAATTTTTATCTACCGTGCTAAGCAGCAGTATCCGAACAAGTTCGGACTCGAAGCTAGCTTTTGGTCTAACCTCACAACTATAAATAGAGCTTAAAAAATTACATATTCCTATTTTGACTTTATAATTAGAAATTAATGTAAGAATTCTGGGCCATTTTGTTAAATCTATTATAACCAAAGATCAATACTGATTATTGTTCAGTAAGTTATACGATTTTATTGATTATTATATTTCTAATGTTTGAAACGAGGGCATCCAATCACACATAAGCAATCTGTTAAATAGTTGTTTCACATTCTTCCATGCTCAAGACATAAATCCGTCGGAAGCTCATTTCAAATTTTAGACTCTCTGACCACTTTCGTCGTCCATATAATACGTATGCATTGTAAAATAGAGTTACAAATATTTATTTTTATTAACACTTCCCAACAAAGTTGAAAACTGTTTATGACTTTGTTCATTCTGTCTGTCTGTCCGTTCGCACGATAACTGCCGTAAAAATGCCTTTATCAAAATGAAATTTTAGTATGTTGGAACGGTTTGTGGGACATATGGGAATGTAAATGAATAATATCACCCAATTAGTTTTGGATTCATCCCGGGTTGAACACATGAAGTACATTGAACCCTATGGAACCTCATTTTTCAAACATTTTTAAACAAAGTTAAAATTCTCAAACTACTTTGAAAATTTTAGGAAATATTCAAATTATCCCATAAAAAATATAAAAAAATGGAGCAAAATATGTTCGGTAGCTTTTTAAATAAAAATTAAAATATTAATTACATTCATATTATATGAAGAGATCACGTGACCCACTTCAAAATAAAATAGGACATCTATCTTTTCCCCCAGTGTCAAAATCGTGATTTTTAAGTTCTTTTTAATTTATATTGAGTGTTGCATCCGTCCTAAAACTGCTTTTTTTTGCGTATTTTCTGTATATCTATATGCATCTATACGCCAACAAAATTACAATATGTGTGAGTTTAAATGATCATCCAACTTTGATTATTTCTACAACAAAGCCTAATTTTAACGAATGCAGAATGTAAACAAATCAAGTTGTAAGATGAGATGCTTAAGAATTGCTGAATTTTTTAACGCAGCATTATTTAGCTCTGTATTCTGGAATATAGGTGATATGAATGAAATATTCATTGATTTTGCATCGATAAGAAGAAGATTTTATAGCATTGCCTTTTTCGATGAAGTTGAAAGTATGGAGATAGAAAGTACTTTTACCTCCATGGTTTTAAGTTTTTAAGTAAAATAAATTATTGCAGTTCCGTGACAATTAAAAGAAATATCACCGCTGAATGTATCGCATTTTATAGATGTTTATAAATAAAATTGCATTTCAGTTGGAAAGTGTTTCATAATCAATGTTTTATACATGATTGATCGTTCTTGTTTAAATTAAATGGAGTTCGGCTTACTCGAATTTCTCATACCTTACTCCATTTTTAAGTAGCTTATGATTTTATTATTATTTTTTTTTTCTTCAAATTTTGAAAGAAAGCAATTTTCAAAATTTTGTATCGTTGATCCAAATGATCACAATTAAAGTATTTAACCTACACCTTAAAGAGCTTAAAAGCAATCTTTTAATTCATACCAAGCTTGACAATGAACCTCCAAGGGTGGGAGGCTAATGACGTCACGAAAGAAAATTGTCTAGCGGTTCTCTTTCACTACAATGGTTGAAAGTTTCGTGATCATTGATCCATAAATATTCCCTTTTATGCAGAATTGGGTCACATTTTATCGTAACGGAGCTATGCTGCTTTTATGAAAATAATGCCATGTTAAAAAATTTTAAATACATTTCGAAGTTTTCACTCGAATTTAAAACAATTTTGTCTAGTTCTAGAGGTTGTATCTAGACCTGAAAAGAAAGAGTTCCAGATCAGGAGGTCCTAAAACATATATTGGCATCAAAATTCGCAAACAAGAAAAAATTTTCATGAAAGCAATACCTTCTGTATATTATATTAAATAATATACAGACAGTAAATATTTTATAGAAACTTTTGTAAAACGCGAAACTTATAAATGAGTTTCATAAAATAAATATTTTAAATTAATTTCAAAACATCCATTTCTGTTACTAATTAATTATATTTTGTCATAGTCATAGTTCTGCTATGCTACTCCATGTTAAACTTACTTCGATTTTTCTGTACTAATTTATGTTATACTAACTTCTAGTTTTGTTTCCACTTTTATTGTATTTTGTTCTACTTCTAGTTTTGTTATATTATTTTATATTATACTTATTTATAATTTTGCTACACTACTTTATGTGAGCCATCGGCTCTACCGTGCTGAAAACACCGGTTCTCGTTAGATCACCGAAGTCAAGCAGCATCGGGCGCGGTTAGTACTTGGGTAGGTGACCACCTGGGAACACCGCGTGCTCTTGGCACATTTCGGGCGCGGTATACCGGTGGTTTGTGCGCTGGATTTGCACGCTGCCAGAACTGCCGCCGTCTTCATGCGGAGTACGATCACATTAAACATGTAGGTCCGTATGTCCTTCCGAGAGGTTGGTGGTAGGGGAAGGAAGGTACGGTCCCTGTGGATACCTTCCCCACTGGGTTCCGGTCTAAATTGGGTGGCACTTCCCAGCCGTCCAAACCTTACACCTTTCTGGTAGGTCGGACGGTCTGGGTCTCAACAACAACAACACTACTTTATGTTACACTTACTTCTAATTTTGCAATACCTCGTTATGTTATAATTCCTCCTAGTTTTGCTATACTTTGAAGTTAACTCGTTTGTTTAACTATATCAGTTGTTACCTTTCAAGCGTCCTTTAACATTTGTGCTCCATGTGAACTCATTTTCTATTATGTATTTCAAAATTAATGTCAAGAATTAAAGTCGACATCTTATATGATACATAAAAGAAAAGCTCAAAAGTTTCGAGAATAACAATGTCTCTTGAAAATAAAAGACTAAAACGAAACTGCACCATGAAACAGTTTGAAATATTTTCATGCAAACTGCAAAAAAGAATAAGTTATGGATCCCGATACACAGATATTTACTATCTTCGTGGATTTCGCTACAGAAACCTTTCAACCTTATTTTAAAGAACCGTTCACAAAGAAACATTCAATTTAGTTTCGAAATGATATATTATGCATTAAGAATATATTCTTTCTATCCATTTGAAGTAAATACATTTTTGAAATCGTTGTAAATATGGTATAATAATGACTGTTAACATATGCATTATAATATGTATAAAATATTCCTGTAACTACTTTTCATGCATACTTTGCAATTTGTATAAAATATAGGAATTAATAATGGAGAAGGGGTTCAAATTCGTTAATTCGAAATCGACTTTGTACGGTTCACTATTTATTTTTCCTATATACATTGTATAATGTACAGGGTGTAATGTAATATTATAACGGCGTCAAAAATTTGAATATTTGAGTTTCAAACGGAAGAGTACGTATAAACATCCTTGAACTCGAATGGAATATTTTTGAGGGGATGCCTGTGTGTGTGTGTGTGTGTGTGTGTGTGTGTGTGTGTGTGCATGATACGTCAAGAACAGTAGGAGAGTTTTGAAAATAACTTTGTACAATTATTACAATCAATGAATACAAGAACCTTATTGATTTTATGTTCAATCGAATGTTTTAAAGACCCTCTCCCTCCCCCCGTTTCCAATCTTCCAATGGATTTTCGAAAAATCATAAAATCAGAATCTTACACATATAAACAATAATTTCATCTGTAATGTTTTATTAGAAATCGAATAAGACAAATTATAGAAGGCTATCATAAACCGTTTTCGAGATATTGTGTAATTTTCATATGAATTTTTAAACATTTCCTTAAAATATTAAAATATTTTGTACTGATTGATATTTTAGTGATGGATTATTTCATACGTAATTTTTTTTTATTAGAAAACGAATGACACAAATTTTAAAGCGTTAGTATGAGCCAAACTATTGCGCATTGTTCAAATAAACTTATCAAAACAATTATATAAAATTAAAAAAGTAGTTAGTATCATCCAGTAGATCCACTTTCGACAAACCTGTTACCATCATTCTCGTGGCTCTAGTTAGTTCCATTCACAATAGAAGATACTTTATGTAATAGTTTCGTATTTTAATACGTATGTTAGTGTATGTGTGTGTATATGTGTGTGTATGTGTGTTTATGAGTATGTGGATGCGATTTCTCATTGAGGAATGTAACTTATTTTAACAGCCTCCATCTAGGCTCTATCTGTAGCCGATTACTGAGAAATAGATGTTTGTAGGAAAATGAAAATATTTGAACCGACAAAACTGGAAGTGGAAATCCTAAGTGAACGGATGATGCTGTGTTTAATGCTGAAACCATATCAATCCTCATCTGAGTTCTATGTATAATATTAGATCTTGTGAAATACAGGGTGATTAAAAAAAATGGGCAAAACTTTACGAGGTGTAGTGCACACCAAACCAAGCATTTTCCGTCATAGTTTACAGGGTCGGTAATGAAATGCAAAGGCGCCAGTGGGCGCTTATCCGTAAAACCGATGAAGTGAGGCGAAAACACGAAAATGACTTAGAAGTTATAAAATGAAATTTAATAAACAATAATTACAGTACTGGCTCAAAAGAGCGACCGCCTACCTGGATGCTCGTCTCAAAGTGGCGATGGAAGGATTGGCGAACTCTCTCGAACAGACCAGGCATGTCGAGCACTTCTGCAGCAGCGTCCGAAATTCTGGCGACGAGTTCCTCTTCATATTCAAAGTGAGTGTCATAAATGAAACTTTTAACCTTTTGCTTACTGGTGGGATAGCATCAATCCCAAACGAAAAACCTCTCAAAAATACATATATTTGACATATTCTATCCCAAGTAGATGGATCCCCCTTTGCAGGCATTGGCGTCTATCCCCTTTGCAGGCATTGACGTCCATCCCCCTTTGCAGACATTGGCGTCCATGGATGCCAATGCTTGCAAAAGGGGATCTAACTGTTTGGGATAAGGTATGTCAAATACCTGTCTTTTTTTAGAAGGTCTTCGTTTGGGATGGACGCTGTCCCACGCGTAAGCAAAAGGTTAAACGACTGATCGGACGATCGTGGGGGACCAAACTATGGGATCACCTCGTCCAATCCATCGCTCTGTAACGCCTTTACGTTTCATTTCCGACCCTGTAAACCATGACAAAAACTGCTTGGTTTGGTGTGTACTATCACCTCGTAAAGTTTGACCCATCTTTTTTTAATCACCCTATATATGATTTAAAAAATTTTTGGGGTAAAAAACATAGATGTAAAATTGCCACTAATTAAAGGGCGTGAAATTCAGCAACATCAATCCAAAAGAAAAGTGAATAATTTTCCTATTTTCTTTGCTAGAGACTAAATTTGCATTATGAGTAAAGTTTTGAATTCTAATTAAGCATATTTTTTCGAAATGGAACATTCTGTTCTTCTCTTACTCTCAGCTATTGTATAATGTTTAAAAGCTCTGAAAAAGTGGACAAGGAAAAAAACATCGAAGTTTTTCTTTACCTCTGTACATAAGTTCAAAAGCACAATTTCTTCCTAAAAAAATGAGTTTTTTGGCGCATTAAATAAAGATAAAATAAGCAAAGAGAAAATAATTAATGTTTTTCTTTTATATCTTGTTGTTATGGAGTAATCTGTTAAAAAGTTCGTGCGATGTAAATTGTGATAATGCATTTATTTCTCAAGCAAGATTAAGAGAATATTAAAAATACAATTATTTTACTATTTGTGGAAAAATTACAAATATATTTATTATTTTCATGTTTAATAAGAAATTTATGAAGAAGCCTCCATATGGTAGTAATTTTATTTTGAACGGAACTATAAAGAATTTGTATTCTCTTTTGCACACTTATTGCATACAGTCATGTTGAGACCCAGACCGTCCGACCTACCAGAAAGGTGTAAAGTAACTGTTTGGACGGCCGGGAAGCGTACAGTCATGTGAACTTTCGTAAAAACCGGATGTGACATCTCCAGAAACGGAAGTGTAAACACTTAGTAAACCCCTCTACCTCCTCCAAAATTTGATATTAAATCCATATTATTTATATGCTAAGCTCTATATATAGCCAATTCTGAAAAATAGATGTTGCAAAAAATGTGAATTTTTAAATTAGAACTAACATTTCTAAAACCGGAAGCAGAAATCCTTAGTAGGACCCCTTGCTTCCATTAGAATTTAATACTGAATCCATATCAGTCCTCATCTCGGTTCTATCTATAATCAATTCTGAAAAAAAATAGATGTTTCAAGGAAATGTTTTAACCGTGTCATATCGCCTGAATGTTCGATTCGACAGTTTGTGAAACGCGGCTTGAAAAACTCTCTTTTTCAACGCCTGCATTGTGTTAAGCCTTGTTTAGATTGATTTATATGCAAAAGTCTAGTTTCGTTTGAGATGTGGATTTAATGTTTCTGCTGTTCCTTTTCGTGGCGCCTGCCCGGTCTGTTCGAAAGCGAACTTTTTTTACTCCTTTCTCGGCCAATGGGAGAGCTTCTTGGCTGTTGTTGGGAGCGCGGGGCTTTCTCCGGGGGCTTTTCATCATTCAAGTTAATGCAGTTAAATCCTGATGTTTCTGGAAGGTTTAGTTTTAGGCAGAACTGTGAGGTAAAATTATATCGAAATTAAATCTATAACAGTGGAACTTTAAGTTGCCATTTCAAACCCTGGAATAAATATAAGGCACTTAAGAATAATGCAACTTTGTGGAATCCTTTATATTGTGTTTATAGAAATAAGTGAATAATTAGTTAAGGATTCAAAGTGTTTGATTATAAGAACATAGAAAAATGATTAATTACATAATATGTTGTTCTCTAGTGATATAAAAATAGAAATAATTTCTGATGGTATCAAATTTGAATTATATGTTGAATACTACAATTGTTTGGAATATATTATCAATTTTAAATGGTTTACATATAAATAAATATGAATGTTAAATTTAATGAGTTAAATTATTTGCACGCCCTGTTTTGTATTTATTTCCTACCCATCTGTGGACTGTTGTCTCCAGACCGTAAGTACTCCTGAGTTATGAGTGATTTTATTCGAATGTTGTATAAGGTTCTAGCAATGTACACTTTACGAGTCTTCGATCTTCAATGCATGTCGGTTGTGAGATCGGTTTCGGTTTCACTTTCGTTCCGACTCACCGCCGATGTGACAACCGTAAGTAAAAAAGAAGACCTGAAAGCTGAAACCCTTAGTGAATGCCCCAACCCCATCAGAAATTTCATACTGAATCCATAGCAGTCATCATCTAAGTTGTCAACAATTCTGGAAAATAAAAGTTTCAAGAAAATGACATTTTTTGAACCGGAATTGGAAAAATATCGGGAGTGTAAATCCTTGCTAAACTCCAGGCCCCTCTGAAATTTTATACTGCATTCATATCTGTCGTCATCTAAGCTTTACTTATGTTCAATCCTGAGAAAAAGATTTGATCCTGAGGAAAATTTTTGAACTTGAAGTGGGAATCCTTAGTGAATCTCCAAACCTCTTCCAAAATGTAACATTGAATTCGCATCAGTAATTGTACGGTATATCAGTATTATATATCGGCTGATGCATCAGTATTATATGTCAGCTTTTACTGCAGTCGTTTTTTCAAAAAAGATGTTTCAAGAATAATAAAAAAAGAATTGAATCGCAAATGGCCACTAGAATACCGAAAGCAGAACTATGTAGTGAGTTATCCTACTCCATAAATCCATATATATCATTATCTAAGCTTTATCTGTATAACCAATCCTGAAAAATAGATATTTTAAGGAATATCTTTTAAGCGGAAATAGAAGTTCTTAGTAAGTCACCCTTTCCTATACCAGAATTTGATGCTGAATCCATATCAGTTATCACATCTAAGTTCTATTTATAGCCAGTATTGAAAAGTCTTTCAAGGAAAATGAAAGTTTTTAACCAGAAATGGAAAAAAAGGAAGTTTATATCCTTAGTAACCCCCCACCACACACACACACGCACACCTACTTTGAATTGTGATGCTGAATCCATATCAATCGTCATCTACATTCTATCTATAGCTGATACTGAGAAAAATAATTCTTAAAAAAGATTTTGGAAAAAAACATGTAAGTGGTGCGGAACTCCACAGCCTCAATTCAAAAGAAATGTTAATAATTTTCATGGTTTTTTTTCTCTAGGATGTAAATTTGCATTATCAGCAATGTGTCGAATGCTAATTAAGCACATTATTTCGAAATGGAAGAATTTTACTTATTTGCTTATTTTTTGCTCTCAGTTAATGTTCAATACTTCAAAGCTCTGAAAAAAATAAGCAAGGAAGAGAAACATGGAAGTATTGATTCATCTCGGTGCATGTAAATTCAAACACACACATTTTCTTCATAAAAAAATGAATTATTTTGGGTTGGTAAATAAAGGGAAAATTAGCAAAGAGAAAATAATCAATGCTTTTTCTTTTAATGTTTTATTTACGAGGTAATATTTTAATAAAGGTCGTGAGATGTAAACGGCCATAATGCATTTATTTTTCAAGCAAAAAAAAATATAATATTAAAAGTACATTTTTCTTTTACTATTTCTGGAGAGCTTACAAAGAGAATTTTACTACTTTTAGTAAAGGAAGTAGAGTTGCTTTCCTTTTAGATATGGACTATTTAATTAAGTTTAGATAATAATTTAATTCGGATGCATTTTTTGCATTCAAGAAAGTATAGTTTTCTATCATTTTAAAGTAATTTTAATCAGAATCATGTGGTTTTTAAATACATTACGTTAGGGGTGAAATATACTGAGTATAAAAAGAAGCGTTTGTTACGTTGAGTCCTCACTTACCTTTTGTCCTCTGTGATGTGGACAGCATATGACTTTCGCTATATAAGGCAATGAATTTACTTCTTTCACAGCGAAATAATTTATAATATAAACACCTTGATTTATCTGTCTGTCTATCTATCTATATCTAGGTAACGCTTGGCGATATTTTGATCTCAAAATTGACGGAATATCGCCAACTTAGATTTTTTAAATGTTGCCACATTGACGAAAATGTCATCAAATTGATAAAACATATAGCAAAATTGGGGAAAATGACGAATAATTGATGAAAATTCAATATCTTGGAAAAAATATACGAATCTACTATAAGAATAACCTATTTCTCCGTCTAGAACTCTTGAAGAAATTCTGGCGACGAATTTTGGTGGAATATCGTCAATTTCGCGATTCTTTTTAAATGCTGCTAAATTGACGAAAATGTCGCCAAATTGATCAAATTGGCGCTAAATCAATGAAAATGACGACTCATTGATGAAAATTCAATATCTTGGAAACAACATAACAAACAACTATATGAATAACCGATTTCTCCGCCCGCCCGTAATGCTTGGCTAAAAATTTGGCTGATATCGCAAACTTGACGACTTTTTAAATATTTCCAAATTGATGAAAATGTCGCCAAATTGACAAAAATGTCACCAAATTGATAAAAAAATAACGCTAAATGGGAGGCAATGCTTTGCAAATTTTTGATTCCCTCCGATGACGGGCATACCTTCTAGTGATGTATAAGAAGCACGTCAAAATAAGCATCCGCAATAAGTACTAGAGTCCATATATTGAAATTAATTAAAATTAATTAATTCATCCACTTTAAGCCATTTTCGCTTATTTTTGTCAATCCGAAGTCCTGACGGGATTTCGCTAAATGAGTCACCATAATTCGCCCAATGTATCACCAGGCATTTCAGATAAAGGGAAATAATAGCATTTCTTATATATAAATTCACAAAATAATGTTATTGGCATATGGCTGTCCTATTCAGGACTACTAATATAAAAAATCTGATGTAGGCAGCACCTGGTTTTCTCTATATAATGCAATTACTTTACTTTTTATACGGTAAAACAAATAATGCCATGGCCCAACGTTTTTAACGTAGAATTGTACATTGGAAGCTTTTCTGGATGACAACATGTAAGACTATTTCGAAGTACACAATTAACTTATATTTCGGGCAACTTTAAAGGAAAAGAGTAGACTTTAAATTTACTCTTATAAAATTTCGTGAAACTTTAAATTTGCAGTTACCAATACGGATAGCATCCTCAATAAGCAGTATAGTGCATAGATTAAAACATTTTAATAATTAATTCTTCAATTTGGTGTCGTTTTTGCAATTTTCACGATATTTTCGTCAATCTAGTGCGGAATATCGCCAAGTTGACGATATTTCGATGTTAGTCACCAAGTTGTCAACTTTATCGCCAATTATTACAGACAAACGGAAATAAGAGCATTTCTTATATATAAATCACTATTGGCGAATTATTAGGCGTCAAAACACAAAACTATTTCACAAAGTATCTCCTACTGCCAACGGCCCTACCGTGTTGAAAACACCGGTTCTCGTTAGATCACCGAAGTCAAGCGGAATCGGGCGCGGTTAGTACTTGGGTGGGTGATCACCTGGGAACACCGCGTGCTGTTGGCGCATTTCGGGCGAGGTATCCCGGTGGCTTGCGCGCTAGATTTGCACGCTGCCACAACTGTCGCCGTGTTCATGCGGAGTACGATCACGTTAAACTAGTGGGTCCGTAAGTCCTTCCGAGAGGTTGGTGGTAGGGGAAGGAGGGTACGGTCCCTGTGGATGCCTCCCCCACTGGGTTCCGGTCTAAATTGGGTGGCACTTCCCGGCCGTCCAAACCTTACACCTTTCTGGTAGGTCGGACAGTCTGGGTCTCAACAACAACATATACACACACACAGAGAGAGACCCGCACACATTGTCGTCTATCTAAAAATAGTATTTTCATGTTCTAGAGGTCTCAAAACGCATAGATACACCGGAAACTCCAGTTCTGGTTTTCGGCACGATTCCAATGCTTTCCTTATACACTAATATGTATTGTAGAGGATGTAAACATTGAGTCCTGTAATCGGTACAACTATCTGGTCTTGATCTTGTTCGAATGGTTTGCCATTGGATGATCAGATTTTGATATTCTAGAGGCCGCTATTGTCCTTTCCCCTGTATCCCTGCTGTAATGTCTGAGCGAAATGTTCGAGCACCCACAAATCCTGAAAAGGGTAATAAATTATGGACAATACCCGATTGAATCGATACAGCTCTAATATTTCTCTCCGGCGTTTTGAAACCCACTTCTATTACCGATTATGTCTTTATTAAGGGGACGCTGGACGTTGAATTTTTTTTTTTTTTTATTGACTTAGAAACATGAAAATTTGTATAAATATTCCTCTTAACATTTCTATATACAATACCATTAATTTTTTTTTCAATTTTGTTATAATTTTGTAGTTTTTTTTAATTCAATTTTTTTAAATGAAAATTTAAAAATGCTCCTTGCGTGCTATTTGTTCACATTTTTGATTAATTTTACATTATGATCACTCAAAAACACATTATGAACACATTTGGGTATTCATTTCTAAATCCCTTAGGAAGTTGATTTTTTAAAAATATTTTTCTGCATTAAAACATATTTTTCATCATTTAATTAAGTTCTTAGTCACTTTCAATTACCTTAATAAAGTGCGATTTTAAAATGCATACCCAGTTTCATTAAAAATATAAGAGGTGTCTTCTTACCAAATTTCATGCATCTCAAACAAAAATTAAGACGCATTGAGCATTTTAAAAATGTAAAACCTTTGAAAATTCGTTTCGAAAAAAATGCATTTAGCCTTTTGCTTACGGGTAGGACAGCATCCATCCCAAACGAAGAACCTCCCAAAAACCGGTATTTGACATACCCTGTCTCAAACAGTTCGACCCCCCCCCCCCTTTGCAGGTATAGGCGTCCATGGAAATCGCCGACAGAAACATTGCACCTGGTACGTTTGGGATGGATGCTGTCTCACCCGTAAGCAAAAGGTTAAATGTGTAAAATAATGTTATATATTAAAAAAAAACTTTTTTTAGTCGATTTTTGCTCATTTCAACGTCGACCGTCCCCTTAATACCTTGAAGAAAACCTCAAAGTATTTTCGACATTCAAAGCCATTTCGGGATGGTCTCTTTAGAGTCTAGACGGTTTCCAAACTTTCTAAGAAAAATAAAAGAAAATGAAATTCATTTTGAAATTCCTAAAGCGAAAAGATTGCAAATTAGATCCATTACTTAATGTGTCCTTTTATAGAAAAATAAATTAGGTTTCAAAATTTAATTCCATTGGCATGTTGGTTTTCGGAGAAAAGTTTTTTGAGCAGTTTCATTGAAATACCACCGGGAGAAGTCGATTAATTTATCTTGTAAACTTAATTTTTTTATAGAATTTTTTTACTAAATTTCAAAAGACTATTAATTTTTTTATAATGTGCTTGCAGATAAAATTAAAAATAAAGTATTTATAAGAGAATAGAATGTATTTAGTACTACGAGGTTTTTAGAACAGTATGTGTGTGTGTGTGTGTGTGTGTGTGTGTGTGTGTGTGTGTGTGTGTGTGTGTGTGTGTGTGTGTGTGACATTAATTATCTATAAATATAATAATTAAAGTGGTAATAGACAATCCATATTTTATTGCTACTAACTGTTTAGGTTTACAATATTTCCCAATAATGGTAATAATTTAAATATTTATGTCTTTCAATTAATTTAGTGTTTCATGTCTTTACTATAGTATAAGCATGGCAATACATGGACACGATGTTTCTTGAAAGAAATAAGCAATTTTCATGAAATTCTGGGCTTTTGAAGGATAAGCGACTTAATTCTACTGGATCCAGTGTATTTGACCTAGCTGGAGGGTACAATTATTTTTTTTAACTCAAACTAAGCATCATAAATGATAAAGAAAAATATTAGTTAAATAGTACTTGTTTTATATGCAATTTTAACTTTCAAAGCAAATAAAATCATTGGTAAAACCCTTAGACACACTCTCAAGATTTTACATGTTTCGTTCTAAGTGACAAAATAATAAAAACAAATTAAAGCAATATTCTTATTATCAATAAGTTGATATACGACGACTTTTTATTATGTGTGAAGACATGAGTCTTATTTCTAAGCAAGAAGAACACATGATCCATGTTTCTAAACCAAAAGTAACAATGTCTTCAACTGATGAACATGTTTGGGACTATAATCATGTTTTTAATTCTTCGAAAGCTAGGCTCATTTTTATTCCGAATTCTATATTTAAATTTGACTTTCTTGAAAGTATTTTTCTTGTTTTTGATCTAACTCCCTTGTTAAGGATCATTGCCCCCTCTTCCCTTCCGCTTAGAAACTGGTAAAAAATTTTCCATTCCGGTCATCTTTTCTCGATTATTTGTATTATTTGTTAACGATAATCCTCCTGTCTTCTACCCTGTTTGAAGATCCCTGGATTGATTTCTCATTATCGTTTACTGTCTTCTTTTTTCGTAATTTTCTACCTGTTTCCTGAATTTTTGTTATTTTTTGAAGTGTTTGTTGACTAAATTGGTTCTTATAGCTTCTAAAACCAAATTGTTACTCTTTTCTTTATTTTCTGCTTCACTTCTTTTTCATTTTTGTTTATAAACTGCTGTTTTTACAGCTGGTTGAAACGATTCATGTAATTTACGAAATCATTTTTAATTTAATAGGACGTTTTACGCATTGAACTGTTGAATCTTTTGTTGAACGTTCACGTTTCTCGTCGTAATTTTACCATTTATTCATAAAACTTCCCTTTCCTACCTCCGTGGTTTTCACCTCTTATTTTTAACACTTTACAACAAAGTTGAAAAGTGTTTATGACTTTGTTCATTCTGTCTGTCTGTCTGTCTGTCTGTCTGTCTGTCTGTCCGTTAGCACGATAACTGCCGTAAAAATGACTTAATCAAAATGAAATTTTAGTATGTTGTTCAGACTGTCTGTAGGACCTATGGGAATATAAATGAATAATATCACACAATTAGTTTTGGATTGAACCCGGGTTGAAAAAATGAAATACATTGAGCCCTATGGGACCTAATTTTTCTAACATTTTTTAAGCGGATTTAAAATTCACAAATTGCTTCGAAAATTTTAGGTAATAGTCAAATTGTTCCATAAAATATATAAAAAAAAATTCAGCTAAATATATTCAGTAGTTTTTTAAATAAAAATTAAAATAATAATTACACATCTTATATGAAACGATCACGTGACCATGATATGAAACGATCACATGACCCACTTCAAAATGAGATATGGCATCCATCTTGTTTCAAATTCGTGATTTTTTAAAGTTCTTTTTAATTCATATTGAGTGTTGTATCCGTCCTAAAACTATTTTATTTCTGCTTAAATTCTGTGCATCTACATACTGAAACAACACAATGACAATATATTTGAGTTTAAATTCTCATTCAAATTTGATTATTTCTACAATTAAGCCTATTTTTCACCTATGTAAAATGTAAACAGCAAAATATGTAGAATGAGTTGTATTAGAATTACTGTATTTCTTTAACACAAAATAATTCAGTCCATGGAGTCTGCATGGCTGATATGAATGAAATATTAATTGATTTTATAAACAGAAGGACGATATTTTTCGATGAAGTTTTAAGCATAAAGTTTATGAATTGTAGCTCCATGGTCTTAATTTTTAAATAAAATAAATTATTATAGTATTGTGATGAATGAAATGGAGAAAGTTATGAATGAAATGCTGCTTTTATAAAGAGATCCAGGCGTGTTATTTTTTCTATGACGTCATTTGAATGAATTTCAGTTGTTTTCGATGAAGTTTTCAAATATAATAAATTATCGTAGTATTATGATAGATTTAAAAATATTACCGTGGAATGTATTGCATTTTAGAGATATTTAAACCACGCAATTTATATTTCAATGCCGTCTTTTGAATGAAGTTCATTTTTTTCAATGAAGGTTTAAGTTTTCAAATATAATAAATCAATGTAGTATCGTGATAAGTTTTAAAATATTACCGAGGAATGTATTGCATTTTCGACTTTTTTAAATAAAATTGCATTGAAGTTGGAAAGTGTTTCATAATCAATGCTTTAAGCATGATTGATCTTTCTTGTTTCCTCTCGCCAGTGGTAAAACCCTTTCAATGATTCAGTCACGTTTGCTGTTTTAAAAGCAGTTGCCGATCTTGCCTTAACCGCAAAGCTTTTAAAGGTCTAAACACAAAGATTTTTTTGAAGGATATGCTTCAAGCTTGTCTTGACGAAGAAGGTTGCTTTTTCCTTCGAAATCGGTTGACACTATTAGTTTTATGTTGCTTTAAAGGAACATTTGTTTTTGTTTTAATCAAAATTTGATAGTTTAAAAAAAAAGTCATACACTGAACACATCAAAATTAATAAAATAATAATGTTAATATTAATTATTTTATTCTTTATTTCTCAAACTATTCCACTCATTTCGAGCAATTATCTTTAAAGTGATTATTTTTTATCAAATAATTGAGTCTGAATAAAATACACCTCTTTGTTAAATGGAATTAGACAAGCAGCGAGTGTAGAGTTTTGTGGAAAGAACTTCAGATTTTAACACTTAGCAATTAGCCAACATTGAAAGAGTTTTAATTGAAATAATGGAGGTAATTGGAAAAACAGCGCATGTTAAATGGACAAAAAAAACTATATACACTCCATTTCTTTAAATCTATAAATGAAAATGCAGGCAAATAAATTACGAAATCTTTGAAGAAGTTTGAGGTTGATTTTTTTAAATATTCAATAGGGATTGAAATTATTTTATAATTGAAAAATGGGCATGTTTTTACGGTTTTATTTTTTTCTTTTAACTTTTTCAAAAGTTTATTTAAAAAATATTTCTAAACATTGCATAATTAAAAATCTGATGTGGGTAACACATGACTTTCCTTATACAATGCAAAGATTTTACTACTTTTACAGTAAAAAAAATAGGGTTCTCTTATAGTATATACTTATATTCTTTCCAAGACATTGAATTTTCAACAATTCGTCGTCATTTTCATTGATTTAACGTCATTTTCATCCATTTCGCGAGATTTTCGTTAATTTGGCAACATTTCAAAAATCGTCCAGTTAGCGACATTCCGCCAAATTCGTCGCAAAAATCTCTCCAAGTTTTATGGACGGAGAAATAAGTTATTCTTAGAGCAGACAAATGACTATTGGCGTTCAAATACAAATGTATTACTCAAAGTATCTTTTCTTATGAATGGAACGAGCTAGATCCACGAGAATGATGTCACCCAATTTATCGCATGATATTTCATATGAAAAGTGAACATGTCTCTCAACAGTTAATTTTTTTTTAATTTATAGGATTTATTGATAAATTTATTTGAAAATGTGCAATTTCGAGAACGGTTTATGCTAGCGTTCTAAAGTTTATGTCAATCGTTTTCTAAGTAAAAATTACATAAATGTATATTTGCGTAACTTTATTAAAGGTTTTGATTTTTTGATGATTTTTTCAAAATTTCACTTGAAAATTTAGGGGGTTCTGAGCATTCGATTACGTTTAAAAACAATAGGCTTCCAGTATTCATGGATTGTGATTTTTGTACCAAATTCCATTCGAATTGCTTCATTCGTTCGTGAGATATCGTCTCCACAGACTCACTGACATACACACACACACACACACACACACAGACATCACCTAAAAAATGTTTTGATCCGTGATCAGGGATGCTTGAAACGTGCTCTCCCGTCAAAAACTCGAATTCGAATTTTCGACCCCGTCACAATACTTTCCTTATACATGTTGTTGTTGTTGTTGCTCATAACCTCCTGTTTCGTCCTTATACATTATGCATATAAGGAAAGTAATATATAAAATGATCGCTTATTAAACATGATAGATTATAATTACTAATATGAGATACAATAAAATTTGATGTGGGCAGCAAATGACTTTCCTTATATAATGCAATGAATTTACTACTTTTACAGTTAAAAAAAATCTGATGTGGGCAACACATGACTTTTCTTATATAATGCAATGAATTTACTACTTTTATAATAAAAAAATAGGTTTTTCTTATAGTAGATATTTATATTCTTTCCAAAATATTGAATTTCCGTCAATTAGTCGTCATTTTCATTAATTTAGTGTCATTTTTGTCCATTTGGCGAGATTTTCATTAATTTGGATTAAAAAAGTCAAAAGTCGCCAAGTTGGCGATATTCCGCCAAATTCGGTGCCAAAATCTCGCCATGCGTTATGGACGGAGAAATAAGTTATTATTATAGCAGCTAAATAACTATTGGCGTTCAAATACAAAAGTATTACTCAAAGTATATTTTCTCATGAATGGAACGAGCTAGATTCACGAGAATGATGTGACCCAATTTATCGCATGATATTACATATGAAAAGTGAACATGTTTCTCAACAGTTAATATTTTTTTTTAATTTATGGGATTTTTTGATAAATTTATTTAAAAAATGTGCAGTATCTCGAGAACGGTTTATGCTAGCGTTCTAAAGTTTATGTCAATCGTTTTCTAAGGAAAAATTACATAAGAAATGTCTATTTGCGTAACTTTATTAAAGGTTTTGATTTTTTGATGATTTTTTCAATTTCACTTGAATATTTAGGGGGGTTCTGAACATGCGATTGCGTATAAAAATAATACGCTTCCAGTATTCATGGATTGAGATTTTTGTACCAAATTTGGTTCGAATCGCTTCATTCGTTCGTCTGTTATCGTCTCCACAGACTCACTGACACACACACGCACACACACACACACACACATACTTTCACACACACACACACACATACACGTCACGATACGATACGTCACTATAAAAAGAAATAACTTACGTACGTCACGATAAAAAGAAATAACTTAATTATCGTACCGATTTACCGATTTTAGCCTACATTACATTGTTTAAAACATAAAAGTAACTTGTAACTCTTACTCCATGGTTTAGAAACTTTATCAGAAGTATCCGTAGAGTTAGAGTCTATTTACCTCCATAGTTATATCTCAAATACTTATTGACAATTTTCTTCAGGTTTTTCCTTAATAATGAAAAATATAATAATTTAAAAATAGTAATTTTATTATGATCATTTTGAGATATTTTGTCACAACTACGGTAACGTTTTCTGCACTAAAAGTTATACATTATTTGATCTGAAGTTAATTTATAATATAAACACCTTGATTTATCTGTCCGTTTATCCATCAATCTCTGGGTAACGCTTGGAGACATTTTGGTGTCGAAATTGGCAGAGTTTTAAATGTTGCCAAATTGACGGAAATGTCACCAAATTGATAAAAATGTAGCCAAATTGGTAAAAACGACGATTAATTTAATTGATGAAAATTCAATATCTTGAAAATTATAAGAATCTACTATAAAAATAACATATTTCTCCGTCTGTAACGCTTGCCGAAATTCTGGCGATGAATTTTGACGGTATATCGCAAATTTGGAGAGTCTTTAAATGCTGATAAATTGATGAAAATGTCGCCAAAATGATAAAATTGTCACCAAATTGATAAAAATAAAGCTAAATGGTAAGCAACGCTTTGCAAATTTTAAATCCCGTCGACGGGCATACCTTCTAGCTTAATTTAAGGAGACTGTGGACGTTGAATTTTTTTTTTCTTATTGACTCAGAAACATGAAAATTTGTATAAATATTCTTCTTAACATTACTATATAAAATACTATTCAATTTTGTTATAATTTTGTATTTTTTTTTAATTTCATTTTTGTTAACGAAAATTTGAAAATTCTCCCCTGCCATTTGCTTACATTCTTAATTAATTTTACATTATGATCACTCAAAAACACATTATGAACACATTCATTTTTAAATCCATTAGAAAGATAATTTTTTAAAAATATTTTTCTGCATTAAAAATTAATTTTCATCATTTAATTGGGTTATTATTCACTTTTAATTACCTTAATAGAGTTCAATTATAAAATGCATACCCAGTTTCATTAAAAAATATGAAAGGTGTCTTCTTACCAAATTTCATGCATCTCAAACAAAAATTAAGACGCATGGAGCATTTTAAAAATGTAAAACCTTTGAAAATTCAGTTTCGAAAAACATGCATTTAACTTTTTGCTTACGAGTGGGACAGCGTCCATCCCAAACGAAGAACCTCCCAAAAAGACAGGTATTTGACATACCCTATCCCAAACAGTTCGACCCTCCCCCCCCCCCCTTTGCAGACATTGGCGTCCATGGAAATCGCCGGCAGAAGCATTGCACCTGCTAGCAGGTGCAATGCTTCTGCCATGCTTTAAAAAAAATACATGTTTTTTAATATTCGATCTCCCTGACGATTCATAAGGTTCCAATATCACAGATAGAAATAATACCACCAAACATTTTTCGACATGTTTTTTTCCCAATCCATATGCATCTTGCTCACAGAATGACTTACATATGTTCACACATATAAGTGCTGCTATCCCCTCAAAATCATTCAATTCGAATTGGGGAATAATCTAAACGTATAAATTTATCGAAAACTCTAATACGAATTTTCCACCATGATCTTAAATAGTTTTTTCATTAAAACTGCTTCACTTTCTTTCATACATGCGGAGAAGGTAGATTAACAAGTAGATTAAAAGTAAATTAACAAGAGTCTTTTGAATTCGCGAAGCTCAGAATTAATTAAAAATGTATGCATATTGAATTTATGGGTTGGAATACAAAAAAAGATTTTATTTGTATTTAGGAATACTCTAAACGTACAAATTCATCAAAAACTCAAATTCGAAATTTAACCATTGTCACAATACGTTTTAAATACTATTTTGTTTGTTTGTAGAAAAAGTAAAATAGTAAATTAATATGATTCTTTTGCATTCGCAAAATTCATAATTAGTTAAAAATTTATACATATTGCAAATAAACTTACTGGTTGAAATATAAAATGTTCGGATAAAGATAGCATGCTGTACCTAAATAATTGTAATGCTTATATCGGAAACTTTCTACTAGAGCAAAATAGCGGACTAAAGCAATTAAGCTAAATTGGTTTACGCTTTTGCGCCAATTAACAGGCTGCAGCTTTGTTCTAACATTTCCTCTGGGTATGCACAGTTCTAACATTTCCTCTGGGTGTGCATAGTTCTAACTCACAAGGAACAGGATATGTAGCTGCCGTTTAAATTCGCAATAGAGCACTTTTTAGGTAAGGTAATTATACATCTAAGGCAAGATTAGTAGAAGGATATATAAATGTAGGACATTTATTAATATTTTAAAATATCCATCAAAAAATATTTTTATGTTTTTCATGAATATTTTGTATCCAATGTAAAGACGTAATTACTCAAATTAGACTGTATATACAATAAATGATATAATTTATACATTTACTGTAAAACCCGTTAAAGTTGATGTTAAATTTCTTGTAGTACTCAAATTTCCGTTTCAATCTATATAAATAAAATTAAAAATCTATCTGTCTGTCTGTCTTATCATCAAGGGAGAAAAAACTTAAAATTGTGTCCACATTTTGAGTTTCTAGGATCAGAGGTTATCTAATATTAAAAACTCTTAGTTAAATCTTCCATAGCATTATGCAGACGATATTTCTTTCCGTAACTTTATTTGAAGAAAAAGATAACATGTCGCTTAGCAACGAATTTAAATCCAATGTGTTTATGCAGCAGACGATTTTTGTTACATATTTTCCGACTTAAATACTAAAGAAATATATATATAAAATAAATGTTATTGAAATTACACTTTACATTTTTACATTTTTGACTGGATTATATCAATTACGGCCTTCAGTTTTAAAGATTACTAGGATTATTAATATTTTCAATTTATTACGTCATCTGTTTTATTTTAGCAAAAAAGGTTGAAACTCATATATGGTAGTACGAAAAATTTTCTATTAGTACACGGGTATATCTTCTAATCTATGAGAATATAAGCAGTACGAGTATAAGTACCCCTCCAACCTGGAGGCTCACCAAAATGGCTTAGAGCTACTTAATCCCCGGCCATTTAAAAAATAATCAAACACTATACATAAGTAGCAAGTGCCACAGTAAAAGGTAATAGGAAGTAATAGTTGCCATTAATAAAGATTTTTGATCGTGATAATTGAGAAACGTGTAGAATTCTAGACTTATATGTTTTTCTTGCTTGGCCTAAACCGGAAATAGAAGCTAATCCACCTAGATGACACTCAGTTATTCTATTAACTGCATCACTCCGAACATGTAAGGGATTTCCTTATTTTATAACATACATTTTACAATTTCAGTCATAGAACACATTAAAATCAAATAATATCCCTCTATATTCTGTAACAAATGATATATCAAAGCATTTTACCAACAAATTTCTTGTCCGTAAAATTCTTTAATTTACGGGCAAATTCCTTGTCCGTAAAACTCCTAATAAACACTTAAACTTTCATAACGAATGGATCGGCCATCCCTTGAAACTTCCAGTATAGGCAAATGCGAATTTAAATCTCATTTTTTATCCTATTTCTGTCAATTTCCTTCACATGAGATCGGTGGGAATGGCAGTGAAATATGGAAAAGGAATTGCATTTCTCTTTGAACTTGGACACTTACCACACTTGTCGATATATTGCTTTTCGATGATTCGCGAAGCAATATATCGACGGAATTTAGACGCAAAACACTCTCAATATATGTCGAAAGGAGGTTTTCCCAGTCACGCAAATTGAAAACATACGTGACGTTTTGGGCCCTGACCGACTCTCTCATATATTAATATACTTCACATATTATTACATTAATATAATATTTATTTATAATATTAATATGTATATTAATACATTAATTTTTATATTATTTAATATTTATATTTTATTATATTTATATTAATAGTAATTTGTATATTAATATATAATTTTTAATAGTCAATATATTAATATTCTTCATATATTCATTCAGTTAATGTGGCGACAAACTCAGAGGGTTGTTAATAGACATCAAGAGGAACAAAAATTCAAATGGAACACGGTGTCGCAAACCACGTTTAGTCGGTGAAAATCGAGAAAATACGTATGCAGGCTTTGATTCCAGAGGACAGGGAAGGCGGATATCAGTTGATCGCTGAATGCGTTAGCTCACGATGTTTGACGAAAACAGCTTTGCTTATTCTGCAACACGTCCTCCCGGAATTGCTGCAGAGTGTGCTGGTCGCAGTGCAACGAGGCATGTGGTTCATGCATGATAGTGATCCAGCACATTTTCCTGACGTGATGTGTAACCATGTCACCCAGGGTGGTGGATTGGAAGCGTTGGACCTTGGCTTCCACGTTCCTCTCAATCCGTCGGATTTCTCCCTCTAGGGTCACCTTAAATCACTCTTTTATGAGACGGCTGTGGACACACCGGAGGATCTCATAGGGCGGATAGTCGTAGCTGCAACAGACGTCAATAGCACACCCGATATCTTCGAGAGGATCCGGGAATCGTTTTTACGTCGTTGTATGCTGTGCACTGACGTCCGCGGCCGCCACTTCGAACAGCACCTGTAATAATTTCGTTCACATCATTCTCATCGTTTCCTTTTCAGCATTGTATTGTGCACCATAAGCTGTTTTGTAAACATGCTGTCAAATAAATATTTTTGTAGTTATTATTGTCGTCCCCTCGTGACGTCAGAACCTGCATACGTATTTTCTCTATTTTCACCGACTGAACGCGGGTTACGACAGCATGTTCCATTTCAATTTCTGTTACTTTTGATGTCTAGTACCAACCCTCTGAGTTTGTCGCCGCTTTAACTAAGCACTCTGTATATTGTTTAGGTTCGCTTATATCAATAACAGTATTATAATATGAACAATCTATGTGATTTGTTTGTAAGTTATTCTTTTAAGAAAATATATTGCCATTTTCTTTAAAAATTCTTAAAAATTCTTTAAATGCGATAAAAGTTTTCTTTTTCCAAAAAATGTTTTTCATGTTTCAAAAAATCAGTCATTTTACTTTAATATATTTTAATTAATCCATAATACATAATCCATTCCCAAGTTACTTTGTATCAAATATGAAACATTTACATTGCATATGTGCCCTTGTACTTCATTTAATCCAAATAACTACTTCAAAAATGCATTAAGCTCACAAACTAAATTGTTCGATTTCAGAGAGCGAGAAACTGTTAATTAACGGGAATTTGACAACAAAAATTAAATATTCTATCGGAGCATCTGTTCTCTCTCTTCATAGTGCAATACATTGGGAAATTAAACTATTCGTGGGAATTTTTCTGTCATGTATAAATGCCATTGCGCGTCATTTTTTTTTCGGAGACTGCTGATTTTGCACTTGCTCTAGAATCAACGTCTATCTGATAATTAGATTTAGAAAATACTTATGGGGAGATAGCCGATGCTACCTCCATAAGCATCATGTGCTCCATGAAATTCCATTCCCTCATTTGCTCCTTTTCTCCATCAATTTGCTCCGTTCCTCCATCATTTGCTCCATGAAATGGAAGAACGTGTGTATTCTCTCGAATTAAATACTCCTGCTTATCTGTGTGTGGAATTTTCGTCTAGCGTGTGGAATTCTCGTCTATCAAGTGGAATTCTCGTCAAGAGTGTGGAATTCTCGTCAAGAGTGTGGAATTCTCGTCGAGCGTGTGGGATTCTCGTCTAGCGTGCGTATGAAATTCTCGTCGAGAGTGTGAAATTATCCTCAAGCATGTGGAATTATCTTCGAGTGTGTGGAATTCTCGTCGTGAATGTAGAATTCCCTTCTTGGGTGTTGAAGACCCAGACCGACCGAGTCATCCGAAGACTTGAATAGCTATTTGGACGGACGGCCCTTCGTGGGTGTGGAATTATTGTCATGCGTGTAAAATTATCATCGGCGTGCGTGTGGAATTATCGTCGAGAGTGTGGAATTCTCGTCTAGCATGCGCGTGGAATTATCGTCGAGAGTGTTAAATTATCCTCAAGCATGTGGATTTCTCCTCGAGTGTGTGGAATTCTCTTCGTGAATGTGGAATTATCGTCATGCGTGTGGAATTATCATCGTGCGTGTGAAATTATCGTCATGCGTGCGGAATTCTCGTCGAGCGTGTAAAATTCTCGTCTAGCGTGTGTGTTATTCTCGTGTAGCGTGTGGAATTATTATCTAACATGTGTAATTATCGTCCAGCGTGTGCAATTCTCGTCGAGCGTGTGAAGTTTTCGTCGAGAGTGTGGAATTCTCTTTTAGCGTGCGGAATTCTCATCGAGCCTGTGGAATTCTCCTCGACTTGTGGAATTATCGTCTAGCATGTGGAATTCTCGTCTAGCATACGGAATTCTTGTCAAGAGTGGAATTCTCCTAGAACGTGATGAATCTTAGTCTAGATTGTGAGGTATCCTAGTCAAGATTGTGAAATTCACGTATAGTGTATGAAATCCTCGTATAGCATATTGATTCCATACATAACGCGTACAATCCTCGTCCAGTGAACGAAGATGGGTCAGTGTGCCTGTTGCTAGCCTGTAAATTCATGATTATGGTCAGTCTGTCAATATCACATAGGAGGACAAAAGTTCACTGTGTATTTTATATTCCTCGAGGTGTATAACGAAGGAATATATGTGATATCAGTCAATAAATATTTGCCATATTACCCTTAGTTAGTGGTCGGAAGTAGCGAAACTACAGTAGTCACTACTTTTTTCGTCGTTTGTAGTGTAACGTGCTACTTTAAAAAAAAAGTAGTGTAGCGAGTAGAGCGATACAAAAAATCCCCAGTTTCTATCGAATTTTGGCGCTGCATTAAAGGTTACTTCAGCCAGCAAACAAGGCGTCATTCTACATTATTACATGACCTAAGAAATTTAGTGTTCTGTGCTATGATGTACGATTTACAAAGTGACAAACGCTTAGGAACAATAAAAATATGTCGGTTGTTTTAACTGATAGGATATCTTTAGAGTTGATTGCCCGTCTCATAACACCGAATAAGACGAAATGGAACTAGATGCATTCTACCGTCAAACACAGAGAAACGAAGAGAGAGAGAGAAAGAGGAGAAACTACATAAGATATTGGATGTTGCAGGATTAAGAAGGCTATTTCCTCATGAATTTGATTTATTATATGTTCTATGATGGATCCCCCGTGTCGTGCCTTAAATATCCTACAGGAAGAAATGAGTGTCTCCATGGGATACTTCGCTCATACCTTACACAAGTTATTGCGGACTCTTGTATTGGTCTGCGATTTTGCAATCCTTTCGTTATAGCTGTGGTGTCGGGAGTTGAAAAGCGGTTCATTTATTTGCCGTGGTATAGAGAAACTGTTCTTTCAACTTGTTCGAACCCCCCGACTCAAATAGCTCTGGATTGAGAAGAGGGACAAACAAACTGAGGCCAAAAAAATGAATGAAGAGCTTCTCCAGGATATGTTTCCTGGATCTTCCGACACTGTAACCAAAGTTCAAACTCTTGATGATTTTGCAAGATTTTTTAAGTTTCTGTCCAGCAGGTCTGAAATCACTTACCAGGATGGACCCCTGTTCCTCCCTATTCCTTTGTAGCCACTGATTTATTTCAGATATCTCCAAGTGAGAATTCAAGTCATCTGGTGAGTACTTCCATGAAATGACCGACTTTATTACTAAAATATGAAACTTTAATAACTTTTTGAATTAAGTATTAATGAGTTGTCGTATTATTTTGTAGTTTTCTTCGAGATTCCGCGTGACAGAGAAACCGTTTCTACCAATGCTTACAAATCGAAAACGTTGAGTTTGTGAACGCAGGGAATAGAGTCTATTACTAATATAAAATTCCCCAAAAGTAAATAATTGCCTTCTCATTAGAATTTTTAAATTCTATTTATACCGTTACAGTGCACAATCAGGCCCGTAGTCAGGGGGGGTTAGGCCGGCCTCCCCCCCCCCCTAGATAATCATTCCCCCCTCCAAATGATAAAGTAATGTTACGTAAACATTTTTTGAAAAACTTGTTTTAATAGCTCTGTTTGTTTATTATAAAAATCGTGTTTTCATAAAATGTAGCGCTGTTTTATATCGGAGGGTCTTACATGTTTTGCTTCAGTTGAAAAATCATTTACGTTTAAATGAGAAATTATCCTAACTTATATTATTGATTCTAGGAGAGATTTTTTTTCTTTAAATATTTGCTTGTTGAGCGATAATATGAAATATCTTGGTTACCAAGTAAGGATTTTTTTATTTTATGGAGTGGCAACACTGTATGCAGCCAGTAAATATCAGCGGACAGTTCTCGACCGATCTTTTCCGTGCGATTCAACTTTGGGCTGCTTTGTTTGTGTTTATCCTAAAAAACTGATGTGAAGTTGTAAAGTGCTTTAATGTGCTTCTGAAGAAAGAAATGTTCTTGTGAAAATTTAGTCCAGTTTAATGTATCTTCTGTTGCGGCTATTGAAAAACTTTTTGTGATTTTTTACTGTATCACGTGCTTTGGTTAGGCCTAGGTTCAGCTGGTTTAAGGAAGACAGAGTTTTTTAAACAGATGGTTTTTCGAGGTCTTTGACGAACGAAGTAAGTTATTATAATAGTTGAACGCTCTGAAACAAACTTAAAATAAAAAAGGGATACCTGATAACCGAAATTTCTAAATAATATCTGTCTGTTCCTATTGAAAAGTATTTTTGATCCCGCTTTTGAATTTTCTTCTATTGAATATGCCGATGATGCTACTGTTACAGAGGCGAACACTACGCCATGAAAAGATTTTGCGATAAACTATAAGACACCTCCAGCGACTCTAGCCATACAATTTGCCATTAAATTTAACGACTTAACGAGTAAAATAACCCTGCTCAGCCTGTATTGTCCCAAAACCCTGGAACAATGATTTCGGGCCGGTTAAGAAGGTTCCGAGCTACATGGTATAAAACATGGAAATGGTTAGAGTATGCTGTTAGTGGTAATGCTGCTTTCTGTTTTGCATGTAGAATATTTCCATCTCTCAGTTCTGACATTGCATTTATTAGTGCTGGGTATACAGATTGGAAACATGCCGTAGAAAATAATAAGGGCTTTTTGAAGCATACACATTCACAGACACACCTATGTACCATGTCCAGTTACCTTGAACATCAAAAACGCGAGAGAACAGGTAAAACTATTCAGAAGAAACTGTGTACCGAAACTGTGGAAAATAACAGATACTGCAAAAGATGCATAGCTGAAGTTGTTCAATTTCTGGTAGTTAATCAATTGGCTTTCAGAAGTGATTCTAACTGTAAGACACTCGATCAAGATACAAGTGGGCTATTTTTGCAATTATTTGAATTTTCATTACGAAAAGATGAAAGATTACAAAAAATCATCAAACTGATCCCCCAGAATGCAAAATATACTAGCCTAGAAATACAAAACGAAATAATCCACCACATGGCTGAAACAGTGCAACAGAATATATTGCAAGAAATAAACAGTAGTTCTTGCACTGCTATATAGGGAGATGAAACAAGGGACAGAGAGTCCATTGAAGATCTGGCAATTGCTGTTCGTTACCTCGTAGATATGAAGCCAGTTGAAAGGTGCGTTGCTGTTGTAGAATTGGATTCTCAAAATGCTTCAAATATAAAGAGTGTAATTCTGTCAACACTTACTGCAATGGGATTCAATTTTGACAAGTTGGTTTCTCAATCTTATGATGGAGCATCCGTAATCCAGGGGTCAGCTGGTGGGGTTCAGTTTCTTCTGACAAAAGAACTCAGAAGGAATATAGTATTTCTTCATTGCTTCAACCACCAGCTGCACTTAGTAATAGTGCATGCTATTAAGGCAATCTTAGAGGTAAAGGAGTATTTTGACTTGTGTGGCCAATTATATGTTTTCCTTAAGAAAGCGGCGTTTCTCTTTGGACATTTGTATTCTATATATTTTATTAATTCTGACAAGAATGCAGTTGTTTCAGTACTAGATTATATTGCCAATTCATCTTCTGCAGAAAAATTTGGTGCTCTCAAAACTGAAGTTATTGGACTGCTAAAACAGGTTAGTAATCTGACATTCTGTTTTCTTACTGAATGGATGCTCAAAGTGCTAGGATACCTGAAGTCTGTAACAGCATTGCTGCAGCAGAGGGATTTAAACATAGATGCAGCCACAAAATAGATTGAGAATGTGCTAAGTCAACTCCAGTCAATGAGAAAAGATGACAGCGCTTTCCAAAGCATCTTTGAAGTTGCAGAGAATGTTTGCAGTGAAACTATTGAAAGTACAAAGATTGAAGTGCATGCAAAGCAACAGCGTGTGATGCCAGGAATTTTTAAAGACCATATTTTTGGTGGTGAAAGCGTAAACTTTGAAGGCAGAAGCGGAATGGACACTAATAGGGAAGAGCTTAAGAGACTTATAACAGAGTTCTTGATCACTGCACTCAAGAGATGGGGAACAGATTCAAGGAGAGAACAAACTCTGTCATAGCAGCAGCATCTAAACACTTGCTTAGCAAAAGCAGGAGTATGGACAACTTACGACCTCTCTGTAAAATTTTAATGCATAACACAGACTATGTGAGCAAAATGGTAAACTTAGAACACGAACTTAAATTGGCAGAATCATTAATTGGGGATGTGTCATCATTAGCCCAGTTTTCTGACGAATTATCCAATCATGGATCTGTATTTCCAGGAATTGGACTACTAGTAGAAGTTGCACAAACCATTCCAAGTAGTACTGCAATAGTTGAAAACTGTTTCTCACACTTAACAACAGTGCTACGTCCCCAGAGACTGGCAATGTGTCATGGCCGGAAAACAGACCTGGTGTTAATGTCTTACAATAAAGAGATTGCGAAAGCTCTGGACTTTGACAAATTTGTATTGTCGTTTGCAAAAATTAAGACGAGAAAGCTGCTGCTATTATAAAGTGTGAAAATTAACATTAACTGACATAGGAAAATATGCACAGCCCCAACCCCCCAACAGTGCTTAGGTAATACTTGAATGCTCCCTTGTAATTGAAACACTTAAAAGGTAAAGGTCAATTGAATGGTAACAAATATTAGGAACCGCTTCCCCTCGAAATAAAATCTTGGATATAATCCTAAGAACATCAAACTATTTGGCCCCCAAAATTTTTCGATGCCCCCCCCCCCCCTTTACATTCGGCCTGGCTATGGACCTGAACACAATAACACCGATATCTCTTGCCTCGTTTTATGATATACCGAGCAAAATACTTCTTACAAATAGAGGATATAATGATTTATTTTTTTACATTCTTCTGCGGTTTTATCCTGTATTCTTTCTTTATACGTGACAAAAAATGTGGTTTCTATTCTGGATATGATTTTTCCTTTTATCAAAAGTGCTTAAGGGAAGAGAATTTTTTATAACGAATGCAAAACATCACATAGAATATCAGTCGAGAAATATAGAAAAAACATTCATTGATAATCATTTTTATTCCTTACTTTAACTTTCAAAAATGGTTTCCGAAAATATGCTAAATGGTGGATTTTTTTTATCAGCAATAAAGTATGTGAAGATTGTTGAGTGTTAAGTTTAAGTACTTGCTGTGCTCCATTAGAATCGAAATAGATATCAAATTGAAATATATTGAGTGAGAAATATGTAGATACTACAGAAAAAATTGTGCAAAGTCAACTTCGACGATAAGACCTTGCAATTTCGTCCCGATAACTCATAAGTAAAGCGTCGGCGGGCCAGTTCAGAGATTCAGAATTCGATTCCCGGTTGGGGAAGCAAGACTTTTTACAATGGCTCTCGAACAAAATCAACCCTGTAGGTTAATGCAAAGATGTCGGAGATCTGAAAGTGGCCCTAATACGACTCTAGAAGATTGACAGCCGATTTCAAATTGAGAGGATAACGACCACTCAGGATACTAGCCTAGGTAAAAATAGTAATGGCAGGAGACTAACCTGAGGTAAAAATAGCAAGAGGTGGTCGTTCAAATTGTCATTTGCGCACCAATACAATATTAGAGGGTGTATAATGCAGAGTTCACTTCGACGATAAGAATTTGCAATTTCACTCCAGTAGCTCAACGGTAAAGCGTCGACTGGCCAGTTCGGAGATCCAGGGTTCGATTCCCGGTTGGGGCAACAAGCCTCTTTACAATTGTTTCAACACATTTAAAATTTTATAAATGCAAGTTATTAAATATATAATCAAAATGTGAGTTTCATCCACAGTCATATCTTCCATTCATTCATTTCGTAAAAGGTGTTAAAAAAATGCTGAGGTAACTAGAAATTTAATTTTTCGTACATTTCTTAGATCGCAATGCGCACTATGATGTAACAATAGCCAATTCTCGGATCCTTGGCTATTGTTACATCATAATCCAGATAAAGATCCAGCACTATGTGGGACAATACTAAAAAAATGTGTTAAAAATCGTCCAGGCTTTTATTACAAAATGCACTAAAAATTTTAAAATAATTTTTTCTTTAGTATTCAAAAACTTTCCATACACACATGATCAGAAAGCGTTGGCCGTGCCTGTTTTAATAACATTTTATTACTGTTGTTTTCTATGTTATCGAAAAAAGATTGTAAACGTTTTTGTAAAAAGGGAAATAAATTGCTATAATCTTATGTAAAAGGGGAAAGGATGAGTGGGAATAGAATGTTATGGCGTGCGTAGCAGTAACCCTGTTTGTCAAATTACACGTTACATTTACACATTGTTTGGAATATTCTGCTGAATATTTTATACGTTTACCTCAAGTACAGTTGTGTAATTATTTAGGAAACTCATCATGTAATGTTCAAAAGGAAATCAACTTTTTAGGAAACTCATAATGTAATGTTCGTTAAAGGATATCAACTTTTTTAGAGGAAACTCATCATGTAATGTTCATTAAAGGAAATCAACTTTTTTAGGAAACTCATCATGCAAGGTTCATTAAACGAAATCAACTTTTTAGGAAACTCAGCATGCAATGTTCATTAAAGGAAATCAACTTTTTTAGGAAACTCATCATGCAATGTTCATTAAAGGAAATCAACTTTTTTAGGAAACTCATCATGCAATGTTCATTAAAGGAAATCAACTTTTTTAGGAAACTCATCATGCAATGTTCAATAAAGGAAATCAATTTTTTTAGGAAATTCATCATGCAATGTTCATTAAAGGAAATCAACTTTCTAGGAAATTCATCATGCAATGTTCATTAAAGGAAATCAACTTTTTAGGAAACTCATCATGCAATGTTCAGTAAAGGAAATCAACTTTTTTAGGAAACTCACCATGCAATGTTTTTTAAAGGAAATCAACTTTTTTAGGAAACTCATCATGCTTTGTTCATTAAAGGAAATCAACTTTTTTAGGAAACTCATCATTAAAGGAAATCAACTTTTTAGGAAACTCATCATGCAATATTCATTAAAGGAAATCAACTTCTTTTAAGAAACTCATCATGCAATGTTCATTAAAGGAAATCAACTTTTTTAGGAAACTCATCATGCAATGTTCATTAAAGGAAATCAACTTTTTTAGGAAACTCATCATGCAATGTTCATTAAAGGAAATCAACTTTTTTAGGAAACTCATCTTGTAATGTTAAGAGCTTTTATAGTAACTTATGTTAAGAACTTACTGAACATTAGATTAATTTGATAATTTTTCAAATATATATGATAATTTATGATAATTTTTCAAACATTAGATTAATATGATTAGTTATTATGTAACATTATGTGTTACATAATTATAGTAACTTATAATTATGTAACATATAATGTTAAGAAATTTTATAGTAACTTATCAACTTTTTTAGGAAATTCATCATGTAATGTTTATTAATAAAATTTTATTACTGTTGTGTTGTTGTTTCTTATCCCACCTGACCGACAGCAATATCAGATCAAGCCCCTGAATCCGTGAGTCTTCAAAAGATGAAGAAAACTTATTACTGTTATTTTCTACGCTATCGATAAAAAAATTGTAAACGTTTTTGTAAAAAGAGAAATAAATGTCTATAATGTTGTAAAAGAGGGAAATGATGAGTGGGAATATAATGTTATAGTGTGCTTAGTAGTAACACTCTTTTTCAAATTACACGTTGCATTTACATATTGTTTGGAATATCCTGTTAAATATTTTATCTGTATACCTCAAGTACAGCTGTGTACTTTTTTAGAAAACTCATCATGTAATGTTCATTACTGTGACAAAGAATTAGTAATGAAATTCTGAACTTCTAAGATTATTAGAAACCAATGATTATCTATAAGTAGTAGTTAAGTATATTTAAGATTCCAGCTTAGATCAGCAGTCTAGTTAAATAGATTAATTCTATAAGTACATCTATAAGTAGAGTCAAGATTTTAGTTAAGAGAACGAGTGAAAAGCACCCACGCGTGGTTGTGGTGCTGAATGTGTGGTTAAAAATTTTGGGGTACTGAATAAAAATTTATTTTCTACATTTTAGTAAATTTAGAAATAAAAGCGTGCTTTTTAAACCGAACATTGTATTTCATGTAGTTTCCATTTATTCAAATCAATATAGTTTCATTATAAACTGATTACAATAGTCGTACTAAATTCCATACAAAACTCTACATTCGTCCGTGAGACATTGCTTCCACAGACTCACGAATGCACACATACATACTAACGTACACACTAACATACACACTAACATGCTTACACACACATAGACATCACCTCAAAAACCTTCGGTTCGAGTTCAGGAATGCTTAAAACGTGCTCTTCCGTCGAAAGCTCGAATTCTAATTTTCGACCTCATCCTCATACTTTTCCCTATACATTATACTATGCATATAAGGAAAGTAATGCACATTTGTCTCTAAAGAAATGCGACTTTGACAGAGAATTGTGTTAAAACGAATGTTCTAAATGATCTCATTCTGTGTTCAAGCAGTGATGAATTATAACATCGCTAAGTCTAAGATTGGAAGTAAAATTCATTACAGCTCAATGCGGGCACAGAGTAATGCAGCATATCTTCGACATTTTTCCATTAATGAAATGAACTATTTTCTTTTATGAATAAAATAAGAATCACGTGATTAATGTTGAAATAATGTTGCGCAGATGAACACACACTACATTGTTATACGTGTTGTGTTACTATTGATAAATAGAAGTGGATGCATAAGATCATTCATTACGTTTGAATACTCTCGCTGAAAAGAAAGATCGTAGTGAAATTTATATTCTTAAACTCATTGAGATATTTTGTATTTGTCGTTTTTATAAAAGAATATATTTGAGTATAAATTCCTTTCTGTGAAGCCTTTCATGGGAATAAATAAAGTACTCTCATTTTTAGTGTATAAAATATGTTTAGAAGATATGTTTCAAATACATTCGACCAGTATAAATGTAAAATAAATGGTTTTGCAAACAAACATATGCATATACATTTAAATTGCTTTAGATATCAGAAAAAAGCAGGTCTTTTAATGGAGTTGCGCATGTGAAGTATACGAGCTGTTGTTGATTGTTGAAACCCAGACCGTCCGACCTACCAGAAAGGTGTAAGGTAACTGTTTGGACGGTCGGGAAGTGCCACCCAATTTAGACCGGAACCCAGTGGGGGAGGCAACCACAGGGACCGTACCCTCCTTCCCCTACCACCAACCTCTCGGAAGGACAAGTATACGAGCTGTGAAAGATTTTAAATTTAGACGTAATTTAACAAACAATTATGAAATAGAAGTACACAAAATTAATAATCCATATTTGAGAATTTAAATACATAAAAATAAGTCGTTTTGTTTGGACTCTGTGCTGTGGTTATGGAACATCATAATTTTCCAGTGGTAGAATGTAAATTCATTAAATTATGTAGGGAACGTAAGGAACTTCCCATATCAGATTTTTTTTAATGAAAGGTGATGCATTTGATGGAAATTACGCATTTACATGACTTCCGTTTATATAAATTGATTTTATTAAACTGTTCTCCGTTTGTATTTCGAGTAAAATATTTCCAGAAATCTGTAACAAAAAATTCAAGGAAAACTATGTCTGAGAATTAGCAGATCTCACAAAGGAAACACGGGAATACCAAAGCACGGTTGCCAAATTGTTAAATGTCAACCGTTCTGCTGTATCTCGCTTCTGGAGACTATATTAGCAGAATGGCATTATCTCTTTTTTTATTGCCTAGTGCGTCCAGACCACCCAAAGGGTGTAGAGCAGTTACAATAGACGGTGTGAAAATATAGAAATCACAAAACAAAACAGCATAAAAAAACAATAAAACAGCATAACACAGAAATAATAGTAAAACATAAAAACAATAAAACAGTATAACACAGAAATGATAATATAACATAATAATAATAACAACAAAGAAAACAAGTAAAACAGAAAACTATCTTGTACAAATCGTTCAGTCGAACTAACCGTTATATTTCTTTAGATGAAATGTATATGGCTTACATATTGGCCATATACAACAAAGCAGTTTGTTACGAACGAGCGGACCGTTACATTGCTTTGCTATCAAGACCGCACAGAAGAAGCTCATTGCGCCAAATAATTGGTGAAGTATGTGTGGCTTACATATTGACCGTATACCATCATTCAGACCGTACACCATCAAGCAAACCATATACCATCAAGTGCACCATTATTATATGACTTTACAAACAAGACGTCACAAAATAGGCTCATCAAGCCGACTATCTGGTAAAGTCAGTCTATCAGCACGCAAAAGTATCACACGTTCAAAACAGTATTAGCACAATAATAGGCGGAACCATAAGTGTCTGGACTGCAATTTGCATCAACTGCTGCACTCCACTCCATATCATTACTAGGACAGATCAGCAAGATTCTATTGCTTTTTAATATCGCAAAAAAGTTTAGATAAGTTTAGTCTGTTGATACAAGCAGTGGATTTGTCATTTATGCCAACATATGGTAACGCTCGTCCTCATCAAATGGTCCTTATTGGAGCCGGCATAGCTTCCAATGATATCACGCGCATCGACTGCCTACTGATTAAATCTAAATCACATTAAACTACCATGGGATGGCCATGAAAGGCAAATTAGTAATCATCAACTGCCTCTTATCAATATAGGTAAAGGTATCACTGTCCCAGTAGGGGATCGAACCATGGATCTTTGAACTACCCAGTCGGTGTTCTAACGATTGAGCTACCGGAACAAGTTTTTGTTATCCTATAATCTCTTTCATCTGATGTCATATCGACGTACAGCTGCTAAGCAACCACATTTGTATACTCTGCTTTTTTTAACAAGGCTAGTATCCTGTGGGGTCATGATGTTGAAACTGGAGCCATAATTTATAGAGTCAACTGAAAGTTCTTAACTGGGGCTTTTTTCAATTCCTGTCATCCTGTCATTGCATCTAACCTGAAGGGTTCTTTCGTTCGGGCACCATTATAACGGTCTTACTGTGCTAGCCAGGGGTTGAACCGCAGATTTTCGAACTGGCTAGCCGATATTCTAAACATTAAGCTACTGGGATAAGATTCTAAGTTTTTCTTATCTAAGTGGACCATATAGATATAGAGTATTCCACATCACGTGGCCTTAGCCCTGGCAGCCGCATAGCAACCGGGAATGCAGGATAGATAGTTAAAACTTAAACTTTGCGTTAACATGCATTTTGCAGTGGCAAAACGTTATCAAAATAAAATTTCCAACATAAATGGTATTGATCCATATATTTTGGATTCCAAAAACGGATTAACATCTCCTCGAGCTACATAATTGCCGATCACAGCCATACTTACGCTTAATATGGTTTAGAAACATTTCAAACTTAATACTTCCTGAATAAATATGTTATTTTACATTAATAAAGTATTAATTTTACATTAATTTATCAAAAACTGAATTTTCAAGGATATGAGAACTTTTTTGGAACAAGGATATGGGAAACAATTTTGAGGTTGTCAATATTATCATATCCTTCCTCTTAAAAAGGTGAAATCTCTTTTTCACGTATTTCGAATTTTAATTTAATATTACCTGGTTTTCCTGTTTGGAGAATACAAGGGATTCTGAAAAAAGAAACAAAATATCTATCTCGACTACCACATACCAAACAGCACAAAATCTCGGCATATTTATAAACTTCTCCTTCAAATCTCAGGCTTTTCTTATAAAATCAAATGGATCAAGTCAAAAAATGATCACGTGATGTCCTACAAACGCTTTTGAAGCAGACAATAAAGAATGTGTAAAGTCATGTTGGAAAGCTCTATACACAGTCTTTTTGTTCTCTTGAATAATGGGGGTTTACTACCTGAATCTCGCACATACACGTGCGCATCGTCACCATATCGCCTTATCATATTCACAGCATGGAGAGGCGTTACCAACTTACATAAATGTCAGAGTTTAATTTTCTTTTCGTGTGTTTGAAGAATGACGTTTACTGCCTGAGTCACACACATACAAACAACTCAAGTCGAGATAAAATTTATTTACAGCATGAAGGGACAATGCCAGCATGCACAAGAATCAGAGTTTAATTTTCTTTTCATGTTTAAACTAAATTTCTGCTTAATACACTATGTTGCTTTGAAAATGAAAGAAAAAATTCGGTTTTAATCAATCACATGTCCTTCCTTCTTGGTGGAAAAATAATGCATTATCATTTTTTACGTTGAAAAAAATTCTCAAATATTACATCATTATGAACAAAAAACATTTTCAGGCAAACGTATTGATTATTTTCCCTTCGTTTATTTACTCATCATGCACAGTGCGTCAAAATAGTTTATTCTTGATGGAGAAAATTGGTAGATTATACCATTTTGGTGCAAAGTGGTGGCCACATGCTTTTCAACTTTTCTGTTTGCATCTAATTTCAGAGCTGCTAAGTGTGCAACAATAGGCTAAGGGAGAAAATAACAAACTTGCAATTCTACAGAGATACGTGTAATTGGATTTCACTGGTTTATAATGACGATTTATTTTAAGAAAATAAACCATGGTAATTAATATTTTCTCTGCCACGTTTGCAGAGTCCACTTCGAGAAGAGCTTGCAATTTCGTCCCAGTAGCTCAACGGTAGAGCTTCGGCTGGAAAGTTCGGAGATCCAGGGTTCGATTCCCAGTTGGGGCAGCAAGGTCCTTTACAATGGCGCCCGAACAATTCAACCCTGTAGGTTAGTGCAAAGATGTCGGAGGTCTGAAAGTGACACTAGTACGACTAGTACGAAATCAGTCGACTCTGTAAGATTGAGCACCGATTTCGAATTGAGAGGATAACGACCAAGCAGGATACTAACCTGGGTAAAAACAGTAGTAGCAGGAGGCTAACCTAAGGGGAAAATAGCAGGAGGTGGTTAGTCAGATTGTCAGTTGCCCGCCAATCTGGCATTAGAGGGTGGAGAGTGCAGAGTCCACTTCGACGATAAGAGCTTGCAATTTTGTCCCAGTAGCTGAATGGTAGAACGTCGGCTGGCCAGTTTGGAGATCCAGGGTTCGATTCCCGGTTGGAGAAGCAAGGCTCTTTGCAAGTTTAATTATAAATTTGTAGAATACGAACCTCTATAACAAATTAATATGAATTTTCCATAGAATTCAGAATATTTTGATACTTCATATAAATATCTATGATTTCAAAATGTTTCAGAATTTTTAGCATTTACATTGTTATCTTCTTCTATATAATAAAAGGCAATGTCTGTGTGTGTGTCTGTGTGTCTGTCTTATACACTATACGTTTCGCGACCGCGCATCGGAGAGCTACGAAATTTGGCAATCGGAGACCTGGGGGGGAGGGAAGGGGACACGTGAAAACCGATTTTTAAAATTTGAATTTTTTTTTTTGTTATTTAATGTTTTATGCGATTTCGACCGTTTTTTGACATTTTTGCCCGTTTTTCTCCACGATCCAGACGTTGTAGAAAAAAACAAATCACACCATCGGAAAGAGCAGAGAATTTCGAGTAAAAATATATCAATTTCAACTCTCAATTTCGATTTCTAATATTTTTTAAAGATTTTAAAACAAAAGTCACTTTTGGCTCAAAAAAACGATTTTTGGTTTTTAAATTCTCGCATAGTGAAAAGTACTCATAATTTCGACTAATAATTTACATTTTTAGAAAGCTGAAATATCTGGCATTCTTACAAGTCTAATTTGGTCCAGAAATAATGAAAATTGCCTTCAGGATCGCAATTTTAAAGACGCCATGATTATAAATTTGTCGGCTACCGGCTCAGTTCTTCAACGGCATTTCCCCCCCATTCGCAGTAGTTTCTTCCCCGTCTCCATGGAGACCGCGCTTTCGGTTTTAAATGAATTACGAGCATAAGTGTTGTATACATCGGGCGAAATTATTATATTTATATGATATTTTAAATGGATATTTTAAATAATTTAAATGATTGAATTATGGTGGTTTGAATTGTAGTGATGTATTTGAAATTATTATATTTATGGATTGGTGGAACGATATGGATGATTTTTTGATTTTAAATGGATATTTTAATTTATGGATATTTTAATTTATAGATATTTTAAATGGATATTTTAATTTTATGGCTATTTTAAATGATGGAACGATGGAACGAGGATGGTGGAATTAAGAGCCTAGCATATGGTCATTATAAATTTAAATTAGCGCGCGGGAAGTTAGCGCGCGAGAATTGCACTCGGTAGGCCTGGGTTCGATTCCCGCCACTGATGCGGAGTACGATCACCTTAAACATATGGGTCGATAATTCCTTCCGAGAGGTTGGTGGCAGGGAAAGGAGGGTACGGTCTCTGTGGATGCCTCCCCCACTGGGTCCTGGTCCAAATTGGGTGAATAAAAAGAAAGTTATGGAGATTGTCGCGGAGGGCGCGGTAGCCCAGTGGTTAGCGTGCGGGAATTTCACTCGGTAGGCCCGGGTTCGATTCCCTCCACTGACAAAACTGCTGCCGTGTTCACGCGGAGTACGATCACGTTAAACATGTGGGTCCGTAAGTCCTTCCGAGAGGTTGGTGGTAGAGGAAGGAGGGTACGGACCCTGTGGATGACTTTCCCACTGGGTTCCGGTCTAAATTGGGTGAATAAAAAGAAGGTTAAGGAGATTGTCGCGGAGGGGGCGCTAGCCCAGTGGTTGGCGCGCGGGAATTGCACTCGGTAGGCTCGGGTTCGATTGCCGCCACTGCCAAAACTGCTGCCATTTTCACGCGGAGTACGATCACGTTAAACATGTGGATCCGTAAGTCCTTCCGAGAGGTTGGTGGTAGGGGAAGGAGGGTACGGTCCCTGTGGATGCCTCCCCCACTGAGTTCCTGTCTAAATTGGGTGGCACTTCCTGGCCCTCCAAACAGTTACCTTACACTTTACTGGTAGGTCGCACCAGCGAGTGTGCCACGGTTAGAATTTGCCACGGTCAGAATTTTCAAGGGTAGCGAACAGGCTGGTCGCCAAAGGCGGCTAGTCTTAAATAATAAAAGGCAATGTCTGTGTGTGTGTGTGTATGTCTGTCTGTCTTATACACTATACGTTTCGCGACCGCGCGTCGGAGAGCTACGAAATTTGGCAATCGGACACCCGGGGGGGAGGGAAGGGGACACGTGAAAACCGATTTTCAAAATTCTAATTATTTTTTTATTTATTTAATGTTTTATGCGATTTCGACCGTTTTTTGCCCTTTTTGTACTTTTTTCTCCACGATCGGGACGTCGTAGAAATAAACAAATCACACCATCGGAAAGAGCAGACAATTGCGAGTAAAAATATATACATTTCAAATTTCAATTTCGATTTCTAATATTTTTTAAAGATTTTAAAACAAAAGTCACTTTCGGTTCAAAAAAACCAACTTTTGTTTTTAAATCCTTCCATCGTAAAAACTACTCATAATTTCGACTAATAATTTACATTTTTAGAAAGGCCAAAGATCTGGCATTCTTACAAGTCTAATCTGGTTAAGAAATATTGAAAATTGCCTGCAGGATCGCAATTTTAAAGACGTGATGATTTTATATTTCTTGCCCAATACTCGGCGAAGAACCGATTCTTCCCCGACATTTTTCCCCCCGCAGTAGTTTTTCCCCCGTTTCCATGGAGACCAGGCTTCGGGTTTTAAATGTATTAAGAGCTTAGCATTTGTATTGGATAGATACATCGGGTGAAATTATTATATTTATATGATATTTTAAATGGATATTTTAAATTATTTAAATGATTGAATTATGGTGGATAGAATTCTGGTGATGTATTTGAAATTATTATATTTATGGATTGGTGGAACGATATGGATGATTCATAGAATGATATGGATTTTTTAAATGGATATTTTAATTTATGGTTATTTTAAATGAATATTTGAATTTCTGGATATTTTAAATGGACATTTCAATTTTATGGATATTTTAAGTGATGGAACGATGGATATTTTAATTTTATGGATATTTTAAATACCATATGGTCATTATAAAATTAAAATTAGCGCAAGGGAATCGCACTCGGTAGATCCGGGTTCGATTCCCGCCACTGCCTAAATTGCCTCCGTGTTCAGGCGGTGTACGATCACATTAAACATGTGGGTCCGTAAGTCCTTCCGAGAGGTTGTTGGTAGAGGAAGGAGGGTACGGTCCCAGTGGATACCTCTCCCACTGGGTTCCGGTCTAAATTGGGTGAATAAAAAGAAAGTTGTGGAGAATGTCGCGGAGGGCGAAGTAACCCAGTGGTTAGAGCGCGGGATTTGCACTTGGTAGGCCCGGGTTCGATTCCCTCCACTGACAAAACTGCTGCCGTGTTCACGCGGAGTACGATCACGTTAAACATGTGGGTCCGTAAGTCCTTCCGAGAGGTTGGTGGTAGAGGAAGGAGGGTACGCACCCTGTGGATGACTTTCCCACTGGGTTCCGGTCTAAATTGGGTGAATAAAAAGAAGGTTATGGAGATTGTCGCGGAGGGCGCGGTAGCCCAGTGGTTGGCGCGCGGGAATTGCACTCGGTAGGCTAGGGTTCGATTGCCGCCACTGCCAAAACTGCTGCCATTTTCACGCGGAGTACGATCACGTTAAACATGTGGATCCGTAAGTCCTTCCGAGAGGTTGTTGGTAGAGGAAGGAGGGTACGGTCCCAGTGGATACCTCTCCCACTGGGTTCCGGTCTAAATTGGGTGAATAAAAAGAAAGTTGTGGAGAATGTCGCGGAGGGCGAAGTAACCCAGTGGTTAGAGCGCGGGATTTGCACTTGGTAGGCCCGGGTTCGATTCCCTCCACTGACAAAACTGCTGCCGTGTTCACGCGGAGTACGATCACGTTAAACATGTGGGTCCGTAAGTCCTTCCGAGAGGTTGGTGGTAGAGGAAGGAGGGTACGCACCCTGTGGATGACTTTCCCACTGGGTTCCGGTCTAAATTGGGTGAATAAAAAGAAGGTTATGGAGATTGTCGCGGAGGGCGCGGTAGCCCAGTGGTTGGCGCGCGGGAATTGCACTCGGTAGGCTAGGGTTCGATTGCCGCCACTGCCAAAACTGCTGCCATTTTCACGCGGAGTACGATCACGTTAAACATGTGGATCCGTAAGTCCTTCCGAGAGGTTGTTGGTAGAGGAAGGAGGGTACGGTCCCAGTGGATACCTCTCCCACTGGGTTCCGGTCTAAATTGGGTGAATAAAAAGAAAGTTGTGGAGAATGTCGCGGAGGGCGAAGTAACCCAGTGGTTAGAGCGCGGGATTTGCACTTGGTAGGCCCGGGTTCGATTCCCTCCACTGACAAAACTGCTGCCGTGTTCACGCGGAGTACGATCACGTTAAACATGTGGGTCCGTAAGTCCTTCCGAGAGGTTGGTGGTAGAGGAAGGAGGGTACGCACCCTGTGGATGACTTTCCCACTGGGTTCCGGTCTAAATTGGGTGAATAAAAAGAAGGTTATGGAGATTGTCGCGGAGGGCGCGGTAGCCCAGTGGTTGGCGCGCGGGAATTGCACTCGGTAGGCTAGGGTTCGATTGCCGCCACTGCCAAAACTGCTGCCATTTTCACGCGGAGTACGATCACGTTAAACATGTGGATCCGTAAGTCCTTCCGAGAGGTTGTTGGTAGAGGAAGGAGGGTACGGTCCCAGTGGATACCTCTCCCACTGGGTTCCGGTCTAAATTGGGTGAATAAAAAGAAAGTTGTGGAGAATGTCGCGGAGGGCGAAGTAACCCAGTGGTTAGAGCGCGGGATTTGCACTTGGTAGGCCCGGGTTCGATTCCCTCCACTGACAAAACTGCTGCCGTGTTCACGCGGAGTACGATCACGTTAAACATGTGGGTCCGTAAGTCCTTCCGAGAGGTTGGTGGTAGAGGAAGGAGGGTACGCACCCTGTGGATGACTTTCCCACTGGGTTCCGGTCTAAATTGGGTGAATAAAAAGAAGGTTATGGAGATTGTCGCGGAGGGCGCGGTAGCCCAGTGGTTGGCGCGCGGGAATTGCACTCGGTAGGCTAGGGTTCGATTGCCGCCACTGCCAAAACTGCTGCCATTTTCACGCGGAGTACGATCACGTTAAACATGTGGATCCGTAAGTCCTTCCGAGAGGTTGTTGGTAGAGGAAGGAGGGTACGGTCCCAGTGGATACCTCTCCCACTGGGTTCCGGTCTAAATTGGGTGAATAAAAAGAAAGTTGTGGAGAATGTCGCGGAGGGCGAAGTAACCCAGTGGTTAGAGCGCGGGATTTGCACTTGGTAGGCCCGGGTTCGATTCCCTCCACTGACAAAACTGCTGCCGTGTTCACGCGGAGTACGATCACGTTAAACATGTGGGTCCGTAAGTCCTTCCGAGAGGTTGGTGGTAGAGGAAGGAGGGTACGCACCCTGTGGATGACTTTCCCACTGGGTTCCGGTCTAAATTGGGTGAATAAAAAGAAGGTTATGGAGATTGTCGCGGAGGGCGCGGTAGCCCAGTGGTTGGCGCGCGGGAATTGCACTCGGTAGGCTAGGGTTCGATTGCCGCCACTGCCAAAACTGCTGCCATTTTCACGCGGAGTACGATCACGTTAAACATGTGGATCCGTAAGTCCTTCCGAGAGGTTGTTGGTAGAGGAAGGAGGGTACGGACCCTGTGGATGCCTCCCCTACTGGGTTCCGGTCTAAATTGGGTGAATAAAAAGAAGGTTATGGAGATTGTCGCGGAGGGCGCGGTAGCCCAGTGGTTAGCGCGCGGGATTTGCACTAGGTAGGTCCGGGTTCGATTCCCGCCACTGCCAAAACTGCCGCCGTGTTCAGGCGGAGTACGATCACGTTAAACATGCGGGACCGTAAGTCCTTCCGAGAGGTTGGTGGTAGGGGAAGGAGGGTACGGTCCCTGTGGATGCCTCCCCCACTGAGTTCCTGTCTAAATTGGGTGGCACTTCCTGGTAGGTCGCGCCAGCGAGTGTGCCACGGTTAGAATTTGCCACGGTCAGAATTTTCAAGGGTAGCGAACAGGCTGGTCGCCAAAGGCGGCTAGTAAATAATAAAAGGCAATGTCTGTGTGTGTGTCTGTGTGTCTGTGTGTCTGTCTTATACACTATACGTTTCGCGACCGCGCGTCGGAGAGCTACGAAATTTGGCAATCGGAGACCTGGGGGGGAGGGAAGGGGACACGTGAAAACCGATTTTCAAAATTCTAATTATTTTTTTATTTATTTAATGTTTTATGCGATTTCGACCGTTTTTTGCCCTTTTTGCCCTTTTTTCTCCATGATCCAGACATTGTAGAAAAAAACAAATTACACCATCGGAAAGAGCAGAGAATTTCGAGTAAAAATATATCAATTTCAAATCTCAGAGATAAATTCTAATATTTTTTTATGATTTTAAAGCAAAAGTCACTTTTGACTCAAAAAAACGATTTTTGGTTTTTAAATTCTCGCATAGTAAAAAGTAATCAGAATTTCGACTAATAATTTACATTTTTAGAAAGGTCGAATATCTGGCATTCTTACAAATCCAATCTGGTCAAGAAATAATTATAAATATTCACAGGATCGCGATTTTAATGACCTAAGGATTTCCAATTTCTCGGCGAACCGCATTTTCACCCGTTGAATTTTCCCCCCGTCTCCATGGAGACCGCTCTTCCGGTTTTAAATGAATTAAGATATGTGTTGTATACAACGGGTGAAATGATTATATTTATATGATATTTTAAATGGATATTTTAATTTATGGATATTTTAAATGGATATTTTAAATAATTTAAGTGATTGCATTATGGTGGATTGAATTGTGGTGATGTATTTGAAATTATTGTATTTATGTATTTGTGGAACGATATTGATGATTGATGGAACGTTTTAATTTATGGATATTTTAAATGATGGAACGATGGAATGAGGATGATGGAATTAGATCTTAGCATATGGTCATTATAAAATTTAAATTAGCGCGCGGGAAGTTAGAGCACGGGAAATGCACTCGGTAGGCCCGGGTTCGATTCCCGCCAGTGACTAAACTGCCTCCGTGTTCAGGCGGTGTACGATCACATTAAACATGTGGATACGTAAGACGTTCCGAGAGGTTGTTGGTAGGGGAAGGATGGTACGGTCCCTGTGGATGCCTCCCCCACTGGGTCCCGGTGTAAATTGGGTGAATAAAAAGAAAGTTATGGAGATTGTCGCGAAGGCGCAGTAGCCCAGTGGAGTACGATCACGTTAAACATGTGGGACCGTAAGTCCTTCCGAGAGGTTGGTGGTAGGGGAAGGAGTGTACGGTCCCTGTGGATGCCTCCCCCACTGAGTTCCGGTCTAAATTGGGTGACACTTCCTGGCCGTCCAAACAGTTACCTTACACCTTTCTGGTAGGTCGCGCCAGCGAGTTTGCAACGATCAGAATTTGCCACGGTCAGAATTTTCAGTACGATCACGTTAAACATGTGGGTTCGTGAGTCCTTCCGAGAGGTTGGTGGTAGGGGAAGGAGGGTACGGTCAAAATTGGGTGAATAAAAAGAAAGTTATGAGAATGTCGCGGAGGGCGAAGTAGCCCAGTGGTTAGCGCGCGGGAATTGCACGCGGTAGGCTCGGGTTCGATTTCCGCCACTGACACGGAGTACGATCACGTTAAACATATGGGTCCGTATGTTTTTCCGAGAGTTTGGTGGTAGGGGAAGGAGGGTACGTTCCCTGTGGATGCCGCCCCCACTGGGTTCCGGTCTAAATTGGGTGGCACATCCTGGCCGTCCAACCAGTTACCTTACACCTTTCTGGTAGGTCGCGCCAACGAGTGTGCCACGGTTGGAATTTGCCACGATCAGCATTTTCAAGGGTTGCGAACAGGCTGGTCGCCAAAGGCGGTTAGTAAATAATAAAAGGCAATGTCTGTGTGTCTGTCTTATACACTATACGTTCAGCGACCGCGCGTCGGAGAGCTACGAAATTTGGAAGTCAGCGGGAAGTTAGCGGTAGGCCCGGGTTCGATTCCCGCCACTGCCAAAACTGCCGCCGTGTTTACGTGGAATACGATCACGTTAAATATGTGGGTCCGTAAGTCCTTCCGAGAGGTTGGTGGTAGGGGAAGGAGGATACGGCCCCTGTGGATGCCTCCCCCACTGGGTTCCCGTCTAAATTGGGTAAATATATAGAAAGTTATGGAGATTGTCGCGGAGGGCGCGGCAGCCCAATGGTTAGCGCGCGGGAATTGCACTCAGTAGGCCCGGGTTCGATTCCCGCCACTGCCAAAACTTACGCCACGTTCACGCAGAGTACGATCACGTTAAACATGTGGGTTCGTGAGTCCTTCCGAGAGGTTGGTGGTAGGGGAAGGAGGGTACGGTCTAAATTGGGTGAATAAAAAGAAAGTTGTGGAGATTGTCGCGGAGGGCGAAGTAGCCCAGTGGTTAGCGCGCGGGAATTGCACGCGGTAGGTCCGGGTTCGATTTCCGCCACTGACACGGAGTACGATCACGTTAAACATATGGGTCCGTATGTTTTTCCGAGAGGTTTGTGGTAGGGGAAGGAGGGTACGTTCCCTGTGGATGCCTCCCCCACTGGGTTCCGGTCTAAATTGGGTGGCACATTCTGGCCGTCCAACCAGTTACCTTACACCTTTCTGGTAGGTCGCGCCAACGAGTTTGCCACGGTTGGAATTTGCCACGATCAGCATTTTCAAGGGTTGCGAACAGGCTGGTCGCCAAAGGCGGCTAGTAAATAATAAAAGGCAATGTCTGTGTGTCTGTGTGTCTTATACACTATACGTTTCGCGACCGCGCGTCGGAGAGCTACGAAATTTGGCAATCGGAGACCCGGGGGGGGAGGGAAGGGGACACGTGAAAACCGATTTTTAAAATTTTAATTATTTTTTTTGTTATTCAATGTTTTATGCGATTTCGACCGTTTTTTGCCATTTTTGCCCTTTTTTTCCCACGATCCGGACATCGTAGGAAAAAACAAATCACACCATCGGAAAGAGCTGACAATTGCGAGTAAAAATATATCAATTTCAAATCTGAATTTCGATTTCTAATATTTTTTAAAGATTTTAAAACAAAAGTCACTTTTTGCTCAAGAAAAGTATTTTTGGTTTTTAAATTCTCGCATAGTAAAAAGTACTCATAATTTCGACTAATAATTTACATATTTAGAAAGGTCAAACATCTGGCATTCTTACAAGACCAATCTGGTCAGGAAATATTCCGTATTGCCCACAGGATCGGGATTTTAAAAGTTTCCGAATTTCAATTTCTCGGCGTTCCGCTCGGCGTGCCGCTTCTTAACCGGCGTTTCTCCCCCGCAGAAGGAGGGAAGGTGGTGGGTGGGGACGTCAAGGTGGAGGTGACGTCACGGTTCTGAATAGAGCTCCTTTACTCCATATAAATTATTATATTTATATTTTAAATGATGGAACGATATGGATTTTTTAAATGTATATTTTAACTTTTGGATATTTTAAATGATGGAACAATGAAACAATGGAATGAGGATGATGGAATTAAGCATATGGTCATTTTAAATTGCAAATTAGCGCGCGGGAAGTTAGCGGTAGGCCCGGGTTCGATTCCCGCCACTGCCAAAACTGCCGCCGTGTTTATGTGGAATACGATCACGTTAAATATGTGGGTCCGTAAGTCCTTCCGAGAGGTTGGTGGTAGGGGAAGGAGGATACGGCCCCTGTGGATGCCTCCCCCACTGGGTTCCCGTCCAAATTGGGTGAATATATAGAAAGTTATGGAGATTGTCGCGGAGGGCGCGGCAGCCCAGTGGTTAGCGCGCGGGAATTGCACTCAGTAGGCCCGGGTTCGATTCCCGCCACTGCCAAAACTTACGCCACGTTCACGCAAAGTACGATCACGTTAAACATGTGGGTTCGTGAGTCCTTCCGAGAGGTTGGTGGTAGGGGAAGGAGGGTACGGTCAAAATTGGGTGAATAAAAAGAAAGTTATGAGATTGTCGCGGAGGGCGAAGTAGCCCAGTGGTTAGCGCGCGGGAATTGCACGCGGTAGGCTCGGGTTCGATTTCCGCCACTGACACGGAGTACGATCACGTTAAACATATGGGTCCGTATGTTTTTCCGAGAGTTTGGTGGTAGGGGAAGGAGGGTACGTTCCCTGTGGATGCCGCCCCCACTGGGTTCCGGTCTAAATTGGGTGGCACATCCTGGCCGTCCAACCAGTTACCTTACACCTTTCTGGTAGGTCGCGCCAACGAGTTTGCCACGGTTGGAATTTGCCACGATTAGCATTTTCAAGGGTTGCGAACAGGCTGAAATAATAAAAGGCAATGTCTGTGTGTGTGTGTGTGTGTGTGTGTGTGTGTGTCTGTCTGTCTTATACACTATACGTTTCGCGACCGCGCGTCGGAGAGCTACGAAATTTGGCAATCGGAGACCCGGGGGGGAGGGAAGGGGACACGTGAAAACCGATTTTCAAAATTCTAATTATTTTTTAATTTTTTAATGTTTTATGCGATTTCGACCTTTTTTTGCCCTTTTTGCCCTTTTTTCTCCACGATCCAGACGTCGTAGAAAAAAATAACTCACACCATCGGAAAGAGCAGACAATTGCGAGTAAAAATATATCAATTTCAAATCTGAATTTCGATTTCTAATATTTTTTAAAGATTTTAAAACAAAAGTCACTTTTTGCTCAAGAAAAGTATTTTTGGTTTTTAAATTCTCGCATAGTAAAAAGTACTCATAATTTCGACTAATAATTTACATTTTTAGAAAGGTCAAACATCTGGCATTCTTACAAGACCAATCTGGTCAGGAAATATTCCGTATTGCCCACAGGATCGGGATTTTAAAAGTTTCCGAATTTCGATTTCTCGGCGTTCCGCTCGGCGTGCCGCTTCATTTCTCCACCGCTGAAGGAAGGAAGGTGGTGGGTGGGGACGTCAAGGTGGAGGTGACGTCACGGTTCTGTATATGCATAGCGATGGGTGGGACAATAAGAAACCGAATTAGTTTTTACTTTCCGTTTCCCGCGCTTCCGATTTTAAATGAAATAAGAGCTTAACATATGCACTGTAGAAATTATTATATTTATATTTTAAATGATTGAACGATATGGATTTTTTAAATGGATATTTTAATTTTATGGATATTTTAAATGATGGAACGATGGATATTTAAATTTTATGGATATTTTAAATGATGGAACAATGGAATGAGGATGATGGAATTAAGATCTTAGAGAGCATATGGTCATTTTAAATTGTAAATTAGCGCGCGGGAAGTTAGCGGTAGGCCCGGGTACGATTCCCGCCACTGCCAAAACTGCCGAAGTGTTCACGCGGAATACGATCACGTTAAACATGTGGGCCCGTAAGTCCTTCCGAGAGGTTGGTGGTAGGGGAAGGAGGGTACGGCCTAAATTGGGTGAATAAAAAGAAAGTTATGGAGATTGTCGCGGAGGGCGAAGTAGCCCAGTGGTTAGCGCGCGGGAATTGCACGCGGTAGGCCCGGGTTCGATTTCCAAAATTGCCGCCGTGTTCACGCGGAGTACGATCACGCGGAATAAACATGTGTGTCTGTAAGTCCTTTCGAGAGGTTGGTGGTTGGGGAAGGAGGGTACGGTCCCCGTGGGTGCCTCTCCCACAGGGTTCCGGTCTAAATTCGGTGAATAAAAAGAAAGTTATGGAAAATTTCGCGGAGGGCGAAGTACACCAGTGGTTAGCGCGCGGGAATTTCACTGGGTAGGCCCGGGTTCGATTCCCGCCACTGCCAAAACTGCAGCCGCGTTCACGCGGAGTACGATCACGTTAAGCATGCGGGATCGTAAGTCCTTCCGAAAGGTTGGTGGTAGGGGAAGGAGGGTACGGTCCCTGTGGATGTCTCCCCCACTGAGTTCCGGTCTAAATTGGGTGGCACTTCCTGGCAGTCCAAACAGTTACCTTACACCTTCTGGTAAGGTCGCGCCAGCGAGTGTGCCACGGTTACAATTTGCCACGGTCAGAATTTTCAAGGGTAGCGAACAGGCTGGTCGCCAAAGGCGGCTAGTAAATAATAAAAGGCAATGTCTGTGTGTCTGTGTGTCTTATACACTATACGTTTCGCGACCGCGCGTCGGAGAGCTACGAAATTTGGCAATCGGAGACCCGGGGGGGAGGGAAGGGGACACGTCAAAACCGATTTTTAAAATTTTAATTATTTTTTTTGTTATTTAATGTTTTATGCGATTTCGACCGTTTTTTGCCATTTTTGCCCTTTTTTTCCCACGATCCGGACATCGTAGGAAAAAACAAATCACACCATCGGAAAGAGCTGACAATTGCGAGTAAAAATATATCAATTTCAAATCTGAATTTCGATTTCTAATATTTTTTAAAGATTTTAAAACAAAAGTCACTTTTTGCTCAAGAAAAGTATTTTTGGTTTTTAAATTCTCGCATAGTAAAAAGTACTCATAATTTCGACTAATAATTTACATTTTTAGAAAGGTCAAACATCTGGCATTCTTACAAGACCAATCTGGTCAGGAAATATTCCGTATTGCCCACAGGATCGGGATTTTAAAAGTTTCCGAATTTCAATTTCTCGGCGTTCCGCTCGGCGTGCCGCTTCTTAACCGGCGTTTCTCCCCCGCAGAAGGAGGGAAGGTGGTGGGTGGGGACGTCAAGATGGAGGTGACGTCACGGTTCTGAATAGAGCTCCTTTACTCCATATAAATTATTATATTTATATTTTAAATGATGGAACGATATGGATTTTTTAATGTATATCTTAACTTTTGGATATTTTAAATGATGGAACAATGAAACAATGGAATGAGGATGATGGAATTAAGCATATGGTCATTTTAAATTGCAAATTAGCGCGCGGGAAGTTAGCGGTAGGCCCGGGTTCGATTCCCGCCACTGCCAAAACTGCCGCCGTGTTTATGTGGAATACGATCACGTTAAATATGTGGGTCCGTAAGTCCTTCCCAGAGAGGTTGGTGGTAGGGGAAGGAGGATACGGCCCCTGTGGATGCCTCCCCCACTGAGTTCCCGTCCAAATTGGGTGAATATACAGAAAGTTATGGAGATTGTCGCGGAGGGCGCGGCAGCCCAGTGGTTAGCGCGCGGGAATTGCACTCAGTAGGCCCGGGTTCGATTCCCGCCACTGCCAAAACTTACGCCACGTTCACGCAAAGTACGATCACGTTAAACATGTGGGTTCGTGAGTCCTTCCGAGAGGTTGATGGTAGGGGAAGGAGGGTACGGTCTAAATTGGGTGAATAAAAAGAAAGTTATGGAGATTGTCGCGGAGGGCGAAGTAGCCCAGTGGTTAGCGCGCGGGAATTGCACGCGGTAGGTCCGGGTTCGATTTCCGCCACTGACACAGAGTACGATCACGTTAAACATATGGGTCCGTATGTTTTTCCGAGAGGTTGGTGGTAGGGGAAGGAGGGTACGTTCCCTGTGGATGCCGCCCCCACTGGGTTCCGGTCTAAATTGGGTGGCACATCCTGGCCGTCCAACCAGTTACCTTACACCTTTCTGGTAGGTCGCGCCAACGAGTTTGCCACGGTTGGAATTTGCCACGATCAGCATTTTCAAGGGTTGCGAACAGGCTGGTCGCCAAAGGCGGCTAGTCTATAATAATAAAAGGCAATGTCTGTCTGTGTGTCTGTCTGTGTGTCTTATGCACTATAGGCTCAGTGACAGCGAGTCGCAGAGCTACAAAATTTGGCAATCGGAGACCCGAGGGGGGGAGGTGACACGCAAAAACCGATTTTTAAAATTTGAATTATTTTCTTTTGTTGTTTAATGTTTTATGCAATTTCGAGTCGTAGAAAAAAAACAAATCACACGACCGGAAAGAGCAGGCAATTGCGAGTAAAAATATATCAATTTCAAATCTGAGGGACAAATTCTAATCATTTTTTAAGATTTTAAAACAAAAGTCACTTTCGGCTAAAAAAACTAACTTTTGTTTTTAAATCGTCGCGTCGGGAAAAGTACCGACAATTTCGACTAATAATTTACATTTTCAGAAAGCTCAAAAATCAGGCTTTCTTTCAAGCCCAATCTGGTCAAGAAATAAGAAAAAGTAGCTGCACAATCCGGATTTTAAGGAAGTAATGATTTTCAATTTCTCGGCCAAACCGGGAAAGAAGCGTTCGATTTTTCATCCACATGCGCGCGCAGACGCACGGTGTTTCTCAGGTGGAGGGAGGTGGGCGAGGTTCTGACGTCATGGTTCTGAAGAGGTTCTGACGAGGTTGCGTCAGATACACAATGGAACATTCAACATTTGTACCTGCCAGATAATGAATGTACGTCATTAAACTAAAACAAACCATCCATTTTATTTGAATAAATTATTCATCCATTTTATAGGAATAAATTCTTACTTTCGAAATAAGTTACTTTTCATTTTAAATTTCAATTTGCTTGAAATGCATTTATTATTTTTTTAAAAACGTCATTTTTTCTTACAACTCAATCTAAACCTTTCACTTGTATTAGCAGTTTCTCTGGAGCAGTTTATCCGTATCAAGATAAGTATTTATTTTACTTCATTATTGTTCCTTTAAAAACATAAACTTCTCTTTCTCTTTTTATAACATTACGTATTAGTGTATTTCACGTTTATAGTGTATTTTATTTATATTGTTTCAAAATTGTTCTGATTTAAACAGGGGTTATATATTGTTCTGATTTAACAAATTTTCCACTTCTATTCTAGAATTGTATTTAGATTTTTGTTTAATTTGTAAACATTCTATCCAGTTTAGAGTTTATTTCAACAGTGGACTATTAGTATTATGGTTGTTTATAATTTTGTTTCGTGTTTTTATTAAGCACAAAAAAGCTTTTAATATATACAAACTTAAATAATGAATGTTTTTGTTTCTGGAATACATTATTTTTTATCTTAAAATTTAATTATTAGTGTTAACGTCATTAAACTAAAACAAAAGAAAGTTATGGAGATTGTCGCGGTGCATTTATGCATAGGGTGGTGGTGGGGACAATCTTAAAAAAAAAAAACATTTTTTCGCTGAGCAGCATCGTTATTTCTTAAATACTAAATTCACATTCAACGTCATCAGTCTCAAAAATACTTTCATGTCACTTGCGATGCAATACTAAAAATGCAGACAAACGAATGCAATTTCATTTATGTAAAACAAAAAATAAAGGAGCATACATACCTCTATAAAAAAACATAAGAGCAGCTGATCCCGACTGTGAGTACACATCAAAGGGATCCTTTCCTAGGGTTAAGGGTACAGAAATCCTCAGAATCTCACAGGTCACAAACATTAGAATAAATTACTTTACAAATCAATTTTCAAGACCCCCCCCCCCCCCCGTCCCGGTAGGACAGACATTTCGTCCCGGTAGGACAGACAGTTTAAATAAATATTTTAGGCCATTCGCCATAGAAATACAAGGTGATCCAAAAGTCAGCAAAAATTTTTAAAAATTAATTATTCATGAACTAATAAAGATAAATGGATGCAGTTTACACAGAAAGAATGGAAATGAAGCTAGATTTCTTGTCAAGAAAAAAATTATTGCTAGTATAATTTACATTTCTAACAACAGATGGCGCTGCATTAGGTACCTAGTTTACATTACATAGGACAGATCGACTACCACTACTATCTGCTTCAAGAATGGTGTTATCAGCTACAGCTGCTCTTTTATACATTCTGATAATTTGCATAACCTGATATCTGTACCTAATACAGCGCCATCTGTTGGTAGAAATGTAAATTATTCCAACAATATTGTTTTTTCTTGACAAAAAATTCGGCTTCATTTCCATCTTTTCTGTGCAAACGGCATCCATTTATCTTTATTAGTTCATGAATAATTAATTTTTAAAGTTTTTCCTGACTTTTGGATCACCCTGTACATACAATGCAGTACTACTTGTTTTACTATAGCGCCACTTGGATGATTGTCTCAAACGATATGGTCGTTTTCTTAATATCAAGTTTTCACCCAACTTTACTTTTACTTCCAGGGCTTACCTTTTCCGAATTGAGATCCGTAAATGACGTCATTGGGTGCAAAACAGCATAGTTTTATTCAATCTACCCATTTTCACGACCTATAATAAACATAATGCCCAAAGTGATGCCAACAGCTTTCGCATGAAAGCAGGGAGATACTTATCCATTTTTGAAACACAGATCGACTAGTGTTGACTCCATTTTATTTTGTCTACTCTAGTAAAATCAAGTCGTTCCCGACACTTTTAAGTGACCCATAAAAGTTTGCAGCATCGCCAACTGATTTTATGACAATTTATATTATCATTCTTTGTGCTGCGATCTAAATCCAGCCCACTTTCAAACATATTGCAGTAGTAGATTTTGAGTCTGCCGACATGAATTATCCAAGAAATTAAATATAATTTTCAAAGATGCTTTTAATTCTCGGTATTTCCTCAATTTGATACTATTTTTCGAAAGTTCCCAATTTGGCGCTATGTCGCCAAATAGGTTGCTAAATTTTGAGTGGCGCTGACACAGAGAGTAAGTAGACTGATTGATAAACAGACACATAGACAAAAATATCTGATTTAGGCAACACATGACTTTCCTTATACAATGCAATGAATTTACTACTTTTACAGTTAAAAAAATGTTATTCTTATAGTAGATACTTTATATTATTTCCAAAATATTGAATTTTCTTCAATTAGTCGTCATTTTCATTAATTTAGTGTCATTTTTATCTATTTCGCGAGATTTTCGTTAATTTGACAACATTTAAAAAGTCGCCAAGTTGGTGACATTCCGCCAAATTTGGCGCCAAAATCTCGCCAAGCGTTATGGACGGGGAAATAAGATATTCTTATACCAGATAAATGACTATTGGTATTCAAATACAAAAGTATTTCTCAAAGTATCTTTTCTCACGAATGGAACGAGCTAGATCCACGAGAATGATGTCACCCAATTTATCGCAGGATATCACATATGAAAAGTGAACATGTTTCTCAACAGTTAATATATTTTTTTTAATTTATGGGATTTTTTGATACATTTATTTGAAAAATGTGCAATATCTTGAGAACGGATCATGCTAGCATTCTAAAGTTTATGTCAATCGTTTTCTAAGGAAAAATTGCATAAGAAATGTTTATTTGTGTAACTTTATTAAAGGTTTTGACTTTTTGACGATTTTTTCAAAATTTCACTCGAAACTTTAGGGGGGTTCTGAACATTCGATTGCATTTGAAAACAATAGGCTTCCAGTATTCACGGATTGTGATTTTTGTACTAAATTTCATTCGAATCGCTCCATTCGTTTGTGAGATATCGTCTCTACAAACTCACTGACACACACACCCACACACATACTTTCACACTCTCACACACACACAGACATCACCTCAAAAATGTTTGATTCGTGATCAGGTATGCTTGAAACGTGCTCTCCCGTCGAAACCTCGAATTCGAATTTTCGACCCCGTCACAATACTTTCCTTATACATTTTGTATATAAGGAAAGTAAAAAGAGGGATTTTTTAATAGTATATTATGTAAAAAACGTAGCATATAAACATTTTCCTTTAAATGAAGAGTTTTTCTTGAATATTTAAAAATATTAAAATATTTATTTTAAATCTTTTAACTCGTCAAAAGTAGTGAAAGCGTTTTGAACAGTGTTACTCTAAGATAAATTTATTCTAGAACATTTTGTGAAAAGGTATTTAAATGAGAAATTGGTCTATAGATAACTATTACGAAATGCTTTTATGCATCTTTCTAGCTGACGAGGTACCAAAAGCAACAAAACAACGTTCATAAAAACTTTTATTATGAAAAGTACTTAAAACTGCATAACTTTTCCCAATACATTTGCTTTGTGCTCAACTCGGTACTTAACTTTTCCCAATACATTTAGATTAACCTACCCCACACCAAAACAACATCGAATTCTGTGTTGCCCCTTTCATTTTCTCAATACAAAAAAATATGAGAAGGGTTTTAATGCACCCTATATTGGCTTTAATGGAAACAATTAACATTGCTTCTTGTTTAAACCGATTCCAGACTGATTTAAAAAAAAATTTCTAGATACTTACGGATTAAAATTCATGTGTGGATGATTGAATAATAACCATCATTTTGTGTTCGTAATGGGAAATATGTTCAATCTGATATATAAAAGAGAAAATTGCAATATACACTTTTAACATGAATATCTTTTGAACTTTTGTTATAGATTTTGCTAACTTATCTTCAACCAATAAAGCTGAGACCAGGGAATATCCTGATGTAAGTTTTATCACCCTATAGAGAAGTGCGGAATAACAACTTAAAGTTTCGTTTTTGACTGCTTGTCAAGAATGCTTATAACGAGAATAACTCAAAGGATTTAGGCATTTTTTACTGTTACGTATAATTATTATTAAGCTTAATAAGGCTTAACAAGCTTGAATATTAAGCTTAATAATCTTAATATTTTCTGTAGTTAGTGGTGGGGTTGATGATTTGATACCTCTCGTTCGATTCTATCCAGAGACAGTTCATTTTTCTAATAATTGCTTTGTGGTGCTTTTTGTTGATAATATTCCTATTATCCCAATTCACTAGTAGAAAAAAGAATTTTGTTGTACTTTACAAATCTCCGCAATTATAGAATGTTAATTAATACTTTGTTGCATTCATTTTATTTAATCAATATTTTGATACATGACGGATAAAAGCCACTTACAGAGTCATCATAAAGATAAAAAAATAAATAAATAAAATAAAGTACAGAATACAATTTAAAAAATCTGATGTGGGTAGCACATGACTTTCCTTATATAATGCAAAGAACTTCACCAAGAATATAATGCAAAGAACTTTCACAATGAAAAAAAGGATATATAAAATCAACGGCCCAGTGTTTTTAATGTTGAATTGTGTATTAGGCGCTTTTCCAGATGATAACATGTAATTTTTTTTAAAGTATCTATGTAATTTATATTTAATTTCCGTCAATAAGTCGTCACTTTCATTGATTAAAGTTATTTTTATCAATTCGGCGATATTTTAGTCCATTTGGCAACATTAAAAAAAGTAGCCATGTTAGCGATATTCCGCCATATGAGTCACCAAAATTTCGGCAAATGTTTCAGGCAGAGATATAGATTATTCTTACAATAGGTAAATGACTATTGACGAATTGTTATGTATCAAGATACAAAACTATCACCCAAAACATCTTCTCTTTTGAATGAAATGAGCTAGATCTACGAGAATGATGTTAGCAAATTTATCACATAATATTACATATGAAAAGTGAATATATTTTACAATTTTCTTTATTTTATATGACTTTTTGACAATTTTATTTGAAAAATGTGCAATATCTCAAGAACGGTTCTAGTAGCATTTTAAAATTTATCGCAATCGTTTTCTAATGGAAAATTACATAACAAGTGATTATTTACGTAAATTTATTGAAGATTTTGTTTTTTTGATTTTTTAAAAACGTCATTCTAAATTTAGAGTTGTTCTGAATATGCATTTTTAAAAAAAATTGGCTTCCAGTATTCACTGAGTGTAATTTTTTTAACAAATTTCGTTCGAATCACTCCATTCGTTCTTGATATAATGTCCTCCCAGACTCACAGATGCACACACGCACACACACACACACATACATTACCGCAAAAGTAATTGATTTGTGTTCAGGGATGCTTGAAACGTGCTCTCCCGTCGAAAACTCGAATTCGAATTTTCGACTCCGTCACAATACTTTTCTTATTATACTATGCATATAGGAAAATGAATATTAGACACATACGTTTAACATCATACACTGACGTAAAAAATATATCAACACCAATTAAAAAGAAATCGTACAAATAGTGAAATTTCAAAACGGAAACGTTTCTAATTTAGTCATATCATGTCTTAAACAGCATGGAGACTCCCTTATATGATTGATCCCTTACATGATATTGATCTCTTGCATGAATTCTTGTAAGAAGGGCACTGCAATCAATTTCATGATTAATGAAGTTATAGAAAAAACAAAGAAAATCATATATATTCCATTCTTCAAGGTATTAAACTTAAAATGATTTATGAGGCATTATGACGAAATGCTGTGATTTGTACAACGAATTATTTTCTTTCAATAGCATGTGCAGCACTCAAATGAAACAGATTCGAAAACAAGAGAGCATCATAACTTATTACATATTATAACAAGGACTTTAGACCATTTAAGCATTCAAAAAATAACAACCATTACTAAGAATCAATTGTAAGAACCTAAATATCTCTTTATCCTCTTTAGATTCCTTTGTAGAGAATTGTCACTTAATCTGTCAAAAGTGACTTAACTTAAACTTGATATTTCGACCTTTCAGTCCAAGGGCAATAACACAGGACGGCACTGTTTAAATATAAATCAGTTTATTAGGGACTTGACAGAAATTATAGCAACTTGTTATTTAAAGCAACGGACAACATATATACTAATTGTTCTTGCACATGCTCAGAAAAGATGATAATTATACAAGCTACTACACACACAATTACTAGGGCCAACGGCCGTACCGTGCTGAAAACACCGGTTCTCGTTAGATCACCGAAGTGAAGCAGCATCGGGCGCGGTTAGTACTTGGTGGGTGACCACATCGGAACGCCGCGTGCTGTTGGCCATCTCGGGTGCGGTATCCCCGTGGTTTGCGCGCTAGATTTGCACACTGCCACAAATGCCGCCGTGTTCATGCGGAGTACGATCACGTTAAACATGTGGGTCCGTAAGTCCTTCCGAGAGGTTGGTGGTAGGGGAAGGAGGGTACGGTCCCTGTGGATGCCTCCCCCACTGGGTTCCGGTCTAAATTGGGTGGCACTTCCCGGCCGTCCATACAGTTACCTTACACCTTTCTGGTAGGTCGGACGGTCTGGGTCTCAACAACAACAACAACAACACACAATTACTAAGCTGGTGATAATGCTTAAATGGATATGCATTCACAAAGCTTATATGCCCCGGCAATCTGTTACTTAGCTTCGTATTGCGGCCACACTCCGAATACTAGACTCTTCCTAGTCATCGTTGCATCGAATGGGATTTCCTTCCACTCACTACTCTAATCCTTCATCGTCTACTCAAGAACCCTCTACTCAAGAACAGTCTACTCAAGAACCCACTACTCAAGCAGTCACTGCTCAAGGAGCCACTGAAACTTTCACGATCCGAAACATATTCCAACTCTACCTTAGGAACGCAAAAAATGCTGATTAGGTCGATGATTCGTCTAATAACCGAACCAGTTAGGATGGTTAGTTTAAAGAAACATAAATTATAATGTAAACTGAGGGAAATGATAATCGAAAGGTTATTTAGACCTTACACAAAAAGTAAAGTATACAAAGATACTGAATCCATAAATATCTTTGTATCCTTTACTTATTACTTCTTAGTAATGGCTGTTATTCAAAAGGCAATAAGTAAAAAGTAATCCAAATCAACAAGAAAATTAAAATGTGTTAGTCCAGATCAACAAGATAATGACAAACAGAAGGTATCTCTAAAGATCGAGCTCTGTGACGATATACTGAACTACTTAGCTACAGTGTATAATTCTGAGATTGTGTTAATTTCACAGTCATAAAATTTGCATTTTTAAATACATTTTTATGTCTTAAGACTAGCTGCGTACACGTTCACCATAGCAAAATGTGTAAAATAAAATTAAATCACCATTTTTGATGAACTTTTACTATTTGGAATCAATTTTTAATCAATTGGAATCAATTTTCTATTTTATTTTGGAATCATTTTTTTATTTTATTTTATAATTATTATTACAAAAAAATCTGATGTGAGCAGCACATGACTTTCCTTATATAATACAATGAATTTACTACTTTTACAGTTAAAAAACTGGTATTCTTATAGTAGATACTTATATTCTTTCCAAGATATTGAATTTTCTTCAATTGGTCGTCATTTTTATTGATTTAACGTTATTTTTATCCATTTGGCGAGATTTTCTTTAATTTGGCAACGTTTAAAAATGTCGCCACGTTGGTGACACTCCGTTAAATTCGTCGCCAAAATCTCACCAAGCGTTATAGACGAAGAAATAAGTTATTCTTACAGCGGATAAATGACTATTGGCGTTCAAATACAAAAGTATTACTTAAGTTTTTCATGAATGGAACGAGTTAGATCCACGAGAATGATGTCACCCAATTTATCTCATGATATTACATATGAAAAGTGAACATGTTTCTTAACAGTTAATATTTAAACTCGATTTAGAATTTTCGACCCCGTCACAATACTTTCCTTATACATTATGTATATAAGGAAAGTAAAAAACGAAGAAGTGAGTTCTACAATACTGAGGCAATAGACAGACAGAACACCTTACAATTTTATTTATATAAATAATAAGAATCTTACAACTAAAAAATTGACTCTTTTGTAGTCTACGTTTCTGGCCTTATTAGTGGTAGAAATAAAGAAAGATCTTTCATTCATGGACTTTGATCAGGCAACAGTTGGCCATGCGAAAAGCAGCGGGTACTTAGGGCCATAACCGTAGTGCTAATTGCCCACCTTTGTTTCTGCTGTCTGATTGGATAACGATCGGAATACGTTGTCAGATTTTTTTTTCTTTTTCTGACAGAGGTTCAAGAAACAATGAAGTCACGTTTGTTTGAAATCTAAGTTGGACATGAAGACGAGCGCTTACATTTTAAGTGAGGGAATGTGAGGTTTAGGTGAGGCTTCTCATCAAAATTTCAGAAAATCCGGTATAGCTGTTCTTTTATGATAATGAGACAAATAAACAGATGAGAGAATTTTTAATTTTATTCATATCGATTTTGCATAAATTTCTTTACATGTATTTGTTACGAACTTGTAATATTCTCTTACTGGCGTCCCCCCGTCTTGTCTTTCGTCTCTATCTCAAACCAAACGGTGACATTGGAGTGAAGTTCCAGAGTTCTGTTCCAGAGAATGAGTTCTCCAGAAGACAGCGGTACTGACGTCACTCTATGGTTGCCAGAATTTCGAGTCAGAATAAGGATTGCCAGATTTGGCGATTTATCACCAATTTGGCGGCATTTGGCGACTTCCGGACTGTTCCAGAAACTTCACGAAATAAAGATTAGTCTAGGAGATATTACATAATTCTGGAAATTTCCAGAGAGATTTCCAGAAGTTTCCATAGAGAGACTATAAAAAGGACTCATCACTCCGCTGGAGTTCAGTTGAAGAGTTGATGATATAGTTAGTACAAGCTACAGTAAAACGTGACTTTTGTCAATGTTTTGGGAATAGTAGAGGTTGTTTTGTGAAATTACTTTCGTCAACATTTTTAGTATAGTACTGCCTATTCTGCGAAATGAGTGAGAGCATTTAAATGCTGTTTTTCTGTGTACTATTCGTGTTTACGTTGTGCTTGTGAATAAATGTAAGTCGTCCAGAAACTTGGACTCGTTCTTCTATCCTGAGTATACACCCACGATTCTTAAGGATACATTTCGTAACAGTATAATGCATAGAAAATCCATTGTGACAATCTTGAAACTTCGAATTCCAGTTTCTGACAGATTTTCAGGTTTTTAGCATCTATTAATTTGAGTGGAATAATTTTGAGGTACTGTGCGGTTATTGTACCGAGACACGATGTTACAGGAAAAAACCCGAGCCATTCAAACAAAATTTAATATAATTATTATTTAAAAGTGTCATTAAACTGCTGCAAATTTAACTAAAAGTAAATTATTTCTCAGTGAAATTTGCATCAATTTAAAACAGCATAAACAAATAGGTATACATTATCTGTCGGTTTCTGGGGCTCATAAAGTCCCGGAAGTCAGAAAAACTGAGTCAGTAAAATCACTTCAATAAAAGCTGGTAAATGTCTGAAAATGGCAGACATTTTCCCGTTCTTGATGGAGTTGATCTTGACGAAGGAGTCTTACACCCGGTTCATACTTTCAGATATTCATTTTATGCTTTTTCACTAACGAAGTATTTTATTTACAATTAGTAATAATTATAATGTTTGAGTACTGAAATCCTATATATTTTGAGCCAGTTCACATATTGGGAAAGTTTAATTTACTAGAATTTAATTACCAGAAATTTTAATTTATTAAAATTATTTAACTACCAGAAATTTTAATTTTCTAAACAATACATCAGTCTGAATAAATGATGATGTCATACGTGATCATTAGAATATTGTAAGTTCAAAGCAATATATAGGAAACGTCCTGCGGTGCCAAAATATTTTGATATATAATATTCATTCTCTTGCTTTGCCTATCAAAAGAATAAAGATTATTATAATTTTCATTTTGCGTGCGAGTTAAATATTTTAATGGATTTATAAAACACGATTTAGAATGTTATTGGAATTTTTACATTCATTACATCCCGAGCAATGTCGGATATGTCTGCTAGTTCTAAATTATTAAACGGTTTTTGGATACAGATAGCAGACTAGTGATGAAAATCGTGAAAGAAATCCACGAGATTCAATGAGCGACAGCTGACGCAAAAGAATAAACTGAAGCGACACCTTTCGTTATATGTACCCCTAACAGCATAACTGTGTCTTCTGGAACGAAAAGAACTGTCCCGAATAAATATAAAACTAACGTCAACGAAATATGTGATGACGCGAGACAAATGTAACTGAAACTTGTGTCTCGTCTTGTGATTCTTCTTATGCGAAACATGGTATGGTTATTATTTTGGTAAGTAAAGTGGAATATATATTTATAAGAAAATACGCTTGTGTTAAAAGAAATTTGATATATTTATATATATATATATATATATATACATATATACACTCGCGGACAATGAAAGTTGCTGCGCACCAAGAAGAAAACATGGAACAACCGCGAAATGATGTAAATAACTAGA